>OU015756.1:39106692-39161379 GCA_907169655.1 Acomys percivali | reverse complement strand
TGTGTGTGTGTGTGTGTGTGTGTGTGTGTGTGTGTGTGTGTGTGTGTCTATGTGGGTCTGTTGCATGTTTGTAGTGTGTTGGTGTACACGCACACATGCGTGTTTTGTTAACACTAAATTAAATGATTCATTGATATCCCCACACCCCCCAGAGAGGCACCTCTTCCCAGGTAGAAAGAGTGGACGACCGAGACTTGCACTCCAGGACAGTCTATCCACAGGGGCTTGATTTATTGTCCTTCCTTTGTAGATATGTGAACGAACTTCATCTGACCAGATTAAAGGACACAGAAGGAGGCACTTACACCTTCCTGGTGTCCAACTCGGATGTCAGCGCTTCCGTGACATTTAATGTTTTCGTGAACAGTAAGTAAATCGCAGGACTCCTTATCTTTTTAGTGTGTTCTTGTGCGCTGCCGCCGTGTGTATAACAGCTGCAGAGCTGCTCTCCTTGTGTACTATGTAAATAACGTTTCATGATAATTTTGACCTTAACGAAGACCTGGTGGTTTTGGTGGTTGGGAGAGAAACCGCCTCCCTGGCCTACATTTCGCTGGCCACATGACCTTGTAAAGTGCTGTGAATTTCTGAGGGCTGCCTTTGAAGTAAAGAGGGGCCAAAGAGGCCGAGATTAGGAATTGTTTAAGAGAAAGTGTATTATTATTGATTGTTGGACTCGAGTGCCAGATGTTGAATAGGAGCTGGCGTTTGCCATTGGCTGGGAGAGAGAGAGAGAGAGAGACTGTTAAGCCCTGACAAGAATTTTCTCTCGCCAGAGCTTTCTCTCGTCAGCCTGTGATCTACCATTTGTGTTTAAGACTCTTCTCCCACTGTGATCAATGCGATATTGACCCAGCTCCATAGGTCACTCCTGAGTACTTTAGGAGCACTGGGGGAGCAGGCAGCAGGTGGTTTGGTGGGAGGAGCACTTGTCTGTAGCCATGGGAACCTCAAAACCTCAATACCAAAGTCCTGCGCTGCTGCGGCTCTTAGAAAAGTATCTGTGCAGAGTATGCCATGCAGGCAGGCGTCGCTCATGGCTGCAGCTTCTGCCAAGGGCGGGGCTTCTCCTTGTCTCTCCTGGGTCCAGCCTGTACTGAGGAGGAGAGGTGCACACCATTCTGTGTGTCAGAGTGTCCCTGAAGATGGCCCAGGAAAGAATGCAAGAATTAGCCGCCTGGGTGTGGGGGGACTGAGGAAACGGGGGACTGTCCTGTGTTAGTTACTTGCTGATATGAGAGAATTCACGAGCAGCTTTGGGCAATGGGTATTTTGGTTCTTGCTTGTGGAATATTTGTTCCTGGCTGTGGAATATAGCCCATCTTGGCAGGGAGGGCATGGCTTTGGGTTTGCGTCTGTGGCAGTAGGCATTTACAACTTGATCACCTCGTGACTAATCAGGAAGTAAAGAAGCTGGCAGCCAGGCTACAACCCTCAGTGACCTGGTGGCTCAGCGACCTCCTCTGCTAGCCACGCCTCCCGCCCCAACCTCCTCACCAGATAGGATCCAGCCTATATGTGCTTGAGGGGATATTTCAGATCAAACCAGAATAATTCCCTAAAAAAACAACTTAGGAGCTGGGCAGCATGCTGCACTACTATTAGCAGGCTGTAGACAGCTGAAGAGGGTGGTGGCAGCAGCGGGAGCGTCTTCCCTCCCCCGGAGCAGCATGCCGCCGCCGGTTGGTTGTGGTTTCATATGTATTTATCCCGTTTGTCCTGCTATGGTAGTGGTTGGGCGTGGTCCGATCCATTTGCTAATGAAAAAGAAAAACAGCTAGTAAAGCATTACTCTGGGCCGTTTTTTTTTTTTTTTTTTTTTTTAAATTGCAATCTAGAATTGCTGATTTTCCTGATTAAGATGTTGTATCAGCCATGGTTCTCTAAAGGCAGAGGCCCGTTAGAACACGCACGCGTGCACGCATGCACGCACACACGTATGCACGCGAGATTATTAGATTGGCTTACAGAATGTCATCACTGCAGTCCAGCAGTGGCGGTCCCATTCCGTCCACCAGGTAGAATGTCTTGACACCGGAGGGCCAGGAGGGTCCCTGGAGAACCCTGGTCTTGAGTCTCTACCTTGGAATCCTGAAGAAGACCCAGATTTAGGGTGGGTTTTCTGCTTCAATGATTCTGATCAAGAAAATCCCTCACAGGAGTGCCCAGAAGCTTGGGCTTTAGTTGATTCTAGATGCAGTTGGGTTAATACCCATGATGAGCCACCACAGACATCAGCATGCATTGGAGCTGCGTGTCATGCATACGCCTTTCATCCCCAGCGTTCTGGAAGCTGGTGGTAGGTAGATCTCTTGTGAGTTCAAGGCCAGCCTGGTCTTGTCAGTGAGGCCCTGTCTCAACTGGGAAACTGTCACATGCCTTAATTATTTTTGTGTTACTGACTTACTTATGTTTATGTACTGCATACTGCCTTAAGGATGGTGGTGGTGGTGGGTGGATGGGTTTGTGTGTGTGTGTGTGTGTGTAGAGGATGGAACCAGTGATCCCAAACTCGGGACCACAGAGCTCCTCCCTTCCAAAGGAAGTGTTAATTAATATTTCTGTTCCTGAGAACAGTTTTGATTATTTGGTATCTCATTGGCCCTCAATTCAAATATTTCTAGATTAATTCAGATGTTAATCAAGGGAGCTTAATATATTACACATGGGCAAAATTACCTACTTCTGAAAACCTTAATATTCAACTAATTTAAGAGGCGACCGTAGGCAAATCAGTATCTTTGCAAGGATAATGTGCAAATTGTTCATGCAAAACTTGAATCTGGGTGTAGTAGGCCTCTCTCACCTACCTACTCCAAGACCCCGAATCCACTGTAGATCTGTACTCCCAGAAAATACAGTAAGAGCCAGTAACTAGGAAGGCATAGAGAAACAGGTAGGTAGTGCACAAGGCTTTGTCAAGTTTCACAGGTATAGGAAACAGTTTGCCAGATTTCTCCTTCTAAGTGCCACTTGTGTGTTCCCAGCCTTTCCCCTGTGGATCGGTGGCAGCAGATCACAGGTAAATCCGCACCATGGAACCCGCCAAGAAGCTCATGGTGTTATTCCTTGCCTGGGCCTCTGGGCCAGAGGGCATTTATATGTCTGTCTCCCCTCCTTTCCAAGCGTGCCACCTGCTGCATGGGCATGAGATACTGACCCAGTATCTCTCGGCACAATTGCTACTGTTTGATTTATGGGGTTGCTTTCTTGCCACCCTGGCTGGGTCAGTTACAGTCATGTCTGCTCAGGAACATGACTCACTTCCAAAACGATCTCCCCTGCCTGGCGGGGCCTGTTCTATGTTCTAGGGTTCTGAGCTCCAACATGCACCTTGCAATGGCCTGCGTCATTTCCATTTCCTGCAATGGAAAGCCTGTGTCATCACTCTGGGGGGGCTGGAGGACCAACGACGCAACAGGCTCTACCCTCTGAGGTTAACCTTTCAGGAAGCCTGTTCACTCATGTCAGTTTCTTACAAGCTCTAAATTGACAAAGCCATTCATTTCACTCACGGACACATTGGATTTACAAATGGCTTCGACAGTGAGCGTATTTGTTCAAACTGTCCATCTCTTGTGAAGCCTGTCCCAAATGCTCTGTACTGTTATTATAGTTGACAGTATTGTGGGTTAGGTTTCTTTCTTTCTTTCTTTTGCATTGGATGTAAAATCAAGGTCTGGGATGTGGTTTGGTTGGTAAAATGCTTGCCTGTCATACTCTAGACCCAACATTGCATAAAACCAAGCTTCAGCATGGCTTATATTGCCAGGCAGGAGGATAAGAAATTCAAGGTCATCCTGAGCTACGTAGCGAGTTGAGGCCAGCCTGAGCTGTGTTTGAACCTGACTCTAGCAACCAACCAAACAAAACTGTTTTAAAACCAAAGCCTTGGGAATCATCAGTGTGTCCATTTTGACATCACAGGGAAACAATGACAGTTATGGGTAATTCTATGCATAGTTTATTCTGTAAATAAGCTTAGCCTCCAGGGGGGAAGGAATTATGCATTGCAAAAATTAGAATTAATAAAAGTCAAGATAATAAATGCACTGGGTTAGCACAGAAATTGGGGCTGCTTAGTGACACTGATGCATAATTGCTTGCTGGATTCGGTGCTAAGAAATGCTAATGCAAGTCCTTGATTTGGAGTGGCCCAAGTGCTCGAAAAGTCCATTTGTTTTGAAAATATCTCATGTAGATTTCAGTATAGTTAGTGTGAGTGTGGGAGTGGGGCAGGGGCTTATGTAGGAGACTTTGGAGTTTTCATTGAAATAAAACAAAGCCACACTTTGCCCCTCCATTGAATTTGCGTTACTGTAATTCCTCTTGGGAGTGCTTATCCAAGATGTACATAGAAGCCAGACTCTTAGTTCTGAGAAGTTTGGTGCCCTGTGGGGAAAATGGTGATGTATTTCCCTTGCAAATGAAAATTGGGGGGGAAAGCGTATAATTGTGAACCTCCGAACTGTAGTCCAACCTGCTTTTCCAGTTAGGCACTGCGCTTTCCCAGAATCCTCTCAGTAGTCTAAAAAAGAATCCCATCAGCCAGTGGCGTGGCAGCCTGCGTTGCTTATGGGAGCCTCTGCTTATGTTTACCACCCAGACTAGGCAGTCAGTTACCTGTTGGTCAGATCCAAACCCAAATGCCAGGTGCATACTTGAACTTGAACTTTCTTGGCTTTGGGACTCTTCCTCTCATTCCAGTGTGTTGGGGGCGGGGGTTTGTTTTTGTTTTTGTTTTTCGGGATAAAGGACAGACTTTCTAGTGGATTTCAAAGGGCAATCAGCAAAGCAAATCTCTTTATGAATTTATTTTGACTTTCAATCTCAAATATCCATGTAAGTCCTGAATTATTTACATAATTATGGGAGGAGATAATGCTTCCTATAATGTTAGTTATCCTTAAACCTCTGAATTGTCTTAAAACTTCAGACAGAGGGCTGGAGAGAGATGGCTCAGAGGTTAAAAGCACTGACTGCTCTTCCAAAGGTCCTGAGTCAATCCCAGCAACCACACGGTGGCTCACAGCCATCTATAATGAGATCTGGTGGCCTCTTCTAGTGTGCAGGCAGACGTGCGGGCAGAATACTATGTAAATAATAAGTAAATCTTTAAAAACAAACCAAAGGCTTCAGGCAGCATCTACAAGTCAGCGTTAGGGATTTAAATATGTGGTGTGAAGGGGTTGCCAATAGCTCTTCCTCCAGTCCTAACGGTATGACATTCAGTGACAGGCCTCAGCCACTGAGGAGGGCTGCTGAGGGCCACAGGGAAGGGGCAGGAAGGGCTCACCCTCCTTATAGTGCACCCAGAGAGCTAGCTGGCTTGTGTGACCTGAGTCCGCAGTGATGGCTGGACCCACACCACACCAACTGTCATTGCTGCCAGCTCCCTTCCACTTAGGGAAGGGTGCTAACAGGGCACCAGAAACAACTTAAGAAAATGCCCACTAATGCGTTATTTCTCAATCACTGCATCCAATAATTTTAACATCCTGCTTGGCACTCCCATGGCTATTTATAGACCCTGCAGTGTACCAAAATCACCTAAAGTAATAAATCACCCGGATTGAAGGTTCTTGATGAGAAAATTTCCCCTCTGACCACATTTGCAAAGTCCAGACTGCTTTTGATTTATTTTGGGTCGTCGTTGTCGATAGGTAAATCCGGTTGCAGATGGCTAGAGCCTCTCTAGGTGGAAGCCGCTGTATGCAGGACAGCCTGCGTGTGTAGCCCGTTTGCCAACGGTGAAGGTGGACCTGTCAAGCCGGCCATGTAGACGGCTTCAGACTGCCTGCCAGCCATCTGGGCTGTCCACCTGCCTGGAGTCTCCGGGTCCTTCACCGGAGTGAAAACAAGAATGGCCGCCTGCCTTCGGGGACTGCTCAGTTTGGGAGCTTGGAACAAGTCTGCCCTTGAAGATCCTCCCGGACAATGGCAGCAAAGCTAGGAGAACTCCGCATAGCTGGACCTTTTCTCCCACTCCTGGCCGCTCTTCCCTCCCTCTTCATGGATTGTGGATGCTGGGGGTGGGCTCCTGGGTCTCTGCACGCCCCCTGCCTCTGAGTTGCACTCCCAACACTGCTGTTTTCTATTAAGAAGGATGGAGTGTAAGATTCTCCAAACAAGTGTGTGTCCAAACTGTCATGTTTGAAAAACCCCCAGTGCCTCTCTCTTGGTGGGGTTTTGTCTTAGAAGACCTTTGCCTTCTAGTGCGTCAGGGAGCGTGGTCCTGGAGGAAGTAGATAGTACTCTGAAGCAATAGAGCCGCCCACTGTGGAAGTCCTTACTGTTTACTATTTACCTCTCAAAAGCTGTAAGGCTTCCACGGTGACTGGAGCTGGGTTGGTGCTCGTAACTTTGTATCTTGTTCCGGGAGGATCTTCTTCAAGGGCAGACTCTAGGCCCCTCAGCTGAGCAGTCCCTGAAGGCAGGGAGCCAGTCTTGTTTTCACACTGGTAAAGGAGCCTGAGACTCCAGCCAGGTGGGCGACCCAGATGGCTGGCAGGCGTCAGAAGTGATCTACCTGGCTGGCTTGACAGGTCTACCTTCACCGGTGGCAAATGGGCCACGTGCAGGCTGTCCTGCAATGTAGTTCCACCTATCCTTTGTATGTGGGGTTTTTGTTTGGTTGTTTTTTTGTTTGTTTGTTTTTTTGTTTTTTTGAGACAGGGTTTCTCTGTGTAGCCCTGGCTGTCCTGGACTCACTTTGTAGACCAGGCTGGCCTCGAACTCACAGCAACCCACCTGCCTCTGCCTCCCGAGTGCTTGGATTAAAGGCACGCACAGCTTGTATGTGTTTTTAAATTCAAGTTTTTCTTACCTTACAAGTTAGATATGGTAATCCGAGAAAATAAATGTACTAAAGCAAAAATGAAAAGCAAATTTTATGTTTACTGTTTAAGAGGTTTTTGTTTGGACATTTCATTGCTTCCCATTGCCAATAACACTCGTTTTGTATCTTGTTCCAGATTGTGTGGTGTGTGTGTATGTGTGTGTGTGTGTGTGTATGAGTGTGTGTGTGTGTATGAGTGTGTGTGTATGTGTATGAGTGTGTGTGTGAATGTGTATGTGTGTGTGTGTGAGTGTGTGTGTGTGTGTATGTGTGTGAATGTGTATGTGTGTGTGTGTCTTCTCCCACAGAGCATCCAGGTTTGTTTCCCAGCCCTCACAACCATCCATTACTCCAGTTCCAGGGGACCTAATGCCCTCTTCTTCTGAGCTGCACAGGCACACACTTGGTACACATACTTACATGTAGGCAAAGCAGCCATCACATGAAATACCATGAGTGGATCTTAACAAAAGTGAGGTGTTTTTCCGTAGCCTGGCTTTTCGAGGTTGAGTACTGATGTACTGAGGATCTCTTTCCGGGTCCTAGGATTCTCTTCCACAGCCTGCCTCCGCTATCTTGTTGAGCAGATCTCTCCTAATCCCTTTCAGCCCACATCTCACACAGTTTTGAGACATAATGGAGTAAGACAGGGCTCTAAAATGATGTGGCAGAGTTTTACAAGAAACCTGCCTGGAGTTGATAATCATCACGTTTAATCTTGAATGAGTGACCTTGCCTAAGTGCCTGGAAGTTATGAAGTCCCCATCTGTCGTTGTGATTCGTGCTCCTAGTCCTCCGCACACTGTCAGTTCTCAGGACCACTCTACAGGAAGAAGGGCGCTCAGGTTGTGTGCATATTGTAGTTAATCTATGTAAAAACAGTGGCCGGTCTTTTCACGTTAATCTGTTTTGTAGACTTTGTACTTTATTTGAGATCTGGTAGGCACCGAGTCTGTTTTCATTGCCTCTTAAACTCAGACAGAAGATTGTTTTGTCGCAACTTTTTTTTTTTTACACATTCATCCAAGCCACAGTGTGAACGTTAAGGTCAGAGGACAGTTTAAGGGGGTAAGTTTTCTCCTTCCACCTTGTGGGGTCCTGGGGATTGAACTCGCGCTGTCAGGCTTAGGGGCAAGCACCTTTACCCACTGAGCCATCTCACTGAGCCCTTGATGTGACATTCTATCTCTTCATAGAGAGAGAATCTGTAGAGACTAGAATGGCTACAGACATTGAAATTGGAGGGAAACAGATATGGAAACCTACTGTTACTCCAAAAAAAGACAGCAGTAAATCTACTTCTAAATATCTTTCTCTACTCCAGTGTTACCACCATCATTACTCCTTCATAGGAGAACTCACTCCACTAGTTTGGAGAGAGAGAGAGAGAGAGAGAGAGAGGGAGAGGGAGAGGGAGAGGGAGAGGGAGAGGGAGAGAGAGAGAGAGTTTTAAATTATTTTACTATTTTTTAAATATACATTGGGGTTTTGACTGCATGTATGTCTTGAGGGGAGGGTGTCAGATCCCCTGAAATAGGAATTATAGACAGTTGTGAGCTGCCCTGTGGATGCTGGGAAATGAACCTGGGTCCTCTGGAAGAGCAGCCAGTGCTCTTAACCCCTGAGCCATCTCTCCAGCCCTGGATTGTGTAGTTGAATGCCAAACCTCTTAGAGACCTCTTAGAGAATTCCATCTCCTGCCTTGTCCCCTGGGCCCTTTGTTGCCTATATGGCTTGTGTGGGCTAGCCATTTTTTTTTTTTTCCTGCTTAATTAAATGGAGAAAAAGCAAAGACATAGGTGCAATGTGCACCTATAAACGTTGATGAAGTTGCTTCCTGACTCTTCCTGACAACCACATGCGCAGCCATCTTATACTGTGGACCTTCTACTATGTGGAAATTTCCTTTTCATTTGAGCCAGGTGTGTTTTTACATCAAATTAGCCCCGTCCATTTATAAATGTATGCAGGGTCGCCTCTAATTCAGTGGGAATTTAAATTAACCCAAGAATAGGTGCATAATTTTTCTGTGGGCATTATGTCAATATCCTCTGAATTAGGTGGCAAAATGAATTGCCCACTTTACAGAGTAGAAAAATAACATTTCCACCTGTGCATATGCACCTTGGCAGCCTGAGTGGCAGCTCAGTGATGGGCGTTCAGGTCCCTGCTCACATCTGGGCTGTACAGCACAGAGGAGCCTATGACCTGAGCTTAATGAGTCTGAAAAAAGAAGGCTTTCTGCAAGGAGAGACACTATTTTGGGATTCCATCTTGAAACTCGGAGGTTGTTTTGTTTGTTTGTTTGTTTGTTTGTTTTCTAGATTATATATGTGGTTTGCACGTTTGCATGTGTGTGCACATGAACATGCTGGTGTACAAGTATATCGAGGCCGGAGGTTGATGTTTGACATCTCTCTGCATCCTACTACACTTTGTGTATTAAAGCAGTGGTTCTCAACCTGTGGGGTGTGACCCCTTTGGGGGAGGGGGAGGTCACACAGCAAATATTTACATTACGATTCATAACAGAAGCAAAGTTGCAGTTATGAAGGAACAATGGTTGGGGTCACTGTAACTTATGGGGGACCGTCATAAAGGGCTGCAACATTAGGAAGGTTTGAGAACCACTGTCCTGAAGCAAAGTCCCTGACCCCTGAGCTTGCTGATTCAGCAGCTGTGGGGTGCTGTGTCTCAGCTTCCAGGCACTGAGATTATAGGTGGGCCAGCATACTCCACCTGATGTTTACATAGTAGGCGCTGGGGACCCCAGCTCTGTGGCAACTCTTGCATTTGCATGACAAGCATTTTACCACTGAGCTTCCCCCCCCCCCCCATTCCCTAGGGGCTCTAGTTGATGGCTTTTTAGAACAGGCATTCAGAAAACTATACTTGTGGCTGCTGGGTTTGAGTAGCCAATGGATTAAGAAAAAAAAATTTTTTAAGTGGTTATAAAGGTCAGAAGATTCTTGAGAAAAAAAGAATAAAACTCGTAACGTAGTTAGCACATTAATGTGACGTTTTGTTTTTAAAGTGGTTTCTGTGTTTAAATTATATTGTTGAGGTTTTTCTTTTGTTTGTTTATTGGACATGTTTCTGTTTTAAAGTGCCTAATTTGGGGGTTGGTGGTGCATGTGCACCAGTTTGGAGAGAGTTTGCTTAGTGTGCATGGAGGTACCCTGTGTGTGATCTCCAAATAAAGGAACCTGGTACTGCACGCCGGTAATTTCAGCACTCTGAAGGTAGAAGCAGTGGGATTAAAAGTTCAAGGTCGTCCTTGGCTACTACATAGGGAGTTTGCTAATGAGAGGGAGCCTGGGCTAATGACACTGTCAGGAGAGCCCATTTGCCACTTTCAGATATCCTTAAGACCAAACTTGTCTGTTCTGAGGATCTCTGTAACACGTGCCTGTAATAATTATTTTAATTAAAAAAAAATCAGCTACATTTTATAGTCTTGCTTGAGCTGGTTTACACACTTACTCTCATTATAGCAACGTTGTCGTAGAAATGCAGTAGCTTTTATGCAGGCCCAACCAGGATGGTGATGACTTGTTAAAAATGCCCGCTGCAGCGAGGCTGGGGACGACTTCGTCCCAGCAAACGCAGAACGATAATGACAGAAATTCATCCTTTTGATCACTCTCCACTTGGTCTTTTATTATTTGGAGACCCAAGTCTGTGTCTGCCTCTCCTGTTGATTAGAGTAAAGGCAAATCACGGTCAACCAGGAGCTGGCTGGGGTGGGCGGGGCCAGAGAAGTCATACTCAGCAGGGAGCTGGCTGAGGTGGGCGGGGCCAGAGAAGAACTCTACTCTGAAGCATTTCCCTGCAGGAGATTCAGGGAAGGTGCCTCTGCTGCTGGCTTCTGCAGCCTGGAGCCTCCCAGGGTTCACTGCAGGCTCTTGTCCTTAAAATAGATTTTACTCTTGGTTTCCACATGGACCTGATGGTGGTGAGAATAATATTTTTTAAAATCATCAATCTGCGGGGTAAATCAGTGTTTAGGATTTTAATTGCACGGACAACAAACTCTCACAGTTACTGCCTACAAGCTGGTCAGTGTTGTTGGGATCACCAGGATGGCTTGAGTCCAGTATACTTGTCAAATGGAAAGAATTATTTTTTTAAAAAAATCTACAGAGGAAATATAACTTTAGACACTTCTTAGGCTTATCAAAAACCCCAACTTGGGAGGAATTAGGGAATGTGTCATTTGCTATCCTACTTATTTCAGGATGTCTGAGAAACCACAGCACTGACTAAACCTGGAGAATTGCAGAGTTACGTATCTTTAGCAGTGAAATGCATATTTAATACCACACACGGTGCATTGAGCCACTTATAAAATGCAGATAAGCTCAGGTTTTCATTTTAGGAATCAGTCCTACCTACCTCATTCTTTATGCATTAAACATTTTCCTAATACAGCCTGCCATGGACTGCCTAGGCTGGACCGGTGTGGCTTAGCCCGTCAGAATAAGACATCACTTCATCAGTATTGAGGGCAGGGCTGGGATGGAGACTAAGGAGAACAGCATTGTGGGAGGCGCCCCCATCACAGGTACCCACCTGCACCTTAGGGGTTGGTGACTCTGAACTGTCATCCATGGGCTGCTTCTCTGGCCGGCTGCCTCTACTCCTGGCCTCTGTTGGTCCTTTAAGGTGCTTTGTTGAAAACCAAACCAACCCAAACCCCAACCTTTAGCTTATAGAAGCTGGAGGTGGGGCAGGAATCTTTATTTAACGTCTCAGAGTGTTAGGACCCTCTGAGGTCCAACAGGACAAGCAATTCAGCCTTCCTCGGGTTATGACCTCTCCCCCGCCCCCCAAGATAGTAGGTTAAACAAACAAACAAACAACAAACCTACCCACCTAATTTACCAACACACAGGAGCAAGTGGGCCAGCCAGAGCACAGCATCGCTGGCCTAGGCTGGCCTTTATGTAACTGCTACCAGGTGTCAACGCTGGAAGGCTTGGATCTCGGAGAGTGCTTGTCACTACAGCAAAGTATAATTGATGGTGCAAGTGTGAGCTGTTCCAATTTTTTAATTAAAAATATTTTGCACGTTCACTTTTGGCTCCATGTTCACTGTACAGTAAGAAGAAGAAGAAGAAGGCGGCAGACATTAGCCATAAGGCCTGCTAGCTAGAGGTCAGCATTGTTAACGCCACAAGGCAGTGGTTCCCAGCCTTCCCAACGCTGTGACCCTTTAACACAGTTCCTCATGTTGTGGTGACTCCCAGCCATAAAGTTACCTTGTTGCTACTTCATAACCTCAGTGAGTCATAATGTAAATATCTGATGTGCAGGATATCTTATATTAACCTCCAAGGAGGTTGTGGTCCACGGGCTGAGAACCACTGCCATAAGACATCCTTTTAGCATGTAGGAATTATTTTCCTGTTATGTTAACTCAAGAAAAGCCCACCATAGGACATGATGGAGTTCCACATGCCTAGGCGTACATGGAGGTTTCCTATCTCTTGCTTCTCTGTTGTAGGAGTTAAGGGAACTAAGTGTCCTGCCCAGCAAAGTCACCACCAGGGTTTTCTCCCAGTTTGTCTTTGTGATGTTTAGCGCATGTTCCCTGGGGGGGAGGGGGTCTTGCATTTATTCACCAGCTCGTACTGTGTGCCTGCTGCCGCCAGACCGACACCATCAGTCTGACATGCAGCTCCTGCCGTTGAAAGTCTGATGGAGGAGGCAAAGCATGAGCTGAAGTAACAAAGTTGAGTGCACCTGAGGCCTCCAGGAGCGGGCTTGGGAGGTCGGGTTGCTTAGAAAGGGAGGTGACTCTGGAGCTGAGTCCGGAGAGACCGCCGCATGGCTCCGCGTGGCTCCTGCAGTCTCCAGCAAACTAGTATGCTTCTAAGAGTCCACTGTTCTTTTGTGTCCTACTTTTCAGCCTGATCCCACAGTTGCCCATGATAATTAAATGAAACTTGCCAGATGGATGCTTTCGCAAGACGATGGCTGTCTTCTTGCTCTATTTGTGAAAGCTGGCATTAGATCCAAGTCCTCAAGGATGCTCCTACCTTGAGATGGCTTTGGAGAGCGGTGGCTCTTTTGTATGTGTTTGCCAAACAGCCCGCCATCAGCAGGGCCAGGTTGAGTGGCAGGTGGGTGTGTCATGCATGTGGTCACCGGTCCCTGCCAGCTTATCTTGCCTTGGAGCAGATGAGGTGCTGAGCAGGGCTTGTTGTTCTGCAGAGATGTCATTTGTCATCATTACCTTCCTTTGGGGAAATGAACTCTTTAAGCTTCTAGCCTGTCAGTCTTTCCGTCTCTTATTAGGTGTGTATAATTGATGTTGAAATCCCAGCACTTCACACACACACACACACACACACACACACACACAGATACATTGTGTTAGGCTTTTTTGTTGTTGTTGCTGTTGTTTTTTGTTTTTCGAGACAGGGTTTCTCTGTGTAGCCGTGGCTGTCATAACTCACTTTCTAGACCAGGCTGGACTAGAACTCACAGAGATCCGCCTACCTCTGCCTCCCTCAGTACTGGGATTACAGGCATGTTGGCATGCCTGGCCAGTTACATTGTCTTAAAGAAGCATTTTTCAGAGCATTCAAGGGAGAACGAAGGCTGGCAAATATCGTCATCTTAATCTGTAGCTAATTCACTTAAGTGCGGAGCATGGCATTCCAATAGAAAACAGCCAGATCAGTAACAACAACCACAACAACAGTGCGTCATCATTCATCTGTCAGTCATCCTTGGCTCTTTTAAATAATTTGTATTACATTTACTTATTTGTGTGGGGGAGGGGGATGGGCAGTGTACATTGCAGTGTGCACATGGAGGTCAGAGAGCAGCTAGTGGGAGTCAGTTTTCTCTCCTCCCACCTCACGGGTCCCAGGGATCAAACTGAGGCAGCCTCGGCGGCGGCGGCAGCAGCAGCAACCTTCCTTCCCTGCCAGGGCGTCTCCACAGTGCTCCTCCTGGAGCTCTTTGCCTGCCTGCCTCACCTTTACTTACCTCGCCACTCCCTTTCTACAAATGAAGAAACAGAATTCAGAGAGGTATTCAGACGCGTCGTCACTTTGGACAGTGCACACACACCTGCCTCGCTGGTTCTTATGGGCTGGGCTCATCTCCAGCAGTGCAGGTGGCCAGGTGGCTATCGCTGCCCATCGCTGCCCACATGATGCCGACTGCTAACCACATTTCTCCTCAACCGACCAGGAGCCGTCAAGTGTGGTGCCATCCAAACCACGCAGGAGGCAGCCCACCTTCCTTTCACTTTACAAATAATTTCAAGAATATGAAACTGTCAACTATCAATTGATTATTGTAGTTCCACGGGACTGCCAAATTAGGGTCTTCCTGCTGGTACAATTTATGTTTTGCTGATTATACCCAGACTGTAGACAAATGTACGAACAAAACTCTTGGGCTGCTTTCCTCTTCCTATTTTCTGTCTGTGTTTGTGTGGAATAAAGGTTTAGATGCTTGCACTTGTCACTCAGTAGTGTGTCTTAGCTTCTCTGTGAGTAGAGCAATCCAACTCTTTTATCAGCACCACCTCTTGCACTCCCTAAAAGGAGAACATAGCTTCTATTTTCCTTCAGAAACTCCTACTTTCATTCATTCCAGTCCCCAATAACATGAAGTGTCGGGGCAGGTAGAGTGGCTTGACGTCCTATCGGCACGGAGTCCAAGTTAAGAATGTTGATTTCAATCTGAAGCAGACACCACTGGGTTGGTCTTGCAGTGTCTGACATATACAGTTCCTCGGGATCCCTATGCCTTTCAGGTAGATGAGGAGGAGGGACCATGCAGGGCTGGACAGCATTCCCACCGAACCTTCATGGCCACCTCTGGGTGTCCCCCATCCATGGTTTGGGTGAGCAGCAAGTCCCTTAGTTTCCTCAGCTGCCTCTGGAAGGTCCTAGGGATGGGAACAAAAAAGAGATTGGGGAAAAATTATGCAGTGGTTGTTTAGCAGACTGACATATGGCTATTTCTCTTCTTGTAGCAAAACCAGAAATTCTGACATCTGACAGGCTGGTGAATGGCATTCTCCAGTGTGTGGCAGCGGGATTCCCGGAGCCCACAATAGATTGGTATTTCTGTTCGGGAACAGAGCAAAGGTGAGAGGATTATTTTTGGCACTGCTTAAGATGCAGAAGGGAAGGGCTATAATTCAGTTGCATTTCAAATGTGTTTTCAGACTTACTATTTATTTATTTTTTTTTTTAGAATAAAAGGCTGTGTTTTTTATTATTATTTTTCCCTCCCATATCTCTGTGGCTATTTAAGAAGGGATAATGGCTATATTTTTCCTGGTCGACATTAATTTTGTTTGCTGAAAAATGATTACTGAATGACTTCTCTGTTTTGGTGGTTATTTTTTTGGGGGCTCTCATTGCAATATCTAGCCTGCAGGTAGATAAAGCGATTTCCCAGGGCAGAGTAATTAGATTTCCATTCTATACACAGGAGGTAATGTGTGTGGGAAATGTGGCTGCAGTTATCATGAAAAAAATTACCTCAGAAGTTAATTGCCAAGTAACCAAAAAGTAATGATCTCACAATTACAACATACATATGGCGCTTGTGAGCAACGGGTTTGCAAAAAAGGGTTTCTCCTTGATTAGGTGCCTGGCCCCCGAAACAAAGAACATCTGCCATTGTGTGGCTTTTCCCTGGTGGTCCACACTTAAGGCTTCAATTGTCCTCTCACATTACCTGAAGATGAAAATGGGGCCAATATTGCCCTCCTGTTACACCCGTGAAGCACAACCCTGTTATACGTCAGCGTTAAAAAAAGCCTTGTTTGGCCTCATGAATTGTCAGAGTGGTCGTGGAAATTTTGTTTTTTATGGAAGATGTTTTATAACAATAGTCAGGATTGTTTATGTTAGATTATTGTTTTCGTGTGAGTTCTAGCAGAACGTTTTGTTCGGGGAAGCAATAAAGAGGGTGTGAAAACCGAAGGTTGTGGGTGCCCTCTGTGACATGGCCTGAGTAGATAGCTCATGTTCAGCCACATGTGTATATGAAAGCTAGCTGTGTGCCAAACACTGGTCCAGCATACAGCATGCTTGGCTGTGCCCACGTGTCCGCCTTGGTGTAGCTATAGCTCAGTGGGTGGAGGGAGACAGCAGACAATATGAACACCTGACATGTGTAGATGTCTAGAAGGCAATGGAAGGTGTTCAAAGACTGTCCCCTGAAGCCAGAGCGGACATTGCCACGCAACGGGACCTGCTTCCGACTGTGGACCTCAGGCTCCTCCCTGCTGCGCGTTGTGAGTCTTTCTTGTCTTCATCCTTGCACTTTCCTCTTCTGAGCTCTTTATCTTCAGCCATCACGCGCCTGCTCCAGATTTGTTTCTTTCTGAGATTCTGTGGTGCAGCAGGGTCTGATGTTGGCGGCCACTTGCATCCATCCCCTTCTCTCAGCCACTCTTGAGATGGTACAGCCGCAGAGACCTAACGCTGGAGAGCTGACGGAGCCTGGCAGGAGTCGCCAGGGTGGGCGTCCAGCCCCTGAATCGTCGCTCCTTCTTCGCAGTGCTTTCCTCACTCGTGGAGCCCCAAGGGGTTCATTTCCCCTCAGATGGCTGTGAAAGGGAGGTTTTATCGCTAGCTTGGCCGGAACAGCCATACAAGATCAAGACGTCACAGGGTTTTATTTGGTTTCCCTGCATGAGCCCACACTGTCGGTCTCTTGTTGTAGGTGTACCGTTCCCGTCACACCAGTAGACGTGCAGACCCAGAACGGGTCTGTGTCGTCACCATTTGGGAAACTGGTTGTTCAGAGTTCCATAGACTCCAATGTCTTCCGGCACAATGGCACAGTGGAGTGTAAGGCCTACAATGCTGTGGGCAAGAGTTCCGCCTTCTTTAACTTTGCATTTAAAGGTAACAACAAAGGTATATTTCCTTTTAATCCAATTTAAGGGGGTGTTTAGGCTCTGTGTACCATAGCATGATCTTATGTCCATCCCAGTACGGCCATATCATTTCTGGTAATAGCTACATCGAACCATGCTGTCCACAAACTCACAAGCTCTCACGCCATACTGGTCTGCTGACGAAGTTCATGCGTTAAGTCTTAACCATTTCACTTTCCCTGGTCTCTGTGTGTTTGTATGCGCTTCTCGGCAGTGAGTTCTATAGGCGCAATTATAGTTGCATGGGAGAGCCTCCCAACCTTATGCAGCCAGGGTAATTAGGGCACACAAGAGGCTTCACGTTTTAATTTAAAATTTTAGTTACTTAAAGTGAGTTACACTTTGATAAACATCTGTATCAAAAGGATAGCAGTGTCCTTTATAGGGTCTTGTCAGCAAATGACTTTCTTCCCTATTTGATTTGTGTGTGTGCATGTATGTACTTGCCCAAGTGCACCATCAGGGTTTTACAGAGCCCTGTGCATGCTGTGGAGATGGCCTCCCGTGAGCTACACTTCTTGTCCAGCCGGCTCTTTCTATAAGTTGTGCTTCCTGAGAGATGAGCGGGCCAAGTGACTCTTGAAGGCATTGATGAAAGGACGCATGAGACAAGGAAACTGGGCAGTTGAGGGTTTTTTTTTAGTGGCCAGTTTCTGTGGTGTTTAGCATTGGCCACAGGACTCAACGCCAAAAGAGCCGGTGTGTCCTCAGCTTTTGGATAAGGGCGGGGGGGGGGGGGCAGGGAGCAGAATCATAACAGCGCATTGCATTCTTAATTTTCCCAGAAGGAACAATGAAAAAGATGTTCCAAAATGTTTTTCTTCTCTGTGAAAGACATTTATGTTCGGTGTAGGAAATTTAGAAAACGTAAGCGAGCAGAAAGAAGAAAATGCAACCCACCCAAAACGGAAGTCCATTCAGATGTTGTTTTTCATTAAAAACAGAATAGCATTATGCGTGCGCTTCGGAAAGTTCATCTTCTCCGTAGTCTGATTTTAGCTGACATCTTTAAAGACGCCTGTGCATCTAGCAACGCTGGGGGTGGGTGGGTGTATGGTGCAGGGTCAGGGCACTGACCCAGGGATAAAGGAAGGAAGGGAGGGAGGGAAGGAAAGAAGAGAGGGAAGAAGGGAGGGAGGGAAGGAAGGAAGATGGGTGGATTTGAATATCACAGCAAAGATGGGCTCCCTGCATGTGCCGAGAGAGAAATGGGTTTTAGTCTGGGATTGGTGGCGGCCAGGCCGCTGTCCTGCCCGTGGCTCAGAAGCACAATTCTCTTCCCTGCAGAGCAAATCCAGCCCCACACGCTGTTCACGCCGCTGCTCATTGGCTTTGTGATCACGGCCGCCATAATGGGCATCATCGTGTTGGTTCTCACCTACAAATATCTCCAGGTGACCATTGGGTGGCTCTTCCCCTGGGGTGCCACGGTGGCCAAGGTGTTGATTGTTAAGCGATGACACGCCCGTCTTTCCCTGTCTCTTCCAGAAACCCATGTATGAAGTGCAGTGGAAGGTCGTTGAAGAGATAAATGGGAACAATTATGTTTACATAGACCCGACACAACTTCCTTATGACCACAAATGGGAGTTTCCCAGAAACAGGCTGAGTTTTGGTCAGTATGGAGCAGGGGCTTTCCATGCGGCCCTTTGTGTGCACATAACAATGATTTTTAAGGAACCTGCAGTGGCTTCCTCTGTCTTGTTTCACCTGAAACAAGAAGTGCTTTCTGTCACACTGCACAGACGTTGTTAGGGTGTCAGCAGAAAGCACTGTAGAGAAGGGTCCACAGACGCTCCATCTTCAGTTGCCTTGTTGATTTGGGAATGTCACATTGTTGCCAGTCGCTCTTCCTGCTGACCCTACCCCTCTTCCTTTCTAAAGGGAAGACACTGGGCGCTGGTGCCTTCGGGAAGGTGGTCGAGGCCACTGCATATGGATTAATTAAGTCGGATGCTGCCATGACCGTGGCGGTGAAGATGCTTAAACGTAAGTGTCTGCAGGGCGCTCACTGCCTGCCCCCCCCCCCACCAGTTAGCCTAATGAATTTGGTGTGTGTCCCCCACCCCCACCCCCGCTAAAGTACAGTGTTTTCCATTTTAGCAAGTGCTCATTTAACGGAAAGAGAGGCCCTCATGTCAGAGCTGAAGGTCCTAAGCTACCTGGGCAACCACATGAACATTGTGAATCTCCTTGGAGCGTGTACCGTGGGAGGTGAGTCTTGCGTCCATAGCACCTGCTGCTGTCTGTCGGGCTATCAAAGTATGATTTGGACAGTGGGTAATTATAAGCTGTTTGGGAGGTTTGGTTTTTTTTTTTAACCCCCCCAGTGTTTTGTTCTGTTTTTCTAGGTTTTGTTTTGCACAGTGTTCCTAAGAATGTAGATTTTCATCATTTCTGTGTGTTGGAACAGGCTTTGGACTCCTGTCCTCTTGTTAAGTTTGAGATGTGGGCCAGAGTTGTCATGCTGTGTTGTAGAATTTTAGAACCACTCACCACACTGTGTTTGGGGGCTGATTACTCGGCCTCTCATTTCCCCCTCCCCCTCGGTAGTCTTAAGGGCCTCTGTTCAGCTCCCAGTAGGGCAACATTTTTAACTCCCACAAACATGTGAGCGCACAGGATTTCTCTTTGCGCGGAGCCACGTACACCGTCCTTTGCTTATCACACATTGCATGCGTGTGTTGAATTACAGTGCCCCCTCCCAAACAGGTGCGGAGATACTGAATGTGGGGATTAGTCAGCATATGTGAAACTTACTCTCAAGGATGCTCCATCAGCCTGGGCTTTTCCCTGGCTTGGCTCACCCAGCAGGCTTTTCTTAACTTCAAGCTTTCTATACTGCTGGGTCATAATAAGTCACTTGGGAGTTAATGTTCGTTTGCCTTCTATAGTGAAAGTAGCCATGAGCCTCCTGCTCCTCCAGCGCACACCAGAGAGGCTTTTCACTCCCATAAAAAAAAAAAAAAAAAAAAAAACAAGCTTCAATTCTAACTTAAGTCAGTGTTGCCATCAAGGCTGACTGACCTTGGCATAAGGAGCAGAGTGTGTAGAGTGAGCTGTTGCTGTCTGTCTAGAGAGAGCCGCAGACAGCAGATAGATATATAGACAGTGCCTCAAAACAGCCCTGGTAAGCGGCTACTCATCACACCCAGACCGCCAGCCCTCTTTTCAACTAGTAATGCTCAGAAACGGGGCGTCTCAGGATCTTCGCCCACGGTTCAGTCTGGGCTTGGCTGGCTGTTCCATATGGCTCCTTCCCTACCAGGCTGCAGCTTGTCTTCTTCATCTTCGTAATAACATTACAGCAAGGACACAGGACCCTGCCGCACACAGAAGCGCATCAAAGGAATGCTGCAGGAAGCTTGATTGTAGTAGAAGCTTTGGAAGCACTCACTTGGGGCTGCAAAAGAGCAGTCACGCCTGGCCCCTAATGTTCATGGCACTTAGACATCCAAGTAGAAAGGGGCTGGCTTGTCTTATTTCTCTCAGCATAATGCTGCCCTTTTTTTTTTTTTTTTTTTTTTGATAAGAGACATTAATAGATAGAATTATGTTGGGACGAAGAAGGCTTAGCCACTGACGCTGAATGTTAACAGCCATGGTCACCCTTGGGTATTTCCTCGGGAGGCAGGATTATCTATCATGCATCTTGCCTCTTCCTAACGTTTTTTTCTTATATACGCACAGGGCCCACCCTGGTCATTACAGAATATTGTTGCTATGGTGATCTTTTGAATTTTTTGAGAAGAAAACGTGACTCATTTATTTTCTCAAAGCAAGAAGATCAGGCAGAAGCGGGCCTCTATAAGAACCTTCTGCATTCAAAGGAGTCTTCCTGGTAAGGCCGATTTGCATAAGTAGTCAGTTGTTGACAGGCAGTTCATGGGGTCAGAAGGGTTTGCAATCAAGGCTGATTCTTTAAAAAATGAACAGAGGTACTCTGAGGTGTGAAATCAGAATTATTAAGTTATGTAAATGTGATTAACTGTTTCGGAAGTTCAGATAGTACCCTTGACGATTCAAATGGAGACTGTTACCGATTTCTTTTAAACGTGTGTTTCTATTCTTCCCTGAGCCTTCGTTCTGTGGAACCGGACGTGCTTTCTTCGTGTTTTTTCGTACTGTGGTCCCCTTACCGTGTCCCCGTTTGTGTTGCTGAGCTTGGGGTCTGTAGGCATCTTCACAGTGGGACCATTTACAGGGCAGAGGGTAAAGGCTCTCGTGGAGTCACAGTAACTCCCGGAGGCAGCTGAACGGCCAAGAACACAGAGCACAGTCCCATATGTACATGTCTTGTCCTCAGCGCTGTTTTTGTGCCCCTGGCATGCCCATCGCCTTATTGTATTAGAAAGACATCGCTATTAAAGAACGTATTTGAATTCTGGGCCTCACCAACACTGCTCTCAAGGGCAGTGATGCAAAGGATGAAATAGATGCCGCTTCAAGTGCCTTGGAGGAAAACCAGCTTGATGTGCAACCAGGGTAGACGTCTCTGCTGTGGCTTGTCTGTACTTTCTTCCCAAATGTGGTTGGGGTCCGCAGGCTCAGGGGAGACCCTAACCGCGCCCTGGCCCTTGCGTTTCATACGGCTTCAGTTGTGCAGTGGGTCTTAACCTCTTTTCATGCTTGTTCTAAGCCTCCCTGGGTTCAAATCCTGGTGCCAGAGACTAAAATCATGAGCTGCCATAGGAACTGTAGTCTGTTTTTAGATGGCAGGATTTTGTCTTCTGGAGTCTTCATTGCAGGCTTCCGGGTAGACCCCAGTAAATGCCTTGTGAGGCCTTTCCCACCACTGAAGGTCAAAGTTCCCAGGTGATGCTTCGTATTTTCATTTCAGTCCTGTAAGCTCGAGTTGTTTACAGTGGTAGCAGTGTAAGCAGTGTTTTGTTAGTTCTTCTGGAGGCAGGGGTTGCTTCGCCAGCCTGGAGACTGACTGGGTCCTGAGTGCGTTTTTAACTCTCTGAAATAATGGCCTGAGTTGGTCCGTCTTGTGTGGTGTTCTTTGCGCTATGGGATCCCATATGGGTTCAGAGCCACCAGCACACTGTGAAGGAGGTTGTTGTCATGGTGTTTCTATGCTAATCAGAGGCAGGAAGTACTAGAAATCTTGAAGAGTCTCCAGCCAAATGTTGCAGATTCAAGAGGTCCAGATGGTCTAGAAAATCATCCAAATTATTGGTGTTTATCTGAACCAAACTTGGATTTTTAAAACCTCCTTCCCTTGGTCGCTATATGCTAAACATCTCTTCCCCTCACATCTCTTGGAAGCGCCTGTTGACTTTCCACTTGTCTGAGTAGGGGCTAATTTAGAGTCTGAGGTAAAGTGAGGTAACTTTTTTTTGCTCTGTTCCCCCCTCCCCCTTAAATCCACTATAGCTGGAGATGGGACTCTTCTAACCTGATCCCTAACCGAAAACAAAACAAAAAAATTTAATTCCTGAGAATTGGACCTGAATATTGAACAGCAAACACTCATATCTCATAAAACCCAATTTTGAAATTCTTTATTGAGTGGTTGCATTCTTTTTCTTGACCTAAAGTCAGTCCGCTGTATGGCAGTGGCTGAGAGCTGTAACCTGGCCCTTACTTCAGAGCTGTGTCCCGGCCCTTCAGAGCTGTGTCCTGGCCCCTTTCCAATTCTCTTCAGCTCTGACGTGCGTGTTGCATCTCTCTTGCAGCGACAGTACCAACGAGTACATGGACATGAAGCCTGGGGTTTCCTATGTTGTACCAACCAAGACAGACAAAAGGCGATCTGCAAGAATAGGTGGGTCCCAATCAAGCCGCCAAGACAACCCCACATGCGGGGGGGTTGTAATCAAACCATGTTCCTGATTTTTTTTTTTTTTTAATCTTGTCTCATGGAGAGGGGGCTAGGGGTCAGGTGCCGAGCTTGAAGAAATGTGGGACAAGGCTTTTACCTCTTTCCCACTAACTGGAATGACTGTACATCACTCCCAAAAAGAACCTGCTGTGCCAAAGCAAATGGCCGGTGGCAGTTAAGGTTCACAAGTGGATGTTTCGGGCAAAAGCAAATGTTTTTATATATAATATCCTACTGTTATGCACATGAGATTTTAAAGATAGGCCTGCCATCACCTAAGGATTCTGGGACCCGGCCTGTTGACTCAGTGTCCAGCTTTGTTCCTCCCTGAGGAGGTGATTGGCCCAGGCGTTCCCTCTGTTGATTCATTGCTAGCTCTGGCACTGTGACCACTAAGGTTCCTACTGCTGTCTCCCTAATAGACTCATATATAGAAAGAGATGTGGCTCCCGCCATCATGGAAGACGATGAGCTGGCGCTGGACCTGGAAGACTTGCTGAGCTTCTCCTACCAGGTGGCCAAGGGCATGGCGTTCCTCGCCTCCAAGAACGTGAGTGTCAGTGAGTCTCACAAGAGGCACAGAGTCCTTCTTCTTCTCCTTCTTTTCTTCTTCTTCTTCTTCTTCTTCTTCTTCTTCTTCTTCTTCTTCTTCTTCTTCAGGCTTGAACATTTCATAGTCCTAGTTAGAATGCAGAGTGTCATTTTGGAGTGTGGTAACCAAAAGCAGAGGAAATTTCGTTTCTTCGTGTTCCAACTGCTGTCTCTTTGAAATTCTGCTCTAATTTATAAGCTCGAAAGTGCAAACCTGTCTAAATGAGCTTCCATGAATATTCTTTTATATGCAGTGAATTCATTTAAAACTTTGGCTCTAGGATGTAGGGTTTGCTTCTAGAAAATAGAAGGATAGTGGTCTTATCGGCAAAAGGGGGGGGCGTCAGGACTGCGCCTCACTGTCACTGTGCCTGGTAGGGCACACACATATCTGGGTTCCATCCATGAGACCCACGTACCGTATGTGTGACTCATGGAGTATCAGGAGGTCAGAGAGAGCAATGAGCAGTTAGGAAGAGGATGCTGGAAGGGATGGGAGTGTTCCTAGGAGAAAGGCATGACCCAGAGTGAGGTCACAGCAGCTACTCTAGTGACATTCCAGGCCATTACTAAACTGAAAGACAGGCTGAAGTCAAGACTCTCTTACTCGTGTCCTTGGGAGACGTCATGATGAAGCCTAGAACCGGTTTTGGGAGGAGCCACTCAAAGAGATACATACAAAATGAGCTTTGAGTTTAGAATTGCAATTTGACTATTTATAATACATTTTCCTGTGAATGAAAGGAGCTGGGGGGGGGGGGGGGGGGACGGCATTTATTAGAATTAGGTTGGAAAGCAATTATAGTAATTAGAGTCCCGATCACATGAAACACAAAATATCATTTGCCGCATACTTTTTATTTTTGGTGTACAAAATACTTTAAAACAAAAGGTTTTCTTCTCTTCTTTTTATGTAAACAGCATTGTAGTATTAAAACTCGTCTTCCCTTTGAGAGCTGCAGCGAACGGCTGTCTCTCTTTCTTTTCTTCCCCAACAGTGTATTCACAGAGACTTGGCAGCAAGGAATATCCTTCTCACTCACGGGCGCATCACAAAGATTTGTGATTTTGGTCTGGCCAGAGACATCAGGAATGACTCAAATTATGTGGTGAAAGGGAACGTGAGTGCACTTCTCTTCCTTCTTCCTCGGATCCAGTTTTCACCCAAAATTGTTGTTTCCGGTGGTTGTACTCCAGCTCCTCAGTTCCTTTCATCAGAATGTCGTGCATTTTAGCAAAATTTGCATGGCGCACTACTACCACTAACGTTTGATAATAGAATTCCTAGTTATAACTGTGTGATTAGGGGGCTGCATGAAGGAAACAGAAATAATAGCCTTAATTTTTCATGATAGACTGAGACTAGCAATGAATTTGATTGTGCTCAACTATAACCAATGTGGACCTGAAGGTCACAGGAGGCTTTTTATTTTTATTTATTTTTTTTTATTTTTTTTTTTTTTGAGGTTGAAATACTATGTGAAAGTTACTGCAGTCTAAGATGGTATTAGAGTTAGCTGTATGCAGTGCCGGGTCTTGTAGGGTTATTTAGTAGATTTGTAAGTAATGCTTGGTTTATGGGACGCAGGGAATTTTTTTCAAAGTGCTGTATTTCATCGCTTGCCTTTTTCTGTAACCTCAGAACAAGCCCGTGCCCTAGAGTACATTGTCTTCCAATTTCTACAGTGGGAGGAACTAATGTCTGGTGTATTTTAGTGATTTATATCTGACAGTGCTATCAGGAAGGGCCAGTGGGTATAGAAGGCCATAGCCTCCTAGATATATATATTCTTAGGTGCCTTTTTTCCCTGGGCCTGTTTGAACAGTCCATATTTATTTCTGGGGGTCCATTTTTTGTGTCTGTCATAATAACATGATCCCTTCTCGTTCGTCACCGTGACATCTCTGTTGGTAGGCTGTGCACACCTCGGCTTTGTTAGGGCTTTGCCAGCTTTATGTCCTGCTCAGTCAGATGGTTCTGGAAGGGCTCCGTCAAGGTCAGGCTTTTTTTTTTTTTTTTTTTTTTTTTTTTTTCTTTTAATTTTCAGGAGAATTGATGAAATCAACTTCCTGGCTTAATACTTCAGGGAAGATAGGAAGTGATTCAGTCTTTTAGCCTCTATATATTGTTAAAGGAGCAAGAGAGAGGAAGTGGCGTGTCTGGGCCCAGGTTGGCTGAGTTCTGATCTGGTCTGGTTTAGTGGGTGTGTGACTGACAAGAGTTAGTACACAGTACTTGGAGGAGTTAATATGTGGCAGAGTTCTGCTTTGCGTTTTTGAAATCCAAACCATCATGGCAGAAATTGTGCCCTGGCATCTTCCCAGCTTACTCTGTAGTTGACAAGTCAAGCAGTTGAACTAGCCAATTATTTGAGAAAGTTTAAAACAAGGAAACGTACATGACATGACGCTGCGTGGAATTTTAAGTGTAGTCATTGTAAAGTCTCTTTGTTCTCTGAGAACTGTGAATTCCTAATCATTTTCCACCCTGGGCTCTGAGTCCAGAGTAGCCTGTTGGGCCCCTTGTCAGAATACGTGGTTATATTTGACCAAGAAGCACAGGTATGTTGAATGGCAGCTATATCAAATTGTGAGAAGTTAATTTATGGTAGACAGCGCACACACTTGCTGATTACATGGAACTACATATTATAAGAGCTACTATAGTCTCAAGGACAGTGAATAGAAGGTTTGTGTGCGATTCCTGTAAATGCTGTGATCGAGTGTAAAGTGTCTGTGACAACGGTGGAGGCCGAGTCACAGAGCCACTTTTACTGCTTTTTAGAAGATGCTAGACTTCCCTTAGAAGTTAATTTATAGATAGCCAGGCCCCTTGAACTCAAGACACTATAGATCCCAGCTTAACAGCTCTGTTCAGAACTGCAGCATAAAATCTGGAGACAGATAGTAGATAGTTTGTACGTGAATCACCCCTGCCCCACCCCCACACGAAAATAACTTTAGCCCTAGAAGCCACACACACCCTGCTTCCTAATGTTCAGTCCTAAACGGATTTAAAGGATTGACTTAGCTTCATGTGACAGATTAATATCCAGAAATCCTGACTGACTGTAAGAGGCATGGCCGAGTAGAAGGGGCCTGGATGTCTCCTGTGGTAATCACAGATTCTGCCACCTCCCACCTCAGAACAGGCAGTCGGAGTAGACATTAGTAGGTTGGACACTGTTAGGCACTTTTCCCCTCTGCATCACCTCATTTGTCCCATGAAACAACTCCTGTGGTATTTGAAATTATTTTTGTTTTGCAAAAGATGACTATGAGGGCTGGCTGGCTTATCTGGATTTAGGTAACTTCTCCAGCAGCAGCACGGGTTGCAGATGGCAGAAGTCCAAGAGTAAAAAATGAAAGGATCGAGGGCCCGGCGCTTATTAGCACTGAACTGGTCTTCCTTTCTATGTCTCGTCATTCCTCCTCATCCTGGTCGGAGATGGCCAGACGGACAGCTAGCTAGTGTGCAATGAGGCAGATGCATGAAGGGGATGTCACAAGAAAGAGGGCCTAGGTGTATCAACCTACAATGTTCTAATTTTCTTTTCTCGTGACACTGTATAAGACTTGGATCTTAGCAGCTAAAGCTAAGTGGTCCTGCTACAGCTAGCAGCAGAGGAGGCTGGGAAATGTAGTTCTAGTCAGGAGAGGCCATATATTTTGCTGGTGAAGAAAAAGAGTGAAACACCGAGTCTCATCTTTGTTGGAGCCATTAGAGGAAGGAAGGCTGGAACCCATGGACTTCTGTGTTCTTAGCTCCCTGTGCTATCCTGACTCACACCCCTGTTTTGAACGGGAGATACGGGAATCCTGGAGGGGCTGGTGGACATGAAGGTTCAAGGTCTTGTTAGGTGGGACGCATCCCTCCCTGCCGAGCAGCCAGACCTCCACCTGCAGGGCTGCTTTCGCTTTGTCTTTGGAGCCTTTTCATCAACTGGCTACATTTGCTATGTTTCCTCCCAGGCCCGACTCCCCGTGAAGTGGATGGCACCAGAAAGCATTTTCAACTGCGTGTACACATTTGAAAGTGATGTCTGGTCCTACGGAATTTTCCTCTGGGAGCTATTCTCGTTAGGTAAGATGTTCCTTGTCAAAAACTACCTCGTTGTCCAAAAGCTTCTGGAGGTTTCCTAGTGTCCTGTCCACTCCTGCCTGACACCGATTCGCCACCTCTCTGTCCCCCAGGAAGCAGCCCATACCCAGGGATGCCGGTCGATTCCAAGTTTTACAAGATGATCAAAGAAGGTTTCCGGATGCTCAGTCCAGAGCACGCACCCGCCGAAATGTAAGGACCCAACAGGCCTTTTCTTCAGATAGCTTCCTTTCCAAAGACAGAAAAGCTGACGATCTTTGCTAGCATCGTTTGAAATGTCACTTGAGTCCTTTGGTGGCCACCCCACTCAAATGTCATGGCTGAGGTTCTTTTCATAATCTCTTGTCACCAATAGTACAGAAACTCTTGATAGTGTCTCACAGGCACACAGGGTTTTATCCTGTGTGCGTGTGTGTGTGTGTGTCACTTCACACAATGTGGTGCACAGCCCCAGATTTGTTATTGATGTTGTGCAGAAAGCAGGTTCAGGGCATCGGGGAGTGACAGACAGTGGCCCTCGTTTTTCTTCAGGTACGACGTGATGAAGACTTGCTGGGATGCTGATCCCCTGAAAAGGCCAACCTTCAAGCAGGTTGTTCGGCTCATTGAAAAGCAGATCTCAGATAGCACCAAGCATGTGAGTGACAGGCCAGGCCTGGGATCCTTTTCCTCCTTGTTCTATAGGGCCATGGTCCCCAAGCATCAAGGACAAGGACTGGACTTCCCAGGGTGGACATAAAACAATGGAAGCCCCAGTTCGTCCTGTTCACACCCTCCCCCGACTTCCACCTCTGTTCTAAGGCTGAGAGATGTGGGATGGGCGAGGAGGGACTTGCGTTCTGATGTGTGGAATTAGATGTTATCACAGGGCCGGGCTGTGCTTCCTCCCAGGCCTGGAATGTCGATCATGGGACTGTCTGGTCTCCTCCTCACATGGCAGGGCCATTCACCCTGGGTGTGTGGGGGTGAGCTAGAAGGAAAGCATGGGAGAAGACAGCCTGTTACCGCACAGTAAAGTGAGTTTTAAACAGCCAGAGCCAGCCAGTGCCAATGGCTGTGATGCCCACAGCCATGTAGAAGGGTTGTTTGAAGTTAGGGCATCCCTCCTAGTGATTTAAGGAATGTGGAATGAAATCCACTATTTTCCTCTTTTGCTTTTAAGTTGGAATTGGCCATCTTTGCTGCTTCCCCCCTCCCCTGAGCCATCTGCTGGGAACTATCTTTTCTAATAGCACACCACTGGTCCTTTTGAGTTAATGCTCGCTCTGCGGGGCATCAAAGCACATTTCAAGTAAAACACCATTTTCCACCCAAGTGCTTTGATTCCCGACAGATGACCTCTGGGACAGTCATGGGTGTTGCTGCAATTCACACCAGCGGTTGGGTTGCAGTTGGGTCTTGGGATCCATAAGCCCTCCTCGTAGACTAGCGAGTGCTTGCTTTCAGACGTAACCCGTCAGAAGAGAAACAATGATTTCCTTGCAGCGACCTGAGGTATAAGCCTGATCTGGGGTTTGAACTCTTGTCTTCAGCATTCTGCCGCTGTGAGTGTCCCTGTTTGCTGGGCTTGTCACGGGTACCGCTGCATTTAACTGCGGACTCTGTTTGTCTACAGATCTACTCCAACTTCGCAAACTGCAACCCCAACCCGGAGAACCCCGTGGTGGTGGATCACTCTGTGCGGGTCAATTCTGTGGGCAGCAGCGCCTCTTCCACCCAGCCTCTGCTCGTGCACGAAGATGCCTGAGCGGAAATGCAGACCGACAGGCTTCCGCTGCTGTCTTGAACCCCGTTCCCATGGCTTCTGTGATGTTCGTTTTGTTTTGCTGTGACTTGCATCCTACTCCAGGGTGGCGGGCTCCTGCCCCTCCCCCAACCCCACTGTGATCCTGCCTTTATGAGCACACTTTAGTGGCTGATGACCTTTCTTTTTCGCCATCAGCCACCGTCCCCACTGGGAAGGTCCGAACTGTATGTATATATTTTCCCAATAGCAAAGTAGCTCCTACTGTAAACAGAACTGCTTTAGAGGAGGGAGGGTAGAGTGAAAGCAGCTGCCCAGAGTCCCTCACAGTGCTCCTCTGAGTCTGTTTGGGAAGTATGTCTGGTAGTTCATGTGAAGAATAGACGTAGTCCCATTTGGCCTAGAGAGCCTCCCCTCATGATGGGGAGCTGTAGGAAGACTAGAGAGGGAAACCCAAGCCCTTTTTGTGGAAAGTAGACCAGGATTAGGGTAGAGGACACGTGAGAACACATCTGGGCTTACGAAATCTATTCCTGCTGAGAAGAAGACCTAGGCTGTGAAAGACCGCGCCCCGGCAGCTTGAACAAAGGCGCTCTGCTGTGGCCCGCTGCACGGGCTTTTGTACAACTGACCTGGTTTTTAAATAGAGTTTGCTGCTGGGGAGTTTGTTCCCTAGCCAGCATTTGTACATATACTCATCTGTCTGTTGTATGCGTTCATACTTGGGAGGGGGGACCCCCACACGCTTTGATTTCTGTGTACAACCCTGGCATTAGGTCTGCTGTGTGTAAGAATAGATTAAGAGCCATACAAATTTGAAGGAAACAGTTAATAGTTTTGGGGGTTTTTGGGGTCTTTTGGTTTTTGGTTTTTTGTTTTTGTTTTGTTTTGTTTTTAAGGAAAAACGTAACTGCTAAGCACAATCTTTATAAGACCTCTTAGCCAACACACTTGCTCTGTAGATTCTCCGGAACAAGGCTTCCAGCTTCAGAGTGGTTTTGCTGCCTAGGGAACTGATGCTGTTTGAAAAGGTTACCGTTTTACCCCACAATTCCCACAGGAGTGAGAAAACAGCAGCGGGGTCCTGGTTTGGATTCTCACACAGCAGGAGGTGAAAGTTAGAGTCAGCCTTTTTTTGACAGGCACATCCTGGACATCGGGCCAGTATCTATATAAGTGTGTATGTGTGTACATGCATGTGTGTGAGTATGCGTGTGAGTGAGTTATTTTGGTGACCTTCTTGCCCTGAATCCCAAAGGGTCCTCCAGTACCCAACAAGTGACAGCTTTCACCATCGCTCCTGTCTCTCTCCTGTTTGGCTGCACATCGCTCACTCTGCAGAAGAGTTTACCCAGAGCCGCCACAGAGGCTTAGCAGAGTGGGCACAGGATCTATTGAGTTGAAGCCCACCTGCACTTGGGACACTCCTATCTGTGCTTAACATACTGTACCCATTCCTTAGACCGTTTATGATGCTATTCCAGGAAAACATTTAAAATCTACCCTGTAGACTGGAGCCTGGATGTTATCTTGTAGTTACCACCCCCCCCCCCCCCCCGCCCCCCATCACTGTCCAGTGCTAAGTGTATATGGCAAGATTTCTGTGTTGTCTTGCAGGATTCAGGTATGTTGCCTTCACGGTTCCCCACGCCCCGCCCTCCTGCCCTTTATCCTTTAGACTACACTTAGAAATGTGTGGCCGTTAACCTGGAAGTGACTATTTGCACTGGAGTTCTACACTCTTGCACCTTTCTAAAGTTAATTGGTTTGAAGGTTATGTCGTCATGTGTGAGACTGTCACCATTTGCCATGCTCCGTCCAAAACATTCCTCTGCATTCCTATTGACTTCGATTGTAGTAAGCAAACTAGCTGTTAATTGTGGATGTCTAGGTACTTCAGGGGCACACCATTGAGAATTTTGTCTTGGATATTCTTGAAAGTTTATATTTTTATAATTTTTTTTTTACATCAGGTGTCAGATATTTCTTTCAGTTGCTTGATGTTTGGAATTATTCTATGGCTTTTTTGTAAATATCGAAATGTAGCAATAATGTCTTTTGAATATTCCCAAGCCCTATGAGTCCCTGAAAATATTTTTTATATATACAGTAACTTTATGTGTAAATATATAAGCTGTGCAAGTTTAAACATGTTATGTTTCATGTGGGTTTTTTCTGATATGTTGTCCAATTGTTGACAGTTCTGAAGAATTCTAATAAAAATGTAAATATATAAAGCAAATAAGGTTTTTCTTTTTTAAGGTATGTTTGTGCATAATTTATATAAAACACATGCTGTACTCTGATCACACTAGGATTTATATCCTTGAAAATTCAATAGACATTTATTAGTAATTTTAGTATGTGCTATTTTTTTTTTTATCCTTACAACCCAGGGTCTGTATTTAAATTGAGAAATGTAGAAAACATTTTGAGAGTTTTCCACATAGCTATGGTTAACATTAGGTTGACTCATGGGAAGTGACTATTTGTTGGTAAAATACCAGTAAATAACAGCAATTTCATGTGGTCCAAACTGATGCACGCAGCATGTTTTCTCCTAAAACAGATGGACTGAAAATAGCTTCAGTATTAGTGTACAAGGGTTACACCAGGGGCCTGAAGAAAGCAGCTTAGGTTCTTGTTGGTGTTAAGTGTTGAGGTAAGCTGACCTCACCATGAGACCAGGTAGATGCTCTTGTCCTACTGTCAGGCTTCTAGGGACAGAGTTCTGGGCTTGCTGGCTTCTGGGACAGTACGGTACCCTCCCTTGGAGACCAGTGGTACGTGCTATACTCTCCTATGGCTGGGTCATCTTGTGGTACCAGAGGGCACCAACCAGACCATTCAAACCAACTGAGAAACCTTGTACCATGTAGCCTATTAAGAAGAGAGAGAGGCCTAGTCTGGTAGCACACACTTAAAAATCTGATACACACCTATAATCCCAGTGCTGGGGAGGTGGAGAAGGGACTATGAGCCTTACTGGCCAACCAGTCTAGCTTCCTGGTGGTCAAGCCCTAACCAGTGAGAGATGTTGAAAAAAAAAAAAAAAACAATGGGCAGTGCCTAAGGAATGAAACCTCTGTCCACGCACTTGTGCCTGCACATCCTACACACTTGAACCTACATATACACACTAGAACGGATTGTATGCCCAAATAACCTCAGTCTTGGCTCCCTGTATAGACACGTCATGGATACCCGCTGAAGCGTCCCCCAGGGGGAAGGAAAAGGGCAGGAGGGGAGGTGTGATAAAGATGAGTCCTTTCAAATCAGGAGGGGATTTGTGACTAGGAAGGTTTCAGCGGCAGTAAAGGGGAAGACAGCTACATTTCAGTCAGGCGATAGCCTCCATGTTATTACAAAGAGAAATGAATGTGAATTGGCCACAGAACAAAGCGGCCTTTTCTTTCCAAGTGCTTTCACTGTCCCCTAGCCTTTTCCTGCTTGAAATCTTGAGTTGGGAGCAGTCGAGGAACTGGTGGTGTTAACCTGTTGTTATTTACCCCACTGGCCCATGTACTGCTGTGTGAATTTGAATTGATTGGCTCTTGAAATGTAGATTTCACAGTACTACAAGTACCATGATGCGCTAATAGGAAATCTTTAAGACACCTCCCTTGAATGCCCAAACATACAACATTTCAGCGTGATAAATTTGGCTCCGTGAGTAGAAGGAAGTCCTGTGCTCCTGTGATTACACAAATGATCGAGATTCAACGATCACTCTCAATTAGTACCTTCCTCCTAAATCGGAGGTGCTCACCCTTCCTAATGCTGCAAGCCTTTACTACAGTTCCTCCTGTTGTGGCGACCTCCAACCACAAAATTATTTTTGTTGCTACTTCATAACTGTAATCTCACTACTGTTAGGAATGGTAATGTAGATGTCTGTGTTTTCTGATGGTCTTTGGTGACCCTTGTAGGTAGTTTGACCTCCCAGAGGGGCTACAACCCACAGGTTGAGAACCACCCCCCTCAATGCAAGCAACACTGTTCTGGTGTGAGGTGACTGTGCAGTTGGGATTTCTATGTTCCCGTCAAAATTCCAACATTTTAGCCAGCAATTCAGGACTGTTTCACCTGGGCTTCATTCCATATCCACTGGCCCGTAGGAATGCTCTGGTCCTTTACTGCCAGTCTAACACCCCATGGCTCATGCCTTCTAAGCCTCCATCTTTCAAGGGCAACAAAAATCATCTCAGCAATGGCATACTCATTCGGAAGCTGCCTCTCAATCCCCACTACATTCCATGCTCTTAACATCGGTTCTGCCTTGAACCAGAGTTAACCTGCCTCTTCTCTCTCCCATCCACAACTAGTCTTGAGGTCAATTAACAGAATATCCATATGCGCACTGGTATATTCTCGCCTAGTATTGTATTGAGTCATGCAGTCACTTGGAGATGGGTCTAGCATGGTTTTCTATTGCTGTGGTAAAATACTGTGACCAAAAATTGACTCAGGGAGGAAAGTTTATTGTAGCTTACAGTTGTCCATCATGAAAGGGCATCTAGGCAGGAACCTGAGGCAGGAACTGAATCCTAGACTATGGAGGAATGCTTCTTAGCATCTTGTTCCTCCTGGATTGCTCACTTTGCTTTCTTATTACCCCCACCCCACCCCACCCCAGCCTCACCTGTCCAGAAATGGTACTGCCCACAGTACAGTGGTCCTTTCATGGCAATCATCAGCTAAGAAAATATTACCAAGACTTGCCTACGGATCAATCTGATGGGGCCATCTTCTCAGTTGTGGTTCCCTCTTCTTAGATGACTCTAGCTTGTGTCTACTTGACAAAATAAAATATAAAATAAATCTAGCCAGCATAAAAGGTTACGAGTTCTTGAAGACTTCTCCCCTTAGGAGGCTATTGAACTGTTATCTGTATCCAGATCTGAATTTTGTAGTGGCAAACACTGAGTTTCCCCAAGCTGACATCTCCCACTTTCGTGGCCTATCCCAGTCCTTCTGTGGTCCAGCCAAGGTGTCTTGGGAGCTTCAGCCTTACCTAGGTACCCCTTGCTTTGTCCTAAGGGAGACTGGCCTGCCTCCCCCTTGCCCCTCACCCCCGCCCCCTGCACACTCACACCCTCGCCCAAACAGTCAACAAGTTGCTATGTTCTTGAGACATATTGCAGAAGTACAAGTGCCCCATTTACAGCCCCCAAAGATGTAAGTACAATGCTTCACGAGTGGTTAATTAGTAATTCTCAAATAAATAATTAAACATTCCATTAGTTTGGGAATGAAGGAGAGTCGCTTGGGAGGAAACAGTCCCAGGGAAAACAAGACAAAACTGTCTAAAGCAGAACCCGAGGAGAGGCCCCATTGCACAATAGGCAGGGAGGAGGTAATGCTGACAGTTCCTTGGGACTGCCCACCGAGGCCTGGTCACCTGCCCCACGGAGGAGGGAGGGATAGAAAGGAGAGGAATGTGGCATTCTGGAGGCAGGGAAGTTCAGGGCTAGGGTGGGGCAAGAGCTGAGAGGGTCTGCTCTACTCTTTGTCTTCTGGCAGATTATTGGTATTTCTTGGCTTATATATCTCTGCACCCACCCCCCTCCCCCAGATGTGTGTGTGTGTGTGTTCTCAAATCCTCCCTTTATATAAGGACACTATTTCAGTGCCATCTCAGATCATCTTTCTTGGTTGTTTATTTGTTGATTAACTCGGCGTCCTTGAATTTGTTTGTTAAATCAGGTAGTCCTGACCGGGGTATTGAGTCTCTACATTTTGATTTCAGTTCTGTATCCAGCTAACCATGGAATAGTTAGGATTCTCACACAGGAGAAACAGCTTCAGTTATATTAAATACAGAGGAGTGACTTTGCTTTATTTTATCTTATTTTTATTTAGTGAAGGCCTGAAGGCAGCAAAGCTCCTTAGTCTAAATTGCTTCACCTTCAGTCTTGACAGTCTCACACTGATACTGGATTCAAGGGTGGTGACTGTACTTTCTAGCACACTTGCTTTCACCTTCTTACAGGCTTTATCATTACTATTGAGAAGTCAGCTTATGCGGCTGGGACATCACTCTGAAATAAGCATTTGTAACAATTGAGATGTAATCTGAATTAATAATAATAATAATAATAATAATAATAATAATAATAATAAAGAAGCATTTGTAGTCTAAGTGTGAGGACTTGAGTTTGAGCTCCAGCACCCATATAAAAGGCAGGAGAGCCCTTGTATGCCTGTAATCTCAGCACTAGGGAGGCAGAGACAGGAAGTCCTCTCAGGCTTAATGGCTAGCCAATATGGCTGAATTGGTGAGCTCCAGGCTCAGTTGACACACACTGTATTAAAAATAATGATATAAGGTAAAGATTGATAGAAAGACAATGACACGCTACACTCTACACTCGTGTGCGCACACGTGATGGGCATCTGTGTGTATACACACACATGCATAGACATACACACACATGCATAGACAGACACACCACACATGCATACACAGAGACACATGCAAGCTCAGCTCAGTCTGTTCTGAAGGATACTTACATTTTTATTTTTGTATTTCTCTTTGTCTTTGGATTTTAATACTTTATTCTGCTACATCTAAACTTGAGTTCCTTTTTATATAATGGATTTCTTGAATCTGTATGGACTTTGCTTGCTTTTAATCAGTACTAGAAAGTGATCAGTTCTCTTTAAATTTCCTGTGCCCCATCCTGCCTTTCTTCTCTGGGACTTCGTTGCCTCTCAGTTATTCTCACCTCGTGCCGCACCTCTGAACTCCGGCTCTTCTTTTCACATTTACTTTCTTCTTGGCATCCCATGCTGCACACAGTGCACTTTCTAGTCTTACTATTTACTCAATCCTCTTTCAGCTCCTGGCCTTTGGAAAATATTTGTAGTTCTTTCATTGAGCTATAACTAATAAACCATAAAATACAACCATCGGAAAGTGTATACCTAATGGTTTTATTGTGCATTTAATCCTGTGATCCAGTTTTAAATTACTGTCATTGCAAAAATTTCCCTGAAACAGTTAGGAAGTATTGAGGTGATTTGAATCAGTTTATTTTCAGTTATTCTTGCCTTCTGAAATGAAGCCACACCTTTGGTTCTCATTGCACAGACTCACTCACTGATTTGGGCTCTTTCTGGGATCTCTTGATCATTTAAATAACAATGGCAATTGATAGGTTGACTTATTCATATAAGTATCAGCAATGATGACAATTTCTGTAGTGCCTGCAACACACTGGCATCTGTATGTTTGCATGCAGTCGCCCCACTTCCTGGAAGAGAAGTATTGCTCATCTCTAAGGTAAAACGACTTTGTTTCTGAGACCTTTGTAGTTGGAAATAACATTCTAGTGTTTCACTCTTTGATCTTAAATTTTTATTTATTTATTTTATAACTATTTATTTGCCATGTTAGATCCAGGCACCCACATATTCTAGGCAAGCACTGTAGCACTGATCTACCTACCCTCCTATCTCATCCTAAGATTTTTGGCAACATCAGTCCAGTTGGCATATAAGCAAGCTCTCTATTGTTTTTTGTTTTCTTTTGTTTTTTTCTTCTCAGCTATGGGTAAGCATTTTGTCATTTCAATTCACCTTTAAACATATTTTTTTTAATGGTAAAGAAATCAGAATGGCTGCTCTGCTCTCTCCTGCTAACTCCTTTAAGATAATGGTGAGAATGCGATGGAACTGGACAGTTCACAGGAGGGAGGTTCCAGGAGAAGGAAGTCCCAGGACCATCTACCTTTTCACTCCCTTTGTGTCTCCCGAATGTCCCCAGGCCTATAGGAGCCTCTGCGTTTCAAAGAATTGTCTTGTTCATCTGAGCCTCACGAGAAATTAAATGTGCTGGAGTAACAGAGGGGTGTGGAACTGACAGAGAGGACGGAGCAGGAATCTTGGCTTCCAAGCTTGATGCGAAAGCATCATCAATCCCCTCCCCCAAGCAGCAGTTTTCTGCCTCGGTTATAAAACATCAACAAGCTCACCCCGACCCCGACCCCGACCCCCCCGCAAGGGTCTCCTCCACTGTTGATGACACCTATGTTGGTTGACCGCCGCCCCCGCCGCCCCCCCCCGCAACACGGGTCTCCTCCACTGTTCATCATACCTATGTGTTGTTGAATGCAGCCTTTATGATGTGGGCTTTTCTCTGAAGGGTTTGACCTCAAGGGCTGGGGCCTCGGCAGAGATACTCCTGAATAAAATGAGTGTTCTTGAGCGGTGGCTCATCTGTGTGTCCCCCTCCATGGCTAGCTTTGAAGAGTGCGTGCTCTTCTGAGCGCTTCAGCAAGACCGCGGTGTGTTTTATGAGAGAATGACCTTTTTCTTTGTGGTCTGTGGCTTAGCAGCCGCTCTTGTTCTGTAGCAGATGAAGAATAAGGCCAGGCAAAGGACTTTCCTCAGGGCTGCTTGTTTCTGTATGAATAGGCGCTAGGGCAGCTGAAAACCCTATGCCTGCACAACAGGATGCCTGCTCTGAGTGCCAAACGTCCCCGTTAAGGCAGTTAAGGCATTACTTGCTTCTAGTCAAGCTATGTGTTACTCCTACAGAGTCTTTGGTATAGAAAACTGGTGTGAAGGAAATTACTTTCTCTGTTGCTTCAGCCAGATTTTTAGTGGGCCCAATGTGATATAAAAATAGTTTCCATTTGGTGAGCCAATCAATTAGTAACTACATAAAGTAGCTTTGTTAAGAGTACAGATTTCTAACAGGTTCCGGGGGTAAGGAATTCTGCAGTTGATTGGTTATATCTGTCTAGAATTGGGAATGGGGAATTGCTTTATGGGTGCTAACTTTTACCCAGCATCCCTTTCGCATTCTAAGTGCTTTAAATGCATCAATTGATCCATTCGTCAACAACCAAATACAATAGATATTATTTCATAGATGAGGGAACTCAAATGTAGAGAGTGTGATGGCTCTTCTTGGTTATCAACTTCACTACATCTAAAGTTAACTAAAACCCATGCAGCTGGGTTCACCTATGAGAGGTTATTTTCTTAAATCATTTAAAGTGGGAAGGCCCACTTTAAAAAAAAAAAAAAACACCACTTTTAATTGATTCTTTGTGATTTTTACATCATGTACCCTAATCCCACTCGTCTCCCTGTCCCTTCATATCTGACCTCCATCCTTGCAACTCTCCCCCCAAAATAAACCAAAACCAAACCAACCAACCAATCAAACAAACAGCCAAACAACCAAACAAAACCATCTTGTCATTGGAACTGCAATGTGTCACACAGTATATACCCTTTGCCCAAACAGCTTTACTTGCAATTGTTCATTGCAATGCATCACTAGTCTAGTTAAAGGCTTCTTGTTTCTGCTGCACTATCAATACTGAATTGTAGAGGAATTTTAATCCATCAACATGGCTACTCTGGCAATAGCTCACACCCAAAGACGTAGATCTGTGTGATCAGGTTGGAATACACACCTTTAATCCCTCTGGCTGGAATGTAGCACACACCTTTAATACCAAACAGTGGTAGCTAATTGAGGGGCAGACAAAGTGGCAAATCAGAGAAAGATTTAGCAGAATGAGTCAGAGTTAGGATATGCCCAAATGTCATAACAACAGACAGGAAAGAGAAGCTACTTAAGAGAGAGAGAGAGAGAGAGAGAGAGAGAGAGAGAGAGAGAGAGAGAGCAGAAGAGTTTGTGGAGACAGCACAGTTTGGTGCAGTTCAGTTGAGTGTGGTTGAGTTCAGTGGAACTCAGAGGCATTTCCCTAAGCAGAGTAATTCAGTGAGAAGCAGAGAGAAGCCACCCATTTGAGACAGTCAGTTCAGAGAGGAGTTTTGATTCTGAACCGCTGAGTTGAACCAGCCAGCCAGAGTTCAGAAAGACCTAGAAAGGGTGAGCTTATTCATCAGTAAGTCTCAGAGGCTGGAAATAGTCTAGGCCTAAGTTAGCAGATGGAGACTGGAAGGTGAAGCCTTCAAGGTCTGGATTTGCAGAAGATTAGATTGTTGTGGAGCTAAAAGCTACCAGGCCTAGGCCTAGGGATAGTTAGATAGAAATGCTCTGGGCTCAGCCCAAGCCATGTATTCATAAAGCTTGAGTATGGCTCTCATCTTATCCCTCCCTATGAGGAAGCAAAAACAACATTTACACTGGATCCTCACTAGGACTCCTCTCAGATATCCTGTTGTTGCTCTGTATTACAGAGATCCCGCGGCTTTGGTTCTGTAGGACTGGACTTTCATGCACTCCAATAATTCATAGATAGGGTAGATCTTGGGGGAAGGCTAACTCAAAGGCCTGATATGGGCCTGGGTGGAAACTGAGACTGTCAGCCTGCCAGTTCTCCTGCACCCTACCAGATACAGCATGCCCACTCTGCCCAGGTGAGAGGCAGAGCCAGCTCTCCTGCCTGAGACAGCCAGCAAGGGGAAGACCCACCTTTAACCCCGGGCCACACCTTTTCCTGGCTGACTCTATAAAAGGGCATGGAAACAGGAAGTTGCTCTTTTTGTGTGCTTGTTCTCACTCCTGTAGGCGAATACATTCCTTTGCTGCTATCAGAAGCTGCTTCATTCTGTCAGTTCTGCTCTTCTAGAGAACCCTGATTAATACAGAGAGGCCCAGATAACTTGCAAAATGTCACATAGCTAGTATGTGGCAAAGGCAGGATGTGAGTCCACAGAGATAAGCTTCGGGACATGTTTTCTGAACCATTATGTCGAATTGTCTCTGTGCATTTTCCCAGTCCAATGATGAGAACAGGGGATAGGAACTGGCTAGGCACTTTCAGGATAAAAAAAAAAAAAATAGTTTTGTTTTGCTTTTTCAAGACAGGGCTTCTCTGTGTAGCCTTGGGTGTCCTGTAACTCACCATGTAGAGCAAGGATGTCCTTGAACTCACAGAGATCCATCTGCCTCTACCTCCTAACGGGTGGTATTAAAAGCATTCTCCAGGTTTTTTTTAAACCTGGCAGGATAAACAGGTTTTTTTTAAACCTTGACCAAAATCTGAAAATGTCCTTAGGCCCGATGGCAGCCTTATCTTTATTGTAAGCCAGAGATGCCAGACACATTGAAGCCAAAATGACTTGGATTTTTGTGATGATCATAGGTCAGGGATGTCAGAATGAGAGTCTGGTTTTTCCTTGATTTCTTTTCCCCTACAGCAGTACCTCTTTGCTGAAAACCATGCTGAAGACTGACATCACGAGACACTTGGACACCTGGAATGGAAGCAGACCAACCAGTTCACCTTCTGTGTATTCCTCCATTTGGCAAAGCTTTACTCACTCCAAGGCGGTAACTCCCTGTTGTTCTAGATGCCCCACTGCTGCTCAGGAATACTTCTTTCTTTTTCTTAAACTTCCTGAGTGGTTTGAATGAGAAGGACCCTAAAATGGCTCAGATATTTGCATGCTTAGTTTCCAGTTGACAAACTGTTTGGAAAGGATTAAGAGGTGTGGCTTTGTTGGAGAAGGTATAGGGAGTGGGCTTTACAGATTCAAAAGCCCACTCCAAGCCCAGTCTGTCTGTCTGTCTCTGTCTCTCTGCCCCTCCCTCCCTCCCTTCCTCCCTCCCTTACTCCCTTCCTCCCTCCCTCCCTCCCTCCCCCCCTCCCTCTCCCTCTCTCTGCCCCTGTGGGTCAGGATGTAAAGCTGTTGGCTACAACTACAGTGCCTGTTAACTTCCCACAATGATGCTAGTAGACTAAGCTCTGAAACTGTGAGCAAGCCCCAAATTAAAGGCTTTTTGTTTGTTAGAAGAGTTACCTTGGTCATGGTGACTCTTCACAGCAATGGAACTGTAACTAAGACATTCTCCATAATAAAATACTTCTTCCTAAAACTCACCTGCTGTGGCCCGGGAATTTTATTGTTCAAATTTGTAACACAAAAAACCCTAAAGCCAGTGGCTAAGGGTGGCTTTTGTGACCCTCTAGTTTCTGGGACCTTAAGTTCCCAAGCCTAACTAAGAGGCTAGAAAGACTCTGTTGCTCACAAAGACACCCCAGTATTCCTATATCCCAGTCAATATGAACGAACAATGTTAGCCTGGCTCAGAAGAGTTTGCCTCACATTTATCCGTTGCCTAAGATACAAGAAAGAAGCTTCTCCACCGAGCTGCTAACCTGACATGAGCTTCATGGAACTCTGTTTATTTCTTTCCTCCAACGTCAACAAGAATGTAGTCCTAATCTTACAAAATAGAAGAGAAAGATGAGTGAGTGAATAAATGAATGAATGGTCATTCTGAGTACATAGCAATGGCAATATAACTGGGGTCTCTGTTTGAGTGCTCAGCCCACTATTAAACATCTTTTTCAACCCCTGCCACCATCACCAAGGCTCAGGGAAGAACACAATTGAGGAGGAGGTGGAAAGAATTTAAGAGCCTGAGGATCGGGAGGGAGTAGCGTGAAATACCCAGTTCTGGACTTGACACAGGCCCCACACTCATAAACTCACACCAACTGTGGTTACCTGTACAAGAGCCATCTAATCAAAATCCTGGCATAGATGGAGGAGGAGCTCTCCCCCCCCCACCCTCCTTGATGGCAGTTGATAGCTTCTGGTTGGAGCTCACTCTTTAGATTTCTCATGCTCCACTGGATGGCTACAGTCACACATATATGAACAGCACTACGTGGATTTAGTAGGTTATGAAACAGAAAGAGATGACATGAAGTTAGGAGGGGACCACAGTGGGAGTACTTGGGGGGGGTACAGGAATGATTATAGTCATGTTCCATTGTATACATTGATGACATTCTCAACAACAACAAAATTAATATAAAACCCCCTCAGGTCTCCGAAATGCACGACAGGACGTTTAAAGACAATGGTATTGCCAGGGACTTCCAGGGCCACCATGTTCCCTCTTCTTGTCACTGCTTACCTTGAAGGCACCTTTTCAGACAACCCTTCCCCGCCCCTCATTTTGAGAGAGTTTCTCTAATAGTTGTGCAACTTGAGCTACAGACTGAGCTGCCCTCGAACTCAGAAAGATCTGCCTGCCTCTGCCTTCTGAGTGCTGGGATTGGAGGGGTGCACCACCACCGCCCGGCCCAGAGCCCTTGATTCTTTATAAGCATTTGAAGCACAGTTTGGTCTTAATCCTCACAGCAGCCCTCGAGATAGGAGTTACGTGCATTACCGGATAAGGTAACTAGGCCTAAGTGAATTTGACCCTTCCCCACAATGACTCCAGACTCTGGCCTTAATTAGATAACCTTTGGGAAAATGCTGCAGTCCCCTGTAGCTTAGCAGTTGCATAGTCCATTCTCCCACTGTGTGTTTGACTGTGACTGACTGACCTCCCCTGTTGCTATAGGACTCCCTGGCTTAGGAGCCTCTGGGGGATAGTCTGTAGCTTCTTAAATGCAAGCTGTCGAACTGACTCAAACAGGAAGATGAGGAAGGTGACACCTGTGTCTGCTGGCTTTTCACACATCTCTAGCACCAAGGCTTTTATCTCCAACTTTCTTTTAAGCTTTTAAATTGTTAAACATACACTTGTTTCTTCATGTCTGCAGGAAGTTAAATCCAGGACCCCCTGGAGGTAGGAGAATCTCAGGATGCTCAGGCCCCTTATTTAAAATGGGTTATTTGCATATAACACATGCTTGCCCTCCCATATGCTTTAAACTGTTTCTAGATTACTTATAATACCTAATACAATGTAAATGCTATGCAAATGATTGATATGCTGTATTGTTTAGGGAATGACAAGGAGACAAGTCTGTAGAAACTCATTACAGAAACAGAGTGTGTGTCTGTGTGTGTGTGTTTGTTTTCCAGCTCACTACAGGAACAGTGTGTGTGTGTGGTGTGTAGCACCGTATTTTCTTGAAACAGGAGCACTCACTGAGCTTGGCACCTACTGACTGGCTAGACTGCCTGTCCATTAATCTCTGGGAATTTCCGGTCTCCTCCTCCCTGTAACAGTCATGCCACCCAGGAATCCAAACTCAGTGCCTCATGCTTCCTTCGCAAGCACTCTCTGCTCTGAGCCTTCTTCCCAGACTGAGATGTACAATTGAAAGTTCTTTCTATCCTTTTTGGTTCAATTCATAGATACTTAGAGTCCTGCAATAGTTGTTTAACTCACTCTTGCCTGTAGACAATGACAGCTTTGATACGGTTTCTCCCATACCTTTCTCCTTTTACTGTGATTACTTAAAGAAAGGAAATAATCAACTTACATTTTTAATATACCGTTGCCCATAGTAATTACTCCATATCATCATAAATCACTGTAATTCTCCATGCTATTGTCACACAGAAAAATCTCATATTTTTTAGGTACAAACTTACTAATTGGCTCTGGGAAATCTGAAATCTGGCTTTTGGGGGTTTTGTTGTTGTTTGTTTGTTTTTGAGGTCTGTTTTGTTTTGTTTTGTTTTGTTTTTTAGCCTACATTTACCCTGTACAGAGGCAAGGATGTATCTGGGTTAAGCGCTAGTTACATCAGGGGATGTAAGTAGATTTTGACTTTAGTCAGTTTATTAAATAAAGACAATCCACATGAGAGAGCCTAGCGCTGTGCTGGGAGAAGTGTGTGCGCTCATTAAAAGTTAATTAAACCTGAAAATATAATCGACCTTAGTAAGTAAAAGAGTCCTAAGGAAGTAGCAGGGATTCTGGTGTGCCTGGGTTGATTTTTATTGAGTGCATTTTAAAGAAAATTACTAGCCTTTCTGGGGTATCTAAAGGAAACTGGAAGAAAAGGAGTCATTTTCCAATCACACGGATACTTCTACAGTTCTGCTGCCTGTGATTAAAATACAGGCAGACCACACCAGGGTAGCGTTAAGTATTCACCCTCCTGATAACAATAGGCTATCGCTTTTCTCTGGAATTGCTGTTCAGTGAGTGCAACCCCCTCCCCCACGTCAATCAACCCTACCTTGCTCCTAGTCTGGCTGCTTGGGAAAGCATTAGCGTACTCTTGAAGGACAATACAAACAGCTGCCCTCCATTCAATTGTCAGGCCGAGTAACCTCTCACACCCTAATACTTGGAGTCCTTCAAATGCCTCCTTGTTAAAAAAAACAATGCTTATGTACAGTTGTCCGAGGAACTATCATGTATCTGACCTCATCTTTGAAGTCTGAGTTCTGTCCATAAACATGATGAGTGGCTGCGTGATGCTGTCATTGTAGAAATGCTTCACCAGATTATACTTTGGGGTGGCCGATCACCCCAAGATTAAGGAAAAGTACCTTAAACGTAGCTCTTTTTCCGGTCCCAGAACAAATGGTGCTTCCACCCTAGCTTAAGGAAAATATAAGAAAGGAATTATTACTATCAATGTTTAGTACTTTGGGGACAAGAGGCCTTGAGTTTTCCTTCTGCTATGCTGTGCATAATCAATATGATGGGAGGGGAGTTTTCCATAGTCCCAGGTTGTTGCCTGCTCAGAGGCTGGCTGCAGAATTCACTGAGATACCATGTTAAGTATGGCCAGTGTGGTCCAGGACACCTTCCCGGGGCTGCCGTTGACTTAATCAGTGTTCTCCTGCCCATCCTAAAGACTGATGTTCCAGCTCTCGGAATGTTCTGGGTCTCTAGTTTGCCCACACATTTGATCACACCAGCAAAGCTGTATGCTTACCAAAGCCTATTTTGTTCTCAAACATATTTATGCCAGTTGAACTTGTTATTATTATAGTGTTATAGTTACACTAAAATACTTCAAAACTGTGATCGACGTTCTTATTTCAGTACGTTCAAGAGGAGTGTTTGGAAACCCTTCATGACGGTGAACATGAGGGACGTGGTAGAAATAGATGTGACTGGAACAAATGTACTGTAGATGTGTTGTGCAGATGTGGCTATAACAACTACAACTGGAAAAGGATTATTTCTTTTTTTTTTAAATCCAGAAAACATGCACTCAGAATTCCTCATGAGTTGTCAGATACTGTGTTCCAATTTAAGCACACCGAAGCTCCAAATCACAGATGATGTATTGTGCGTATAATTTATATAGGAAAGATGGCACTATAATTCAAATCAGAAGGACTCTTAATCAGAGAAAGAAAGCTTTGCCACGCTCAGAGAGATTGGGGGAGTTAATACATATGCATGGGAATAATTTAAGTAGATGTTTTAGGGTACGCCTGTATCAGGATGCTGCTTGTAAGTACCTCCACCTTATCCAACATTTTATTGTTCACTAAGAGCAAAAGGTAACAACCCAGATCACTTGTACTGACTTAGCACAAGCAGTACCATCAAAATTCATAAGGGAAGCTTTTCCTGGCCCCAGAACAAATGGTACTTTTCCATGAATGAAATGTTTTTGCCTCAGATTTTGTGAATCAAATAATTGCTTCTTCTCGCCTTGAAAGCTTAAAGACAAACTCGCATCTCCTCCTTGCAAAAGGAGAAAAATGGATAACATGTACTTTGTCTAATCTTGTGCTTGTTTTCTGCTCATGTCCTGTTGTTGTTGTTTCAGGTTTGTGCTACTTCTGTGTGAGTCCACGCAGCATTCAAATCCACTGAAAGCTGCATGCAAAGGCCAGTGACCTTACTGACTCTTCCAGGCAGAGAAAGAAGAGTCTAGCGCAGGACTTTTGTGCATAGTTGAAGGAGCTGGGTGGTCCAGTGTGGGCTGCCTCTCTCATCACTGAGACAAAAGCAGCTTAAGGAATAAGTGGGATTATTTTGGCCTCAGGCATCGTGGCAGAGGGCCTGTGAGGTGGCTGCTCACATTCAGAATGTTCCTTGTTCAGCTAAACCTCTCTACAAACGCCTTCCAGACTCTCCTAGGTATCTAGGAGATGCAGTCTCCTAGGTTATTCCTAATCCAATCAAGCTAACAACATACACCGATCATCCGTTACCGGCAGGTTCTAGACTGGTGCCCCAAGAGTTTGTCCCAAGAGAGAGGGGACAACCAGGAAGTGAAGGTCAAGAGACACCCACAGAGCTGCTGACTTCTAAAGCTCTCCTCAGGGCTGAAGCCTGAAAGGAGGAAGCCGCTGTCCCATGGATTTGCTGTCACTATTGTTTTGTGCCCTTGAAACTATGGCCGCCACTGCAGTGTAGGTGGACAAATCCCCCATGTCCACTGGTGGGGATAGCAACTGAAGATGGCTTCCCTCATGAGCATCGTATACGTTCTCCTGATCCATGGACTCGAATACACAGCAAGATGCTAGTAGCTTTCAGAGAGCCCAGAGAACACTTCCCAGTCGAGCACCGTAGAGCTGCCCACAAAGCAGAAGGCTGCAGTGAGCACCAAGCATTACTCAAACTGCCATAAATCCTTTCCTGTCCAAGGCCTAAAGAGTCTGATCATAACTGCCCCCCACGACCCTTCACAGTACAAATGCTCTGAGGTGACAGTCAGTCAGTCAGTAACTTCTTAGGTCATTAGCCCAGGGACTTGGGCTTAATCTCCCATCTGAAAAAGAGAGGGCATGGTGGCTTGCCATCCTGCTATGGGGGAGGCAATCACAGGGGCTTTGCTGGCCAATCAGCCTAGCCCTGCTTTGGCAAGCTCCTGGGCTAATGAGAGATCTTGTTTCAAAAAAACACAAAGTAGATGCCTCCTGAGGAATGGCATCCAAGATTGCCCTTGTCTCAAAACAAACAAATCAAAGATGATGGCTCCTAAGACAACCAGAATTCAAGGCTGTCCTCTGGTTTCCACATATATGTACATGCAGACACAAAAATAATAAGTAACAAATTATGCTGTTATTTCATATTCATATCCAACATTTTCTGAGTTGAATTCTGGGAGGAACAATTGGAGGAAAAGACCCAACTTTAGAATTTAGCACTCACAGATGCTACAACCACACGAGGCTCAGTTTTCCCACCAACACAATAAAGCCTGCCTCAACTCCTCCACACAAGCTCTACTGGTATGTGTGCGACATGTTTTTGCTTTGCTTTACCAAACTTGCCTACAAGGACAAAATTATTTGGGAGCTATAAAGATGTATTAATAATACATCTTTTATTTTTTTCTAAATCAACAAAATCTACTGCCACGTGTGACAGAGTTTTTAGATCTGTCAATGTTGCATAACTACATAGGACATAACTCAAGGCAGGTCTCCATTCGATGCTTACAAGCATAGCATTTGGGCTGGAGGCCCCTGGGATGGCCCTGAGGTTACGCACACTGGAGGAGAACCGCAGGCACTGTGACAATCGTTGTGGCTAGCAGGTCTGTTTACGGGAAAGGGTGTAGAGGGGCACCTGGTGGCAAACCTCCTTTAGACATGTCTCATGCCATCCCTATGCTGAGCTAAGCAGCCCATGGCAGTGCAGGGCGTGGAAGCTCCGCGGAGTTGGCCTCACCTTCTTTGAAATGAGGTAGTTGTAGCACACTGATGGTTTCCAGCCCACTCAGTGAGCGTGAGGATGGAAGAGGGTGAGACCCCAGGTCTCCGATTTTGTTTTAACCATTACTCCCTGTCCTTAGGTGGTTTGTGTAACTAGTTAAAAGAAAAGGGCTCTGCTACTTGAATCAAGAAGAAAGGTTCTGAAAGCTTCTGGGCTGGTAGGTCTGTAGGGTCTGAGCAGCTGGATCTGGTAAGAAGGGATGGTGTTTCTTTCTTGCATGCTACCTGCCCCTCCAGAGCTCTCCTCTTAGAAATGAGTAAAAGATGGTCATGAGAGGTTGTGGCTATTATACCACAACCCAGAGATGTAGCAACAGAAAGAAGCCCCCCTAGACTGGGAAACCAGAGGTGAGAGTGCCAGACATCCTACCATTCAGCCTTCTCCTTTGTTTTAAAAAATGTCTGCAACGCCCCTACCCCCACCCCTGTCCTGATTGTGCCTTGAGCTACATGAGTTTGAGGTAGATGAATCAGGGTCCTAATAGGCAATCTTATGCTCTCCCTGCCGCTTGCCTTAACTGTTGCTTGGGTCCCGGCACTGTCTGCATTAGTCAAGCGAAGCCCACGGTGCTAGAAGCCAAGACATTGTCTCTGAAGTCAAAGCAGATGGTATGAGGTAATCATTTGAATTCCTCCTGTCTTAAATCCAACACTTTTCAGAGCACCTGCTCTGCTTGAGGCACACAGCTAGGTGCCAGGCACAGCGAAAAATAAGGCATACATAGACAGTGTCCTTAAGCAGCATATGGGCTCATGGGACAGACGGATCATGAATACACAGCTTATTTTGATGGAAACTGGTGTACATGCAACGCCTTTGGAGTACACAGCGGGATCCAATAGGCTTTGATCTCAAGAGTGTTCAAAGTACCTGGGATACAGAAGCTACCCAATAAAGTGATGGTTGAGACTTTAGGCCTAGGCTCCGGACATCTAAGTCCCTCCCCACCTTATGAAGTGGATGACTGTGGGCAAGTTGCTTACCTTCTGTCTCAGTTTTTCTATCCAAAAATGGGGCTACCTGTCCTGACCTCACCTCAGAGGTAAGGATTAAGGGTTGATAAATAAAGCTGAGGTGCTTACCATAGTGTCTACGATTTAGAAACAGTGCCATGTGGACCACTGAGGACTGTGGGCAGTGAACAGAAGCCACAGGGTAGAGAAGAGGAGGGACAGTGCTTTGAATACAGCTGAGAAACAAGAGGAAACTTCCAGAAACACTGAAGGAATTTGCTGTGATGAGAGCTTGTAAACTACAGAGAGAAATGGTTGAAACTAAGTTTCTGAGCTGGGGTTTCAGTCACCTCCACAGTCAAGTCCCAAGCTCCTTATATTGTTTTGACATGAAGAAGAAGAAGCCTGGAGCCAGAGAAGAGGGCCTGGGAGAAGTCTAGCTTGGCATCTCTCAAGAGGGGCCTTGGTTCTACCACTCTGCAGATGATGTCCCTTTTTCTCAGAATGGAGGTTGAAAAGATATGGCATTAATTATCTGGGCCTTGGCACGACCTGAGATAGTTTCCAAGGGGGGCAGGTGGACCATTACAAGTGAGAACACAAACAGGTTGCTTTAAGATAGTTGTCACTGCTGTAAGGGAAATAGAATAGTTATTAATGAAGGCATCTGTGTGGGGAGGCAGTCAGCCTTAGATCACATGGTCAGCAAAGTCCATCTATGAGGCTGCCCTTTGAACAAGGTCCTCCATAAAGAGAAGCAGCAGCTACAGAGATACCCAGGCCGGGCACACCATGGCCAAAGATCCAAAGTGGGTCTAGGGAGCAAATTCCCAGAAATGAATTATAGCAACCTCAGATGGGAGGTGGTGGGCAATGGAGTCAGAAAAGTGACAGTGACTGAAGCTATGTCTGTAGATCTGTGTTGCGAGTGACAGAGGTGGAATGGACGATTCTATCTGTAAAGGAATTCATCCAGAGGATCTCTGTACCATGGGACAATGAGGGACAGAGACAGAAACAAGGACACGTAGCCACAGCTGGCCCTAGCCCCTAGCTGTAGCTGGTGCTCCCGCTGCCACTCCTGTGAACACCGACCCCTGAGCACCAGACAGCAGCCCTGCTCCCGCTTCTGCTTCATTTGAATGGGCGTCTCCTCTGACCCTAAGTCAAAGCCTGATTCAATGGCAGGTACATTAGATAGGCGAGTCCAGGGATTTGCTATGAGGAATTGGTTCTATGTTTGTAGAGACCAAGAATCTCCAAGATCTTCCTTTGGGCAGCTCCCAGGAACACACATAATATATTCCAGCCCAAACCTTACAACTCCAGGCCTCAAGGCAGGAGACAACTGACATCTCGGCTTGAGGTTACAGAAGCGGACGATGAATTCTTTCAGTCTAGGACTTTTTGTTTTTAACCAAGGCCTTCAGCTGATTGGCTGAGGCCCACTCACATCGGGAGGTAGTCTACTCGTTCTGTCTATTCGAGTTAACACTTGAAGCTCATTCAAAAACACACCTCAGATAATGTTTAACCAAATATCTAGACGCGCACAGACAATGGAAATGACATAGGATGGACTACCACAGTGGGCGAGTACAGCTGATCAGCCGAGAGGTCATGTATCTCCCAGGGGATGAGGAAGCTCAGAAAAGAGAGAAGGTGAAGTGTTCTTCAGTGGGAAGGAGTGTCCACCACCCATCAGAACCCCAAAGGCAAGTAGGAGCTTGTAGAAGCTGAATTAGGATTCTGGGTAACCAGGAAAACGGCAAATGTCCACCGTGTCTCAGCAAACACTCCCTTTCCTTTTAAGTACAATGGGAAGACCCGAAAGACCTTTGAACAGGAAGTGATATGAGTTAATTCATTGTTTTCTTTACTTGTGGTGGGGCTGGGGACTGAACCTAGGGCCTTGAGCATGCTGAGCAAACACTGTACCACTGAGCTATATCCCCGGCCCCAATTCATAGTTTTCAAAGGTCACCCCAACCCTGGAGAGATGGCTTAGCTGGGAAAGGGCGTACCGCACACAGTTGACGACTTGATTCTGATTCCTGGAACTCACATAAAGGTGAAAGAGGAAAACTGACACTTCGAAGTTCTTCTCTGACACATGTGCTGTGGCATGTGTACACCTTCCGGGGAACATGATACACACACAATAATAACAATAGACTTAAGAAAACAAAAGCTATGCTCACTGCTAGTGAAACAAGAGTAGGAAGCGACTGCCTGGGTCAATGCTGAGAACGAACGTGCGTGCAATCACCATGGCTGCAGGGAGGGCTGTGAGAGCCACCGTAAGGCAGGTAGTTTGCAAAGATGGTTTACAAATCCGGGACACCTACTGGCATCAATCTACACATCCACTTCTTTCCAAACAAAGCAATTGATTCCTTCTTTCCAGCAAACCCTTGCAAATCCTACTGACTCTCTTTTGTGATCACACACATCCTGGGAACAGTGGCAGGGTGTCCATCCATTCTGGACTGGTTTTAGGTGCCCATGCAGCAAAGCAAACTGTGCCATATGAATAAACATTTTAGGGAAAAGCTCCACAGTGTAGCTATATATGGTTTGATGTGCATATGACTAAAATCAGATGCATCGTGGGAAAGAACATGCACAGCAAGGTGTGTATCATTCAAGCCTGTCAGCCTAAACAGAAAATCACCCATAACTTGCCCCCTAGCAACCAACCCTACCCCCACTTCCACAAGGAAGCCCCAGGCAGTTACCAGGGCTCCTGAGAGCAAATCTCCCTGGAAGCCTGCTGCCATCCTGCAGTTTCTCCATTTTGTACTTGCACTTTGCCTTTGCATAACACCATGTGCTGCTTTGCTGTTAGCTGGTGCCTACCGCTCTTTGAACAAGACTCCAACAACCTGGAAAAGCACCTGGTACAGAGAGCGACTACAGTAATGGTCGGAATTGATTTGGGGGTAAAACTAACAGGATTTGCTGATGGATTAAGGTAGTTTAGGGAACCAAGGATAATCAAGAATGAATTCTAACTTTTTCAATTAAAATTTTTGGTGGGTGGCATTATATGTTACAGGAAAGGGACAGGGACTCTGGGGGAAAGAGGGAACATGTGACTGTCTGGCTTTTGACATGTGCATTTCAAGAGGCATGAAATGCCTCTTAATCCACGTAACAACATAAAGGAGACGTTTAGTTACAGATGTGACTCAGGAGAAAGGTCAGGGTTGGAGACAGAAACTAGAGATGGGCTGTGAAACAGGCAGCTTTGCTTTGACCTCAGGTCCTGCTGATTTCTGCTTTTGTTTTGTTTTGTTTTGTTGAGACAGGCTGGGGCAGAATTATGTAGACTAGGCTGGCCTCATAGAGATCTTCCTGCCTCCAGAATGCTGGGATTAAAGAGGTACATCACCACTCTCTGTGGTTTCCAGGTCTTGGAGGCCAAAAACCAAGGTTTCCCCAAGGCCTGGATAGGACTGAAGGGTCAAAGCGGGGACCCATCCTGCCTCTCCCCAGATCCTGGCATCTGCTGGTGGTGACTGGCTTTCCGCAGCCAGAAATTCTAGTCGCTGCCACCCACGGATCCCATCCTCACCCCTTGGTTTCTGTGCTTGTTTGTATTTCATGCTTGCTTGCTTGCTTGTTTGTTTCTAGAAAAGGAGAGCCAGGTGTTTAGCTTCTCTGAACCACAGTGGACAAAGAATTATTTTGAGCCATGCTTCCACGACTCCTCTTTGGTTTTCTTGCTTCACTTTTCTTTGTTCTTTTTTTGTTTTGCTTTATTTTTTTTCCTTTCCTTTTCAGAGTCTTACTCTGTAACCCTCATTTCTCTTGCACACTGGGTTTACAAGTGTGGGCTCCCGTGCCTATCAGACACTGCCATTCTGGAAGAATGTGCTCTTCCTTTTGCGTTTTTAGTAGCTAGTTCCTCTGTTGAGGTTTGAGAGGTGTTTCCTCATGATCCAGCTCGAGGTTTCCACTGGGCTCTGGGAGGAGCGCTGTCCATAAACAATGGTGCACCAGCTGTCTGCCCTACCCTGGCACAGTGGCTTTTGTTATGCATTTTCACTAAAGTATAGTATAAGCATAAAATTGCACAACTGCCACACGGGCAGCTGGGTTGGTTACCACAAAGTACTCGTCCTCATATTCTCACCACTCATCTCTGCACAGAACATTAGCTGCGCCCACAGTCTCCCCTTGCTGCTGCTTTTGACTCTTGTCTCCCCAAAGCATCAGTAGTCTGACCTCCAACATTGTGGGGCAACACCGTCTACCTTAAAACTTTATGTCATGGTGGCTGGATTCTCTGGGAGACACTGATATGAATGCTTACAGATGACTTACCCTCACTACTATATAACATTTGATCTAAAATTATTATTGTTATAACAACAACAATAAGTGGTGGCGGTGGCGGCGGCGGCGGCGGTGGTGGCGGCGGTGGTGGTGGCGGCTGCGGCGGCGGCTGCGGCGGCGGCTGCGGCGGCGGCGGTGGCGGTGGTGGTACTGGGGGAGAGCAAATCTTACTATATAGCTGATGCTATCTTGGAATCCACTCTTTTCCTGTCTCTATGTCCCAAGTCTAGGGATTGCAGGCGTATGAGAACCCATTCAATCTCTCTCTCTCTCTCTCTCTCTCTCTCTCTCTCTCTCTCTCTCTCTCTCTCTCTCTCCCTCTTTCCCCTTTCTAAAGCATTACCAATAGCTTATTCATTTTATAAAAATTAATGTTAGACTACATAATAATTCTCCCCATGTTCATATGTTGAAACCTTGACTCCTTGTGGGCTGGTATTAGACACTGAGGGCTTTGCAGCATAGGTTTGGACATGGTTATGAGGGTGGAGCTTCTTGAGATTAGACACGTTAGGACATGGAGTTTTGCCACTTTGCTTGGGGGTAGGCCTTGGGATCTATAGTCTGTCCTCACTTCCTGTTCGCCTTCTGCTTCCCGGTTGCTGATGTAACGTGACCAATTGGTCTTCTGCTCCCATGACTTTCCTACCATGGTAGAACATAAACAGACTGCAACCAGAATAAATCCTTTCTTCCCGGAAATAAAGAAACAAATAAAGAAAGAGGGGGAAGAAACTAGCCCTGTCACTCCTTCATGTGAGGATCAGAGAAAAGAGCCAACTCTAGGATCTGAGGATTAGGAAGGAAACTTCACGGTGCTGGTGATCCACCTGAAGTTAGATTCTGTCTGTGGTGTCCCGCGTGGGTGACAAGCCCTTCCCTCTTCACTCCTGGCAGGGCCCTAATTATTTAAAAGTGCAGTCTCCCTGTCTGCTCCTGTCAACAGGTGCGATATCATAAAGTCTTTTCCTGTCACTAAACATATGTGTAGATCCCTTTTTGGTTTTTCAGTGATGTTCCTTTGCTTCTGTTCCCGCCTGTGGAAACAGTGTTTTATTGCTTGGGGTGGATATCTAGCATTATCTGGCAATAAATTGGACTGTTTAATTTATTGGGGATAGGAAGCTACTGTTGATTTTTTTTTTGTAATTTACATAAAAATCTAAAATCGTTGTGTTGGGTTTTAAAACAAAATATCTGCTAGAATTTTAACTGCCGTTACATTAAACCTATAGATGAACGTGAAGATTGACATCCTCTTCATATTCATCTCTGGGCCATGAGAACTGACCTTACCTGTGACTTTGATTCAGATTTCTGAACTCTCTCAGGCTGGCATTTTACACTCTCCAGCCTGTAGCTATTGAAGATCTTGTATTAAACACAGTTTTCAGTATTTGACTGGGACTGCCATAAATGCTCTATTTTATTTTAAAATGCACCTGCTAGTTGTCTGGCTGTCGGAAAAAAAAATACAAACGGCCTCTGTTCAACTTTCATTTAGCTATCTTGTTAAATTAGGTTGTTATTTATACAATATGGAAGTCCCTTGGGTAGGTGCACGAATCATGCCCCCTGTAAATAGTGACAATTCCATTTCATGCTTTCCAGTTCTTTCATTCTTTATTCCTTTCAAGAACTTCATTGCACGGCTCTGATTGGATGGCCAGGACTGCCTGTGCATCCTTGGCTGGAAGAGGGAGAGAAGCTTCATTACCTTGTGCCAGCTCGCAAGATCACTGTGCCACAGGGTTACCAGATGAAGAAACGGTCTCCTTCAAGGTCCCTAAAGGTTTTTACTGTGTGGATGCTAAATTTCCCAAACTGCTTTTTCCCGCCTGCCTCTATTAAGATGATTCTGTGATCCCCCCCCCCCCCCCGTTTATTCTGTTAGTATGCTAAATCGCATCTATTGATTTTCAAAAGGTAAGTCAGCCTTGAAGGCTGGGAAAAGCTGGGTTTGTGCCTGCTTGATGGATTCTTCCCCTTCTTCTTCTTCTTCTTCTTCTTCTTCTTCTTCTTCTTCTTCTTCTTCTTCTTC
>OU015756.1:39088181-39106682 GCA_907169655.1 Acomys percivali | reverse complement strand
TCTTCTTCTTCTTCTTCTTCTTCTTCTTCTTCTTCTTCTTCTTCTTCATTAAATTTGCTAATATTCTTCTTTCAGGTGTTTGTATCTATGTCTGTGGAACTACGGTCTGCACTGTAATGTGCCTGTTAGAAATAAGTTTCATATGTTGGTCAAGCAAACAAACAAAAACACCACCACCATAAAGCAGTTGAGAATTGTTTTTTTTTTTTCTTTTTCTTTCTATTTACAGAAAGAATTTGCATAAAACTGATATTGTTTCATCCTTAAATAGCTTATATATGCAAGAAAGAAAGTTCCTGATGGTGCCGTTTGTGCGTTTTCTGTGCCAGGAGGGTAGAACAGATAGATTCACATGCTGTGGCAGACACAGGACTGCTCAGAATCTCCGTTTACTCTATGGATACTGTTGGTAGGTTTCTTTTCTACCTACCTATTTACCCAAGTGAAAGAAAGAAAGAAAGAAAGAAAGAAAGAAAGAAAGAAAGAAAGAAAAGAAAGAGGACAGAAGGAAGGAAGAAAGGAAGAGAGAAAGAAAGAAAGAAAGAAAGAAAGAAAGAAAGAAAGAAAGAAAGAAAGAAAGAGGAGAGGAAAGGAGAAAGAAGGGACCAGGTGTGGTGGTGCACACTTCAATCTCAGCACTCAGAATGCAGAGGCAGGTGAATCTCTGTGAGTTGAAGGTCAACCGACAACTCTCTCTTCACAGAGACTTGCAAGCCACTCAGGGAATGGCTTTTCTCTGGTGGGGGTCTCGCTGTGTAACTAATACTAGATTTGAACTTGCAATCCTTCTCCCTATAACCTCCCAAGGAATGTGTTACAAGCACATGCCACTATGTCTGGCTCTGTTCTCCCAACTGCAACATTTAATTGGAAAAAGGCAATTTTTCTAATTTTTTTTTTTTTTTTGAGACAGGGTTTCTCTTGTACCCCTGGCTGTCCTGGCTTTGCTTTGTAGACCAGGCTGGCCTTGAACTCACAGTGATCCGCCTGCCTCTGCCTCCCCAGTGCTGGGATTAAAGGTGTGTGCCACCATGCCTGGCCTGATGCCTTTTCATTATATTTTCAATGTCTGTAAGATTTACAATGATAGGAACATTCTCACTACCCCCATGATCCCTTTTTCTTTTAATTTCTTGAGTTAGCATAGAAAGTAACGGCTTTACCCAGGTATGGTGGCGCACGCCTTTAATCCCAGCACTCAAAAGGCAGAGGCAGGCAGATCTCTGTGAGTTCAAGGCCAGGACAGCCAATGCCACACAGAAAAACCCTGTCTAAAAAAAAAAAAAGGTACGCAATGGTATGGTAATGACAACCAACCAACCAACAAATAAATAGTAGGTCAGTTGGTATCCACTTATATAACTATTTGCAGCTATTTATATTTCTAAATTATCACCCTTACTAGTAATATTCAAATCCTTTAATGTCATATTTTTTCTGGTTGTTATATCAAAACTAAGAGAAATGTGTAAAACCCTATGCATTTGTATTTTCTTCTGTTTCCTCTTTCAGGTGGGTGTATACATTTTTTTTTCTAACTGTATTGAGGGTTTACTTTTCCTTCCTCAGGACATTTGAACATTTGAGTGGCATTGAATCCTCTCATTCTGATGTGCTGATTTGAAGCTGACTCTCCATGAGAACTGCTCTAGTCCCATGTATCCATTGTGGGGATATCCACCAGAGAAGACCACACAGACATAAAGTTAAGTCAATAGGAAGACTTTATTAGCCAGCAGTGTAGCCCAGAGCCTTTCCCAGCGTGAGCTTTTAAGGACAACAGCCATGTCCTGGGTTGATATACTTCAGTTAGCAAGAACAGTTAGCCCTATGCAGAACTACAGAAGCCAAAAAGCACGCTTAGTACACTTAGAGACTTTCCCAGAATTATAGATTTTGATGGATTGGATCTTTGCTTCCATCCTGGCAGGTGGTGCTGTCTACGTGCTGAGTTTCACGGCCTGAATGGCACTTCCACCATGGAGTCAGTTGTGCTAGGCTCAGGGACCCCATCACGGTGTCCTCCGTGTTACTCTTCTGCAATATTTTAAGCTGTTCATGTGTTAGTTAGTTTGACAGTGCCTTGCCTGTCTGAAGTGTGCTGGTCACTAGAATTGGTGGTGAGCCTTGGGCAGTCTGCAAAGTGCAGTGAATGTGGTGTGGTGTCTTTAAGATGGGTGGCTAATTTGGCCTTCTAGTTTCTCAGGGCTGTCCTTTCTGATTCATTCCATCCTGTCACCAGACGGATTTCTATGAAGCATTTCTCGGTCTCATTTCTCATATTCAAATTCTTGTCTTTGTTTCCTAGTTTCTAAAGAGTGAGACAGTGGGTTTTTTTTTTTTTTTTTTTTTTTTTTTCTGTTTTGCTTGTTCAATGGAGAGTGTGCACGAAGCACTACCATAGCGTTTCCTGAAGGCTTTTTAGCTAGTCTCTCAGCCCCATGACTATTTTTAACTAGCAGGGAGGGTCCTGGCTTTGACCATCCCTAAGGAACATGGCTCAATTTAAGAAACTTTCTGAAGCTTCCCCACCCCCGTGTGTCTGTACATGTTCGTGTGTATGCACGGGGGTGTGCCGACATCAGGTGTCTTCCGCAGCCTCTAACTGAACTGGGGGGCTCATCGATTTAGCTAGGCTGACTTGCCAGTGAGCTCCAGGGAGCCTCCAATCTTTATCTCCCCAGCACTGAAATCACGACCCTATGTCATTGTGCCCCGCTTTTTAAGTGAGTTCTGGGGACTAGAACTCATGTCTTCATGCTTCCAAGGCAAGCACTTTACTGACAGAGCCACTGCCCAAAGCCTTCGTTTGGCATCTCTGTATTTCCTTTCAATTCTGCTTGAAAACAGAACTGTTATGTCTTTAGTAAATCTCTTTTTTCCTACATCACAAAAAACTACACAGACCAAACTAGACACTCTCAACATTCTTCCTGGGGATTTCCTCAGCCATACTACTAACTAATAAAATAATCCCTATATGGTCCCTATAACTAGAGGTGACACCTTAACAGACTTTCCACAACTACATGACACAAATGGTCCTTAGACTCCAACAAATGGTTTCTTAGCATCCTTCCAGCTGGCTATTCAAACAGTCTCGTATAGACCCCCATACCAGCCATTTGGTTCCCAAAACTACTGATTTTAGCAACTGCTATGTTGATTGTCCATTGCTGCATAGCAAATCACTCCACCAATTTGAGGTTTAAAACCAACAATTGATTATTTCTTCTGACTCTGCGGGCTGACTTGGCGTGTTTCCCCCTTTATATTCAGCGTCAGCTGGGTCTAGAGTCCCAGCGGGGGTGGAAGGAGTGGAGTCTCCAGCGCTGGCTGCTCCCATGCCCCGTGCCTGGGTAGGGGTGGCAGAAGAACTGGACTCTGCTGGGCTGCTGGCACACTTGGCCACTCTCCCCCACCGCATGCAGTCCTAGGCCACCTCCTTCTCACAAGGTCCTCCCATCAGGGAGGCAATGCTTCTTTCAACTGGTTCACATGCAAATGGCACTTTCATTCCCATGTCCCCACTGGTTCTCTGTGAGGCCGTATTGGGTCTAATGTCTCTTGGTCACCAATAAAGGAAGCAACAGGCAAAGAACAGGGGGCTCAGCCTTTCCAGTCTCTACTTTAGATGTCCTCTACAGTGTTTTTGAATATGGCTTTTTTCTTTCTTTTCTTTTCTTTCTTTTTCTTTTTTCTCCCCTGCTCCTCTTTTTTTTGCTTGAGTCTTTCTAAGTGGCTGATACTGGAGACATTTTCAGTAGTCTTGTCATGTCCCGAAGTGAGTGAGTGAGCAAAGGTGAAAGGGGAAGAAAATGGGAGTGCATTTGGGGGAATCTGCTTGGAACCCCAGGAAAAGCTTAGAAGGCATGACTGTGGCTTTCAACTACGTGGTGGTTGTGTTTTATTTTGCTTCTCCTTATGGATTTAAAAATGTCATTTGTTAATGTTTTACTCTAAAACTGGCAAAGCTTCTTAGCATGCCCTAAAGATTGAGAAGGTTATTTTTCTTTTAATTTAATAAATAAGATTCCCCCAAATGATCCAGGTAATATAAGTGTTCATCTAGCTCTTCTTCTTCTTCTTAAAAGAATATCTTTCATTATGTGTACATGTGTGTGTCTTTGTGTGGGTATGTGCACATGAGTGCAGGTGCCCATGGAGGCCAGCAGGGGGTGTTGGACCTCCTAGAGCTGGAGTTACAGGAGGTTCATATGGTGCTGGGAAAGAAGCCTGAGTCTATAAGGACAGTGTGTACTCTCAACCACTGAGCTCACTGAGCTATCTCTTCAGCCTACTTGTCTTTTTTTTTTGTTTTGGTTTTTTGAGTCAGGGTTTCTCTGTGTAGTCTTGGCTGTCCTAGACTCGCTTTGTAGACCAGGCTGGCCTCGAACTCACAGTGATCCACCTGCCTCTGCCTCCTGAGTGCTGGGATTAAAGGCGTGCGCCACCATGCCCAGCCTTTTTTTTTTTTTTTTTAAAGACATTAATTCATCTAGTACTGTGATGGCTGTTCTTAGTTGTTAACTTGACTACATCTGAAACTAACTAATACCCAAGCAGCAGGGACACATGTGAGCATGTGAGGGCTGCTGTTTGCGTGTTTGTTTTTCTTAATTAAACCATCTAAAGTGAGAAGAGCCGGCTTTAATCCAGATCTTCTCTTTTGTTTTGTTTTGGTTTTTGGTATTTTGAGACAAGGCTTCCCTGTGTAATAGCCCTGACTGTCCTGGAACTCTCTTTGTAGACCAGACTGTCCTCGAACTCACAGTTGTTTGCCTGCCTCTATCTCCTGAGTCCTGGGATTAAAGGAGTGTGCCACCATGCCCGGCTAATCCAGAGACGGAAGATCCGTCTTTAATGCAGGCCTCACCTTCTATTGGCCGACTACATATAACATACATGGACGAGGAAAGCCTGTTCTCTTTGCCTGATTGCCTCACTCTCGTGGGCAGGTCCTTTCCTTCCCTCACTGGCATTAGGATTTTAGGATCTACTTCTTTGGGTTTCTGGTGTAAACTGAAGATCAGCTGTGACATCCAGCCTCACAGACTAAACAAACACTAGACTCTTGGATCTTCCAGTGGTAGACAGCCATTGTTGGACAAGCTGGACCACAGCCTTTAAGCCACTCTAATAATGATAATTATATATATATATTCATTCATTCTATCAGGTCTATTCCTCTAGAGCAGTGGTTCCCAACTTGTGGGTCATCTTTAAGGGTGTCCCATATCAGATATTCTGCATATCTGATATTCACATTATGATACTAGCAGTAGCAAAATTACAGTTATGAAGCACCAAAAAAATTTTTTGTATGGTTGGGGATCACCACAATATGAGGAATTGTGTTAAAGGGTTGTAGCCTCAGGAAGGTTGAAAGCCACTGCACTAGCGAACCCTGATTAATACGAATATATATTCACTGGTTTCCACTATTAATCAGTTACTGGTAGCAAGATTTATGTCCTGATTGCCCAGGTGCTAGGCCGGTACACTATAGCAAAAGACCATTTGGGAAGCTTTGGCTATGGCTGGCAGATAAGCAGAAAGCAATGCATCACACATCTTCAAACTTGATGGAGACACGTAACACAGGAGGAAACTGTGAACACAGGCTTCAGAGGCACATGCAGCTCTGACTCCATCAGTGTGTGGCAGTCATAGCTGCTAGACCGGGGAGCTATTGGGAGCTGGTGCAATTTTACTGGAATGAGTGGGCCTGGTTGGAGTTACTGAAGTTATTGAGGACCCGTCCTTGAAGGGGGCATTGGAATCCCAGTTCCTTCTTCCCTTTCTGCTTCCTGGTCAACATGAAGTGAAAAGATATCTTCTGCCACCGTGACGTGCCGCCTTGCCACAGCTCCCAAGGCAATGGGCCAGCTGTGGTAGTCAAAAGGAATGTCTTCATAACTGTGAGTCAGAAGAAAAATCTCTCTTTAAGATGAGTATCTCAGGCATTTTGTTGCAGCAATGGAAAGCCAGCTAACACACGTTCTACCTCAGGGGTTTAGAATAAGCTTTCAAGAGATGTCATAAAGATCAAATATGGAAAACCACGATACCGTCTGGGTGGAGGCTACACTGTGGATAAGGCAGACTCTGGATCTCTGAGAAGTAGAAGGTGGACATGATTGCAAGGTGACCAATGCAGGCCTAGGGCGATGGACGAGACTGGGAGGACAAAGAGACCATATGATGGGAGCCTTACAGGCTTCCATGTAGGCTGTATGAACTTCAGCAAAGCCCTTCACATTTCTAAACTTGAACTTTCTTCAAGGGGGTGGAAATATCCCCCCCCCATGCTGAAACTGATTTCCCTTTCAAGGCCCTTCGGCATCATGTTTATTCATTCATATTCAGCAGGCACAGTAAACTAACGTGCAAACCTGAGTTCTCGGTTGTTACCTCATCCTCTTCCTCATTGGCCTCCACTTCACCTAGTGTGCCCCAATTACCTGCCCAGCTCAAATGTCAGGAGTCATCACTCATGTATCACTCACCCTCATTTCTCTAGGAAGGAAGGCTGGTTGCCTCAGAGGACGCAGCAGATCGTAAATTCAACCACGTCTGACGCTCTCCACTGGTGTGATGACGTCTTTTCCATCTCAATCACTACAATTCCCCCCCTCGCATCCTTAGGTCTACACTTCCTCCCCTGCCACCCATTATGCACACAGTAGCTACAATGCTTTGTCCTTTGTCGGGTCTCTCATCTCCTTGAAATTCTTATGAAAATTTCCTGCGGCCCTTAAAAGGAAACATGGACGCTTCACATATTAAAAGTCCCTAAGTGAGTCAGTCCCATGCACTTCTCTCTGATCATCTTGTACCTCCTCATGCTCCGTCATGCTGGCCTCCTGTCTGTTTGTCAAACCTGGTAAAGCCATTGCCAATGGGAAAGGAATCTTTCTTCCTGGGATCTTTCTGAGAATGTGCAGCTTCAGCTTTTAAAAAAAAAATCACATTCTCAGAGAAGTCTTCTGTGACCATTTGTCCAAATGAGTGGCTCTCGAAAGGCATTATCTGGACTAAAGTCACTGTTTAGTGGTAGCTGTTACTGCTTTTAGTTCTCAGCAGTGACCCCTCTGTCTGGAAGAATGAGCCTGCTGATATCTTGCTTACCTCCACAGGAGCAGGCCATTCCAGTCCTTTCTGCTTATCAGAGCGTCTTCCCTGTGTCGGATGACAGGTCAATTATTACCTCGCTAAGCAATGGATCTGTGCATGAAACTCATTCTTCTAGATGGTCTTTTCCAGCTTCCTACAAGGAATACACGGGAAGCTGGCCGTCAGTGAATTAGGAGCAGCAGCTTATGAACAGACTCAAGTTCAGGTTTTAAGGGCCAAATCCACTGTCTTTGGTACAACCTGGGTGCCAGTCTCAGTGTCATGGTCCACGTCAATCAGCTCACATAGAGTATGTATTTCACCTGAATGTAAGTTTTGCAACAACTAGAAGCTCATAGTGTGCTTGCACACGCGCGCACATGCGCGCGCGCGCACACACACACACCACACACAAATATATATATATATATGCCAACATATATGCACACAAACAAACACAGATGTTTCAGTTTAAAAACATGAAAGAATTCAGAAAGAATAATCTCTCCTAGAAGCACATAAACTTTTACGTAATGGTTTTAAACAACTATCAATTGCCCAAGAGATAACATGTAATTACAGATTACACACTTGGTAAGTAGGTCTTTGTAGGTCCTTTGAAACTTGTTTTATTGGGCTAGCAGGTAATTAAGACCCTTTATTCTCCTTAGGAGCAACTCATGTTTGCAAGATGGATCCCCAGTTCTGTTATTACTTAGCTGCGGCTCTCTGTCTTCTATTAGAGCCCAGAAGAGCAGGGTGGAGGCCCAGGCTGTCTTGGAGGGAGCAAGCTGGTTTGCATTCAAGATGGAGGGTCTCCACAGCAGCAATCTGGGCCAGACCGGAGAAGGAAGAAAGATAGGCAACTCCCTCATCCTAGAGATGCACTGGCTACCTCCAGTCAGCCCTGGCCACAGTGTCCATTCCTGATGCTTCCCACCAGGTGAGGAACACCAGCCCACCTGTGTCAGTGTTTTCTTCTCTGGGCAGGATGTACTAAGATTTTGGTTCCATGTATCTGCTCTCAGCTTACACTGTGGCCACATGACCCTGTCTTTGATTTCTGACTCCTACTTTGAGAAATACTTTTTCAAAAGCTCGTCACAAAGTCTCCTTCAATGTTCAGGCTCAGGAGGAGCACCCTGACTTAGAGCCTGGGTTCTCAGGTGGGACGGCCACAAGTTTGAATTTAGGCTCTTGTGTTTCCCAGCTATGTGGTCTTGGTGAAATTACCTACCTTTTCTGTAAGCCAGTAAAAAAACTAGTGGTGGCCAATTTTTTAAAAACCACTTCACTGTAATGAACTCACAAACTTGGCCATTTTTTAATAGGTGCTGCCTAAGCAACAGGCATGATTCTAGGTATTTATAATAATTTTCCTTTTTAAGAAAGAAAGCCTAATGAGCACTGAACTTTAAGGCTGGACACAGAGGCAAATGCCAGCCATTCCAGCACTCAGCGGGCAGAGGCAGGAGGATCTGGAGATGAAAGACATTCTCAGCTCCCTAGCAAGTTTCAAGGCCCGCATGGGATACAGGAGAGACTCTCTTTCAACCCAAAACAGCACAAGAGAAAGAAATCTTGGTTTAGAAATATATATATTTTTAAATCTCGTCTTTGAAGAAAATGGGTCTGCCTCTAGAGTTAAACAACTTGCCCAAGATTGGGAAGCATGTGAGCAGAAGTGACAGAGCTAGAAGGGAGCTCACTGGGTTCCACACTGCCTTCCCTTCCCCCGGCCTCTGGTTCTCCACCTTCCTAACGCTGAGACCCTTTGGTACAGTTCCTCATGTTGTGGTGATCCCAACCATATGGTTACTTCCATTGCTACTTCATAACAACTACTGTTTTTCTACTGTTATGAACGGCATGTAAATATCTGATAGATGTGATATTTGATATTCAATTCCAAAGGGGTCTTGAGCCACAGGATGAGAATCGTTGCCCTATGTCATAGGCTTAAGGATTTGAAGGCTAGGTATGGCTGGCACATTTCTGTAACGCTAGCACTTGGGAGGCAAGACAGAAAGATTCTGCAAGTGCTAATTTTGGGTAGCATGATCTATAGTGTGAATCCCAGGTCAGTCAAGACTATATAGTATTATTCTACCTTAAAAACAAAAAGACAGCCAGCGCCTAGCATGGCACCAAGGAACTACTCAACCTGACCCATTACTGCCGCTAATTTCTCTCATCCGGTGAGGCTTCTCTTGACTCAAGCCTGCCCATCCTTTCAAGTGCATACGTTTTCTTTCATCCACCTTTGAACTGTATTTGCTTGCATATCTTCTTACTTCCATATAAGTTCTCAAGGCAGGAAGTCGCTTATTTGTCACCAGAGTCAGTGTTAGGCCAGGGAGTGCGGCGGGAGAGGAGGATGGAGAATGAGGCCAAAATTAGCATACTAAAGAAGTCAGTGGCAGAAAGACTGGACAAACAACAGAGGATGCGCAAGCGAAGATCTGTGGAAGTCAGGATGTATGTGTGGGGAGGGGCAAATAGCACCATTGAGGGTCTGACTTCAACCTTGGAAGTCTATTTATTTATTTATTTATTATTTTCTTCTTGAGTTCTTAGCACAAAGCCTTGTCTGTTTTTGTTTACTTGTTTTGGGGCACAAGAACCTGGAAGGTCTCAGTAAGTGTTGACTGAACCCTAATATTCGTCTGTAACAATAAGATTCAAGGAAAGCACTTTGAATCTATGTCACCAAGACACACATTGGGCACATAAAACTCTGCAGGAGCCCCAGGACAAGGCAAGTGCCCTTTGGGACCTGCTAGGAAAGTGGCGTGGCTGGATAGTAAGAGGTGGGCAGAGGTGAGGGGTGAGAAGAGGCAATGCGCCACACCGGGCCTGACTGGCCGTGCTACCCTGAGGACTTCAGTGCGTGGACGGGCTACTTTAAGCCACTGTGGGCTGAATGTAGACACTAGGCTGGAGAAGCTGTAAGCAAAGGGCCGGGCAAGAGCAGGGAGCCCACTTAGGAGTCGTGGCAGTGGCTCAAGCAAAGTATGACTACGGTCTGTGGTTTCACGTTGATAGAGAAGAAAAAGGGGCTACCCAGTGTCAGGTGGACCCCGGAGCTCTTTCACCAGCTAGGAAATGTTCCTTCCATGCCTTCAGTGTGAGGTGAGAACCCCGAAGCCCCAGTTTTCAGGATACCATCAGGAATGGGGGGAGGGGTTATGTTCTCAATAACCTGAGGGTCCAACCCACTGGACAGCACAGGGCCGTGAGACTAGCTTGCTTTGAGGTACCCTGTCTACCTCACCCCATATGTGCCTCAAGGTTCTAATGGGATTAGAGAATTTCTGAGAAGGTCTCTAATCTGGGAAAGCTAATATCTAAGATATCACTTGTTCTCAGGCAACTGAAAGGAAGTCAAAAGGAAAGATCGATCCCAGGCATTGGACCCACAGGTGACTTCTTTCCATACTGATCTGTTCCCATTTGGGTGACCCTGTGTCCATTCTGACTTTTCCTCTGGAAGCGACAGATTTTATTGTTTTGTTTTGTTTTCAAATCTCAATAAAGAAGAAAGAGAGGCATTGCCCAAGCTTCTGTGGAAAGTTCTAGGCAGAATCATAAATATCCCTTTCTTCCAAGCATATACAGCATTTTAGGAATTCCAGGCTCTTGATGGGGCAGATGAGAGTCAAGCAGGAACTTTTCTTTTTCCTTTAAAACAACCAGGAGTCCTTGGATCCTCCAAGAACCAGTGCTCTGCTGATGCACAATATCCCTTGGGGGAGGGGGGTGGGCGGTTCCCCTTTGACCTAGTGCTTTGGAGGAGAAGTTAGTTAGGGAAGAGGACAAAAGGAGTTTATGACTCGCAAATAAACAAGACAAGGACCCTGGCTCACACGGGAACTGATTGGAACCTCGGGGATAGGGATGGGCCTGTTTCACTGCTGCTGAGCCTGAGAGTCCTGGGCCTGAGGTTCATTGAAACCACCAGGCTGTCTAAGGTTTTACTCTTCTGCAAGTTGAGCCCAGCAGACTAGAAACACCCTTTGGTTCAGAAGGGTTTACAACACATTGAAAGCTTGCAATTTTGTAATCTAAGGTTTCATAGGCCGTGCAGTGTTTTATTGATTTTATCACGTATCTTCTCCATATGGGCTGTTTTTGTTATTTAGGTGCCTAAAGCCTCATTTGACAGAACAAGGGACTCAGAGCCGTAGAAGTTGCATATGGGTTTCTAAGGGTTGCATGGCAGCTGGGTAGTGGGTAAAAATGTAAACACAGAGTCTCTCCACCTCCTGGATGCCTTTCACTAGCATTTGATAGAGCCAGTCAGGCCAGTCAAGATCTCAAATGCTGCAGACACACCTGCGGGACTAAGTGAGAGAACGGTCTAGTTTAGTGGTTCTCAGTCTGCGGGTTGCAACCCCTCTGACAACCCTCTACCTCCAAAATTATTTGCATTACAATTCATAACAGTAGCAAAATTACAGTTATAATTTTATTGGGGGAAGTAACTACAACACGAGGGTCACAGCTCTAGTAAGATTGGGAAACACTGGTAGTTGAAAATATAATCACCACCCTCCCATCCCCCGTAACCCCTCCCCACCCCCAGTCCCCCATCCCCACCCCCAGCAAAAGTACTAAAAGATGGGTTGGCGAGACAGCTCAGACAGTAACATGCCTGCTTTGCAAGCATGGGGGCTCAGAGTTCGACCTCCAGAACCCACCTACAAATACCAAGTGTGAGCTGGGCGTGGTGGCGCATGCCTTTAATCCCAGCACTCAGGAGGCAGAGGCAGACAGATCGCACAATGAGTTCGAGGCCAGCCTGGTCTACAAAGTTAGTCCAGGACAGCCAAGGCTAACACAGAGAAACCCTGTCTCAAAAAATAAAACAAAAACAAAACCCACAAAAAACAAATACCAAGTGTGGCTGTGTGCACTTGTGACAGCAGCACTGGGGAGGGAGAAACAGGACGATGGGCCAGCTAGTCTATCCTAACCAGTGAGTTCCTGGCCAGTGAAGGAATCTGTCTCAAAGTGGTCAGACAGGTTCCTCAGGAGGAGACCTGAAGTTTTCCTCTGCCCTCCGGACATGCACACCCCGCACTGCAACACACATGCAAAAAGTAAGGTATAGTAACAGATAAGAATTATAAACAGAGCCAGGTACGATGGCACATGCTTGTAATCCCAGCACTCAGAGAGACAGAGGCAGGAGGATCTCTGTGAGTTCAAGTGCAGCCTAGTCTACAAAATGAATCCAGGACAGCCAAGACACCTTGTGTCTAAAAATCAAAATCCAAAACCTAAAGCACAAGAATTATAAGAAGAAAACTAGGTTGCTAGGGAAAACACAATTTAAATTATATATATATATATCTGTAGACTTACATGAATGATTAAACACCAGTGGTAACATTGGAGCCCTGAGAAATAGAGGAAGGGAGTGGGAGCTGAGAAGAAAGAGGTCAGGGGTGAAAACGGGAAGGCAGGAGCTTGTGCCTCTGGGTCTGTGCGGGTGTGGCTGGCTCGGACCAGGCTGGCGAGAGAGCGAGGTGTCATTGACTTAGATCTGTGAGCTGGGTCATGCAGAGCACGCAGTCATGCACTGACACGGTCTGCATGATGAGGAGAAATGGTGAGTGTTAAACATGGACACTGCCGTGGCTTTGTGCTTTTGACGTTTATTTTAAATCAGGCTATAGAAACAGAGAGAGCAAGTGAGAGCACACTGCAAAAATTCAGGGCAAAGATGATGATGGCCTCAGGTCCTCAGGTCCTGGAATTTGGGGCTGCAGTATGCGTCCTGATAGTAACGCTAGATAAATGGCCAAATAGCTGAGGTCTCTCATCATTTGCTATCTTTTTAAAAAAGTCACCCTTGAGGGTTTTTCTTATAAAGATGTTAAGGGACAATGGCGCCCTAGACACATCTGTCTAGCAGTTATCAGAGATTCCAGTTACGTGGTTCCTAATCTCTTCATGATCTAAGGGCCATATGACAGGCCACGGAGATGGTACTCAGGAGGGAAACTGGCTGCCAGGACGCTTACTCACTGGTTTCCACCTACCAATGCTTCTGTTAGCTGTGTGGCAATGGACAAGTTGCCTAACCTCTCTGAACCTTAAAATAGCTTTCCTCACAGAATTTATCAGAACAAGATGAAGTTTTGAATTAGATTCACAGGAGGGACTTAGCACAGTGCCAGCAGAACACAGGCTCCTTCTCCACAAATGTTAACTATTGATGATGGTACTTTTAACAACATAGCACTGCTTCATGGGACAATTCATTTCTGTCCCCAGACAGAGTATTGACATATATAGCTTAATTTATGAAACATCACACTTCCTCTCACCCCAGGCTTCTTTAAAATGCTTTGAAATCCATGGGTGTTTTATTACCAAATTGTCCATGTGGCAGCATTGAAGATGATTACAGGTTCTACTTTATTTTTTATTTAATTAATTCTTTTTTACATATTATATATGTTTATAAAATAAACTACATACACCAAGAAGAGCCATGAAACAATCAGGAAACATATATAAAACATTCATAGTGTTTTGAGTATTTCTATTTGGAAGTCTTGAAGAAAATATCTTTCCTATCTTGGTGAGTCTAAAATCCTGAATGTAAATCAATATCTATCATAGCTCATCTTTATCAACTTAAAATATCTATCTAGACCTAAAAACATCTTAACCCCTAAACAACTAAGCTTCATTGTAAAACTAAACTATCTGGTCTTCAACCCCATCAGGGACTTGAGAAGGAATGAAATTAATTATACAGGTTCTACTTTTAAAACAAATGTTCGCTGTGTTCTGAACACTACTATGGAGAGAGACAGCTCTTCTTCTCGCTTCAAATCCACTTCCTTCAGGCAGTGCACATGACTCTGAAGTCTTACTCTTTTGATGGTCTCCCAGTGGCTTCAAGTAAGCCCCGAGCGGAAAGCTTACACTTCCCAGTGGAAGGAGGAGGTGACAATAGCTGCCAGTTCTCAAGCGAAAATGGGCATGCCCCTCCCCGTCTTCAAAACTTCGCCCTAGGAGAGTAACTGAAGGGAAATTCCCACAATTATCACCTCCTCGAAACCTCAGAAGTCTAAAACGATCTATGATAACTTGGAAGTCCCTATATATCCCCAGACTCTAATGTGTCCCCTCTGTGCCTCCTTGGCCCCAGGTGGCTCTGTTTCTGGAGGGACTTACAGTCAAAGAGTTAAACAAACAGTCAAAAGTAGACGAGCATGACTTTTACCTTTAAGTTGCATGTCTTAAAAAGTTGTGAGAATAGAACTCAGAACTCAGCAACACTTTCCCCTTGTGTCTTTGTGTGTGTGTGTGTGTGTGTGTGTGTGTCTGTGTGTGTGTGTCTGTACACGTGCACACTCGCATATGCATGTGCATGTATGCTCATGTTTGTATGTAGGTATGTATGTATGTGGTGTGTGCATGGTATGTGTGCAGATAGGGGTAGAAGTCAGAAGAAAAACCCCCCAAAATCATTGTCCAGGTGCCTTCCACCTTTGTTTGAGACAGAATCTCTTATTGGCCTGGAACATCACGAAGCCGGCTAGACTAGATAGTCAGCAAGCTTCTGTCTCTGCCTTCCATGCTGACATTGCTGAAGATCACAAGCACCCAGATTTTTGGGTAGGTTCTGAGCATTGAGTTGAGGTCCTCACGCCTGCGAGACAAGTGCTTTGGGACCAAGGCACCTCCTCAGCTCCCAGCAACACTTGCCGGACCTCCTTGTTACTGCCCCTGACTGTTTTGTGCCTCACATCGCTCTGTAGCCTCCATTAGCCCACAAAATGTTTCTCTGTGAGCTTTTCCTTCCCACTCGAATTTAGAGGCGCTTGCCCTTTTTGCTTAGCCCCTTTCGTATAATCTGTGTGATCGCTTCTTTCCTTTCTTCTTTTCCAGCTCTAGATCAGGGATGCCAGGGGACCCTGTTGGTGGAGGATGTCTCTCCGTGGAGACTGAACACATCACATCCTAATAAGGACGGGATGTTTGGGGTCTGCAATCTGCTCAGTGCTATACCAGAGTGTGGCCCGTCTGCTATGGGTGCTGTGGGTCATCGGCACCTTCTGGATTGTATTCAGTCATTTCCTCATGGAAGAACGAAGTAGAACAGGGAAAAGGAAGGGGCTGGGAAATGGGACAAAGGCCATCTGTGGTCTTGAGGGAACTTGGATGTATGCGAAGCGTGGGCTGCTATCAGCTGAGTGCTGGAGAAGGGAGGGATGGGGGCAGGAGAGAAGAGAAGAGTGGCAGGAGAGAACAGGAATGTTGGAAGAGAGTACAGGCTCCGGCAGGTGGAGCAGGAAGTGGAGAAGAGAATGCACAGGAGGTGATGGAAATCTTAGGAAACGGTCACCGGCTTTCTGATCTAGGGAACTGGACACACTGGCCGAGGGGATTTGCCAGGAGCAGATTTCTGAATAGTGACTTCAAGCTGTGGCCAAGTGCCATTGAGATAATTACCAGAAATGCCTCTTGGCTGTAAATAGCTGGGGTAGCCTGCAAGAGAAACACCCCCAGATGCCGAGCAGATACGTCACACTTCTGTGCTACTCAGATCCACCTTGTGGTGCTTTAGGTACCTGCCAGGGTTAGAACGTAGCTTCCTAGACTTCCATGCCGAGAATCTCAGCTTCCATGGCTGAGCCAACGGACATGAAACAGCAGTTAAGATAGGGGAAGCCTTGGGGACTGTCTAAGCTTGCTGTCTATTGCTGTGATAAACACCATGACCCAAAGCCACTTGGTGTGGGGGGAAGGGGTTATTTGGCTTATATTTTCTGATCACAGTTTGCCATAGGCCAGAACTCAAGCAGGGCAGAGACCACGGAGGAATGCTGCTTACTGGCTAGCCGCTCCTGGCTTGCTCAGTTGGCTTTCTTACACCATCTGAAGGTGGCACCACTCCCAGTGGGCTGGGTCCTCCCACAGCAATCATCAGTTAGGAAGATAGTTTCCTACAGGCCAATCTGATGGAGGCATTTCTCAACTGGAGTTCTGTCTTCCCAGATGACTCTCTGGCTTATGTCATATCATATGTAACGTTTATAAAATTCCTGATTGCTTCATGGTTCTTCTTGCTGTATGTAGTTTATTTTATTTATGTGTAATAATATAAATGTATATGTAAAAAATAATAAAAAATAGAAACAAAAAAAAAGAAAGAAAGAAAAGAGAAAACAAGCAAGCAAACAAAACAACACAAACCCTCCTAGTCAGAGACCATAAGGAGAAACTCCCTTCTTAGAGACTTCTTGAGAAGGTGAGGACTGGAGTAGCCACTTAACTCACAAATCCTGCTTCTGAGGTTGGGTCTTCCGCTCCTCGTCTCTAGGAGACCTGGAAATGAACTCTACAGGGTCACAGAGCTGACAAATAGGACCGTGCTAAGCAGTGAAGACAGCATTTCTGTGCTCCTTCTCTTCTTCAGTTGCTAGGCTAGGCAACGATAAGAAGTGAGACTGATCCGTTTTGCAGATGAAGAAACGGAGTCCGGATCCTTTTCAGTGTCTGCAGGTAATGGAGAGAACTCACTTTGCAGTGGTAAAGGCTGTAGCCCTCCCCCCCACTCTGGAAGGCCGTCTCCTTACTTGTGAGAATGGCTTAGCTGAATGTGGTGGCACACAGCTGGAGATCTAGCAGTTTGGAGGACGGTCACGGCAACCTCTGGGGTGCTGCCAAAGTTGATGGGGCAACTGAAGTCCTGTTAGTTCAACCGCTGTTGAGTTTTGCTTTTGAAATCAGACTGGTCTTGATGGTGTCTACTGTTTGTAGAACCACGCAAAAGACAAAACGCACAGATGAGAGGTGCGTTAGAAGGCCACAGAGAAGTGGAGAGAAGATTAAAGTTTAGGCCATCTTTCTCCATTCTTGCCTCCCTACCTCTGGTCACTTCCTCCCCAGGATTTGATTTTGGAATCCACCATGCCAGAGCTCTAAGCTGAATACATGGTCCCAATCTCAGGAAGTTGGCCATGAGTCACAAAGGGCAGGACAAATGCCTTCCTCTTTAAGTTGGAGTCTTGGGGACACTGCCCTTAGGTAGTTGACCTCCAGGAGACAAGAGAGGCTCATGTGATAAGATAAAAGCCTTAATAAGATGTGGAAGGCTCTGTATGCTTCCCAGCACCCTCCACTGGTTGAGAGGGTGCTCTCTTTGGCTGCTCTGTTTCTTTACTGTCCCCCTCCCCCTCATTGAATCCCCCAGGGAACCATGCAGGTATGTGCAGCCCCTTGATCTTGAAACACACTAATTACCATCTACAAAATTCCTCCTGCAAAAGTACACACTCAGCTGACAATCTTGCTGTCTCACATCTGTTGGCTCAGCCATGGAAGCAGAGATCCCCAGCGCAGATGTCTGGGAACCTGCATTGAAAACTCTGGAAAGTTTCAGAAGCACCACAAGGGTGGCTGTGAGTGGCACTCATCTGCTCGGGATCTGGGGACATCTCCCTCACAGGCCACCTTAGCTATTTCACAGCTAAGAGACAGTTTTGAGCAGTATCTCAATGTTTCTTGGCCACAGCCTGTTGCAAGTTAGCTTATGGGTTTTAGTTGGGCTGCACTCAAAGCTACCTGGGCCACACTCAAGGGAGAACTTGACTTTATTCTGCTTTATCTAAGGCTCCACAGAGGATTCTCCACCTAGCCACTTGAGTCTGTTTCTCCCACAACTCCCCTGGTTCTCCCCCATAGCTTACCTCTCCTAACCCCTGACACCCTCATGTGTTTTATGTAAGGTCTCCCTTTGTAGCTCAGGCAGGCCTTGACCTCCCAAACCTCCTGCCTAAGTCTCCCAAATGCTAGGATTACAAGTATGTGCCGAGACACCTGCCTAAACTCCAACTCCAACTTGCCATTAAAAACATCCCCCTGCCTCCCAATTATGAGGTCAAAATTTACTTTAAAAAAATTAGTTAGTACAGATGAGGAAAACAGACCTTCTTCCCAGCGACATGCCCCGCACAGTGTCAGGGGGCTCAGCACTGACAGTGGAAGTGGCTGAGAGGGCACCAGGGAGGCTCTGCCCCTTGGCCTGCTCAGAGCCGCTCACTGAACCATTTTGAGCTAAGAAATGCCACTGTTTGGGTAGCTGTTAGCAGGAATTGGCTACAGCCTGTATGTTAAATAAATACAAACTGCCTATTTAGTTATTTAACAAGAACAAGCACCCCACTGTTGGCAAGCAGAGAGCAGCCAACAGAACAGTGCAGAATCCGGGCCTGTTCCCGTGATGCCATCTGACCGCTTGTACCCCATTCCTCTCTGGCCCTTCAGGGCATCTGATCGCAGCCTCGATGGAATGGGAGTCTGGGCTGTGAAGGGAACACAGATTTCCTTAAGCAAGGCGGTGCTGGAGAAGGAAGAGCC
>OU015756.1:39056802-39076016 GCA_907169655.1 Acomys percivali | reverse complement strand
AAACAAACAAATACACACACATAAACACAAACCAACACACACACACACACATACACACACACACACACATACACCCCACAGCCTAAGGAGGGGTTTATTGCCACTTCCAGTTGAGAGTGTATAGTCCGCCATGGTGAAGGCTGGAACAGCAGAAATTTGAAGCAAGGAGTCACACAGTGTCCACAACCAGGAAGAGAAGAGCGGTGAAAACTGCTCAGCTCATTATCTCTTTTTTACGCAGTCCAGAATCCCAGCCCAGTGAGTGGTACCACCCGCAGTGGGCACATCTATGGACCTAGCTGAACCTGACCAAGCTAACCTCCCACAGGCATGCCCAGAGGCCTGTCTCCCAAGTAATTCTAGATCTCATCAGGTTATGATATAAACACATGTAAATTAAGGAATTACAGTTTTGCCCGGAACAGTGAAGAGAACAAATTAGAGTCAAATCACTAAGTGGGACTCACAAAAGCGTAATTAAGAGGTAGTTGATCTGAGTTCTGGGTGGGGGCGGGGTATGTTGAGTGAGAGTGGCTTCACGGGCTCCTGTGTTTGAATGCTTAGTCATCCAAGAGCAGCACTGCCAGGAAGGGATTAGGAGGCGTGGCCTTGTTAGAGGAAGTGTGTCATTGAGGATAGGCTTTGGGGTTTTAAAAGCCCAAGCTAATCCCAGTCAGTCTCTCTTCCTGCTGCTTGTAGATGCAGATGTAGAACTCTCAGTTACTTCCCTGGCACCATGTCTGCCTGCATGCTGCCATATTCCCTGCCATGACAATAATAGACTAAACTTCTAAAACTGTAAAGCCAGCCCCAAATAAATGCTTTTTAAAAATAATAATAATAATAATAAGAGTTTCTGTGGTCATGGTGTCTCTTCAAAGCATTAGAGCACTGACTCAGCTTCCAACCCATAAAGTCTGGGTGCAGTCTGGCTCCTAAGCTCATGCAATCAAACATTAGACTGTCCTTTGGCAGATACAGCCATCCTGTACTTGTAAGTTCCCCAACCCACAGATGCTCAAGTTCTTATGGTGTATAAAGCAATATTTCTCTATATCTTAGATAGTCTCTAGATTCCTAAGGTAGCATAGACATTATATAAAATGTTAATTTGCTATATTGTTTATGTTATAAAGACAAGAAAAATGCCTGCACACATGTAGTATACATTGACGCTTTTTGTTTGGTTTTTCAAACAGTTCTGATGTATGGTCTGTTAAATCTGGAGACGCAGGACTTGTGGACTCACAGGGCCCCTGGTGCTTCTCTGCACTCCATTGGCATCACTCAGGAGGCGCTGCTTTCTCACATCCAGGTTTGGGCTTTCATAGGAAGCTTCGTACAGTCGCTGTTACCTTTTATATTACCCTCTGGTTATCCCTTGGTAATTGCACTGGAAGCCTTATTCCCTGTCACCCCGAAGAACCTGGTGGCTTTCATTTTGGTAGGTGAAGGGCATGCCCTGTAGTGCTCTGCCTGCTTTACTTATTGACATCTCGAACCCCTCAATTTTCAAAGCAAGAGACACCCTCCGTGTTTCCCTAACTGTCCGCTATCGTAACAGACACTCGAGCTCCCTAGGTATATGATTCTTCAACTACAACGCTCTGAAGTGAGCGCTCTCTGCTTCGGCTCCCAGGTGAGGAGACTGGGCTTGGTATGGTGAGGCAGCTGTGCCAGGTCATTCAGTTAAAAAGGGCGCTATTGTTATATCTAGTATGGTCCTCCAAAAGGTCATGTTTGATCCTTCACCCATAGTGAAGGTGCATGGGAGAAGGTGCAGTCTTTAAGGGTGGCACCTAGTGGGAAGGGATGACCTTGAAATGGATGGTGGGTTTTTAACCCATCTTTTTGTTTGCTTCCTGGATATGAGGTGTATTATAGAGCAAGAGGGGTATCAACACAAAGGAAACGCTGTATGTCTGTTAAGCTAGCTCTAGCCCTCCTTACTTCTTTACCTACTCTTGCTGTGATACCTTACCACACCCCTTCCGGATTGACATCTCTAAAGCTGTGGAGCAAAACGAAAGCTTATCTGTAGAGATGATGGAGCTCAGGAATTGTTCTAGTAACAGACAGCTGACAGGCACATGACTAGCCAGGACTGGACAGAACCTGATCTCCAAGATAATGCAGTATGCAGGTGACAGACAAGGGGACCACAGATCACTACACCAGACTGCCCTCCTCCTTTGAACATGGTCACCTAGGAGGAGTCACAGGAAGGGTTAGAGTGACCTTTACATTAGGTATAATGTCCATGTGATTGTGGTAAGAACCTGAAATTACAGTGGATTCTGAGATAAACATGGGCTTCTGTCTCAAGTCCCACTTCACCCCTCACTTGCCCAGACACACCCAATGGAACAGCCCACCCCGAAATGCCTCTCAAGTATTTGTGCTTTGTTCAGGTCAAGCTCAGGAAAACCTGGATTTGCCGAAATCCTTTCTCTGAAGATACATTACGGATGGATAGCCAATGCCTGCTGACAGTGTCATCATTATTGTTGGATTTCAGAGTCACAGTTTTCCATCTTATGGAGGATTGCTTTTTGTCCAGTGATGACATTCTGATGCAATGTTTAAGGAAAACAGATGTTCATCTGTTTGTTCATTTGCCCTGCCTCACAAAGCCAACACTGATTTAAATCCAAATGACTTTCGATCTTCCAGAGTACCTCATTTTTATTATGATGAAAATTGGAACACTGAAAATCTGTGTGGTTAACTCTGTCAGTTTGGTACATGCTGTTAAACTCCTGTCAGCCGTTAAAAGAACTGAGTCATGGAGGTGGAAGGCCACAATGGAGGGACTTGAAGTTTCTCCCCAAGCAAGTCCAATGTATAAGAATTTGAGGCAACAAATGCCAATAGAGACTGTCAACAAGGAGAGACTTCCCCCTGGGGGCTGTTGGTGCCCTGGAAGAAACACAGGCCTGCATGTAGGAGCCATAGATGCTAACCCACGCTGTGCTGCACTTTTGCTGTAAGGCTTTGTGTCAACTTTATGTTAGCATTCCTTTGCTGCAATAAAATGCCCAAGAGGAATAATGTAAAGGAGAGAAAAGGTTTATCTTGGCTCATGGTCTCAGAGGTTTCAGTCCATGGTTGCTTAGCTCTGGTTTCTCTAGGTCTGTGGGGAGGTAGAATATCATGGCGAAGCATGCCATGGAGTAAACTGGTGGCCAGGGAGAAGTCGAGGCAGGATCCTTCAAAGGCAAATCCTCAATGGCTCACTTCCTCCCGCTAGGTCCAAATTCCTCCCAGTAGACTTAGCAGCTAGGGGCCAAGTCCCAGGAATCACCAAGGAACATTCCAGAGACCAAGTATAACAAGATTCATAGCTACTGTGGTGGTTTGAATAAGTTCGGCCTCCATAGACTCAGGTTTGAATCCTTGGTGCATGGGGAGTGGCAGGATTAGGAGGTGTGGCCTTGTTGGAGGAAGAGGGCTTTGTTGGAGGAAGTGTGTCACTGTGGGGGCGGGCTTTGAGGTCTCCTGTGTTCATGCTATACCTAGTGTGGCACAAAGTCTCCTTCTGCTGCCTGTAGATCAAGATCAAAATGTAGAGCTCTGGACTCTTCCAGCCCCATGTTTGCCTGTGTGCCGCCATGCTTCCTGCCATGATGATAATGGACTAAACCTAGGAAACTGCAAGCCAGCCCCAGTTAAGTGTTATGGCCAAGATCCACAGAAATGAAGCCCTAACTAAGGCAGCCACCCTGGGTCTATTTAATATAGTCCACCTCCCACAGTCACAGGTTTCATCTCTACATCTTAGGAATCTAAGTATTGGAAGAGAAGATTCCATCTGGACTGAGTATGGGCTGACTTCCACAGCTACGCCACAAGCAATATAGAACAACTATTAGCTTAGTGCTTACATTGTATTAGATGTTACAGGTGACGCAGACATGGGACGAGGGAGGGGTGCCAGTCATCTGTAAATACAATGCCAACTTCTAGAAGGGACAAGAGCATCCTTAGAGTCTGGAAAGCCTCAGAGGGCTCTCCACCCAGTTCCCCAAGGAGACTGAGGCGTGACTGCATGCACTCTTGAGGCTGTCGTAAGCAAACCAACTTCCAAGTACCCAAGTATAGTGTCTGGCACGAAGCTGTTATTGAAAATATTTTTCAATCTTTTAATCTGGAAGATTAAATCTTCCAGAGCAAATTCTGAATTTGCATTTTAAATAGCTCTCCATCTAAAAGGGCAAAGTCTTCATTTATATGCATTTCTCCAGGAACATATCTGCTCATCAAAATAAAAAAGGGAAATCCTGGAAGTTAGGAGCAGATGCCAGGAACAAGTGAAAGCCTGCTCTCCTTTCCAGGGGTCTGCCTGCTAATGGCTTGGTGCTGGCTTCCTAGGTTTGCTGCTCCTACCAAGGACTGTGGGGATTACGGGGTTTGCTCACAATATAAGGGGGCCACCCCACTTCACTGCAGATGCCTAAGAGAGAGCATGGGCTGCACAAGTCTGGTTTACTAATTTATGGACTTGCAAAGGATTGCAGACAGAAACATGGGAGTGTTGATCTTTGCCCTTGAGCAGCTCACAGGCTTCTGGGGGGAGACAAATGGGTAGGGGCTCTTGTGTGAGTTTGCCAGCTCTGTGCTTGGAATGTGGACATGGAACATGTGGGTCTGGAGGAGTCAGGCACAGCTCACTGGAGGAGAGGATGCCTGAAGTAAATCTGGAAGAAACCATCCATGCATGCATGCACACATGCACACACACACACACACACACACACACACACACACACACATACACACACACACACCCTTTCCTTTATTCAGCAAATGCGTGTCAAGTGTTTACTACATGTCAAACATTGTTCTGAGTGGTGCTTTGCAGCTAAAACACTAAGCGAGTAGAAAGACTCTCTGCTGGCGTGGAAAGGACAGGCTGCTAGAGGAGCCGAAAGCAGTATGTAGGAGGAGGTGGGCAGCAGGAGTCTAGAAGGTTCTTCCAGGTTGGTCTGGGCGGCCTTCCCTTGGCCTCATTCTACTTCTCCCATCGCTGGTCCAGTCACAATGGTCACAGGCTAGCCCGATTGCCAGTCTGCTCATGGGAAAGTAACAAGGCCTCATACTAGTAATGGCACCCTTGCATAATTATTACTATTTTTTACTTGCACTAATCATAAGCTAAATTCTAGAACCATCTTAGTTGTGCAACCACAGAGGAATGAATAAAGAAAACATATATATTATATTTATTTTTTAAATCTTTTTGTTAGATTTTTAAAAACTTGGTGTACTTGTATGCTACAACAAACTGTGACCACATTTACCCCCCACTATCCTCCCTCATTTCCCCTTTACTTCCACAGACACCTTTTCTACCCACGTGGTCTCCCTCCTAACCTCATCCCTCTCTCTAGTCTCCCTTCCCTCACCTTTCCTCCTTCCTTTACTTTTGCTTTCTTTCTTTTCATTTCTTCTTTCTTTTGTTGTCTTGTTTTGCGAGGCCCAATATAGACAGTCATAGCAGCTGTGTGTTCGTGACTCAATGGCTCCCTGAAATCCAGAAGACACTACCCACTCACTCTTCCCTAATCCTCAGTGCCCATGGTCCATCCGCCACCTCGTCCATGGTGTGGTCCATGGTGCAGTCCATGGTGCGGTCCATGGTGCAGTCCATGGTGCGGTCCATGGTGTGGTGCATGGTGTGGTCCATGGTGTGGTCCGTGGTGTGGTCTATGGTGTGGTGCATGGTGTGGTCCATGGACCACAAAGGGAGTGCTTACTATAATGATTTGATATTTGCACTGGTGAGTAAAAAAAAACCAGGCAATTTTAACTTCCCATAGGACAAGAAGATGTGGCTGCGTGGAGGGATGGACCACTTTGCTGAAGAGTGAGGATTAGCACGCCAGGTCCCACTCCCTCAACAGCCTGTGCTGCACTGTGTTGCTCAATGGGATGCTATTAATAGCTGGCAGGGGTTGAGTAGCAGTGAGCAATTCTTCATTGTGCTAGACCATCCCAGACATTGCAAGACCTTTTGAGTTCCTGGTTCCTGCCAGTACTAGGAGGCCTGATGACAGGCAAACACTCCTATGTCTTCCCGTTCCCCACCCATGGGGGGTTGGCAGTATCTCTGTCGAGAACAGTGGTGTCCATGCTGTTCCTGTTAGGGATGAGAAAGTGAAGTCACCAGGAGCCGAAGGGACTTAGTGACTCCTCACATATTTGCTCTTCGCTATGAAACAGCTGCCATTAATATTCTCCTCCAGCCTCATGTGGGAGGCACCAGGAAGCTGACCCTGGCACAATGCTCATCTATGCATGTGTTCCACAAATAGCTCCTTATTATACACCGAGCGTTTTGTGTTCTGTACAGGGGATGTGATATTGAAGGGGGCCCAGGGCTTATCCTCGGGAGTCTTTGGCATCATTATGTCAGGGGTGGGGTCTGGGGCACCAATGAATAATTACAGGAGAATGAGCATTCGGTATTAGCCTGGGGTCCCACAGGTGATGTAAGATCCTGGACGAGGCCAGACAACTGAGACCTGAAGGCACAAGGAAGGGTACCCAACACAGCCGTCCAGAGCTGGGCCATGGTGGAATGCAGAAGCACTTTCTTAATGAGCTTGTTGCTAATGAGCTCATTGTTAATGTTTCAGTACAGACTGGACCATCAGGCTCCAGGGAAAATGTTTTAGAGCTTTAAGAATCATGTTTGTGTGGAGAGAACTGATATGCAATGTCCTTTATAGCCCAGCACCATGGAAGCTTTCGTTGGGTCCTCTGAAGACCATAACCAATGCGGTTCCAATTGGTTTCTATAATATCGAGTTCACCCCATCCATGCTCTATGGATGATGTCATCTGAATCTCTGTGTCCCTCTGAAATTCCTGTATCGGAAACCCAGTGCCCCAGTGTGATGGTGTTAGCGGGTGGAGCCTTGAGGTTGTGACAGATCTTCAGAGACAGGGTTTGTGCCCTCAGAAAAGTAGCCTCAGGACCCTTCTGCCCTCTGAATGGCAAACACAGACACACACCCCCCCACTTATGAGGCAGAAAGCAGGCTGTCATCTGGTTCAAATATGTAAGTGCCCCTCAATTTTGATTTTTCAAGACCCCAGAATGAGGAGAGGTAGATTTTTATTATTTATAAATTACCCAACTCATGGTAATTTGCTATAGTACAGAAGGGTGATTTATCCCCCTCCCCAAATGTTTCTACAAAATACCGAGGGCCCAGCCTTACCCACAATCTACCTGCCCACCAATGATTTGGACAAGAACAAGCATCTTCCCTCTGAGTACACAGTTCAGGCCGGAGATGGCAGGGCAGGGCCAGAAGAGAGCTCTCCTGCAGAAGGTTTTAATTGGGCACTAAGATGTTTGCTTCCAGGATGGTCAGAAAAGCCTCTCAGCTCCAATTTGTGGTGTTCTCTGCTGATCCAGGAGGCCAGCTGTTCAAGCCCTGGGTGGGGACAGTGTGCTGACAGGCGAGTGACAAAGGAAAAAGTCTCCAGGACGAGGGTGTCCAAGAAGTGCAGAACTCCCTCCGCTTCCAGAAGGTGAAGTGTCAGCTCTCTGCACGTGCTCCCCTGCGCTGGGACGCAAAGCATCATCCGAGCTGCTCTTACTGGCGGGGGTGGGGGTGGAGGAGTCATGTGTGTGTCACTTGTGTCAGTAGGACACAGGGAGGAGAAGACTCAGTCACTGGGCTGATGATAGAGGATAGCCGATAGCTTAGATTTCAACTTCAAAAAAAAAATGGAGCTGTCAGCGTTATCTCTCCTTGCGGCTTCTGTAGGAGAACATTTTTACTTAAACCAGACACAACGCCAGACACCGATGAAATAATTTATGGGGTAAAATAATGGCTGTCAGACGCATTTTTTCCCCTAATTCTCTTTTCTCTGCCCATCATTCAGATTGTATTTTCCACCTAAGAGCCTCTCATGATTTCTAACGTTCACTCAGTCTGCCTTCCCAAGTCCTTTCAGCAGCTCGGAGCCCAAGTTCATGTCACTGTGCCTACGACAGGGGAGAAGCATGCAGACAAATGGCTCTGCCCTGGGAGGACCTGCATTCACTCACTCTCTGGGCCCAGGTTTCGGTGGAGATTCCAGGCATATCTTGTGGTTGTTAGACTTCCCACTGACCCCTGGTTGTCACTGTGGAGACATTTGTGTTCTTGGAATCCCCATCCATATGGTCAAGACTCTGTCCTTAGAGCTCTGCCATTGTCCTTACTGTCCCCCTGGAAGAAGCCCCTTGAGTTTTCTGCCCCTTTCTTTCTTCTGTTTTCTTCGTTGTTGCATTCAAATCCATCTTCTCTTGGGTCTAGGGTTTATTGCTAGCTGAAGCCTTTTCCTTAAGCTATAGTTAGAGATTCAGGGGCTGTACACATGTTGAAAGGTTTTCCTGAATTTGTGTGTGGGAGTGCATTGTTGGAACATGGTCCAAGAATGAAGCTGTGTAAGATTTCTGAGTGCTTGTGAGAAAACCCCAAGAAACCAAGACAAGAGTCTTGTGACCTCAGCCTTTTAAAACCACAGGATTGTCCTTGGATTATGCTTTCATGCCTCTCTCAGGTGTAGTGGATAGGAATGAGTTTATACAGATTATTCATTACAACTGGCTATCACTATTTATTTGTACACCTCTGTAAAATATGTTTCTTTAAAAAGCCATGTTTCTGCCAGGTATGACTTGTCCACTATGTATGGCTTTCCCTCATGACTGTACACACTCTACGCATGTGACTCCTTTTAATCCCCAGAGTATAAACTGTCTGATGCTCTGAATAAAGACGGCCATTGCATGAGACTTCAGTCGGCTTCCCTTAACAGCTCCATTCTCCCAGGTCCCACTGCCTCTAGAGAGGTAAACAGTGTATGTCACATAATCCCAGGAGGAGTGTGAGTTCTAGGCAAGCCTGGGCTTCACAAGATGCTGTTTCAAAAATAGTTGCTCTTGGTATTTGGGGGATAATTTAATCAACAAAGTGTTTGCCTTGAAAGCATGAAGACTTACATTCGGCTCCTCAGAATCCATGTAAATAAAGCCGGAGTTGTAAGGTGTGACGTCTTGGAATATTGGGGAGGGGCATAGACAAGGGAATTCCTGGCTAGCTAGCCTAGTTGGAAAGCTCTTGCTTAGCAAGGGATGTTGTTTTTAAAGAAGGAGGAGAAAGAAGAGGAGGAAGAAAAGGAGGAAGAGGAGGAGAAGGAAGGAAGGAGGAGAAGGAGGAAGAGGAGGAGGAAGGGAAGAGTAGGAAGAGAAAGGGGAGGAGGAGGAGAAAGGGGAGGAAGGAAGGAAGAGGAGGAGGAGGAGGAGAGTGCCTGAGCAAAAAGACCTGAGGTTTCTCTTCTGGCCTTCACACACGTATGCACACAAATGCATGCCCCCCCCCCATGCATGTGCATATATGCATATGCCAGCAGAAATTACTCCTAGTTCCCCTTAAATAATATTAATTACTTGAATAATGTTCTCTTAGAAATGCATAGTCCTGATGTTAAAGAGGTGGCTCAACAGTTGCAGGCAACTCAAGTTTGGTCCCCAGCACCATCTTGGGTGGCACACCTGTGGTTTCCTCAGAAAGTCACAAAAAGTCAAAGTACAGGGAATGTTTATCAGCAGAGTGCTCATATAGGACATCTGGGTCACATTCCCTCTCCCCCAGGGTCAAGGACCATTTCTGAAGAGGTAGCAGAAAGATTGTAGCAGCCAGAGGTCAAGGAGGATTGGGACAAATTAGTGTCACTTGGATGTGACAGGACTAAGGCACCTGTGTGCACACAGCTGCTGTGGTTGCCCTTCACAAGACCTGCACAGGATCAAGTCAGTCAGCGCTCTAGTGTAGGGGTGAGGAGGAGAGAGGCTCATTATTCCCAGCTGCTAGCTACAGAATGGGTGGCTTCAGGGAGGAAGAGTCAATTTTAAGGGTGTAGCCTCCAATACGTCAACCATGTTCCAGTGGATGCCCAACACCTTTGAGTATATGGTCAGCATAAATTGGAATAAGTTGACTTAAAAGGAGGGAGGGCTAGAGAGATGGCTTAGTGGTTAAGAGCACTGGCTGCTCTTCCAGAGAACTCAGGTTTGGTTCACAGTACCCAGATGGCTTGTAAACATCGGTAACTCCAGTTCTAGGGGATCAGATGTCTTCTTCTGACCCATGCAGGCACCAGGCTCATGGCACACACACACACTTAATTAAATTTAAATTGAAAAGAAAAAAAGATATGAAGTTGAGAGGGGGTCAGAGGTGGGCATATGGAATAGCTAATCTTGGTTGCCAACTTGATACACCTGAGAAGCCGGGCGTTCAACATTGCATCTATCAGATTGGCTTGTGGTATATTTCTTGATGACCAATTGATGTGTGAGGATTTAGCTCGCTGTGGCTGGTACCATCCATAGGCGGGTGGGTCTGAGCTGTATAAGAAAATTATCTGAATGTGAGTCTATGAGCAAGCCAGTAAACAGAATTTCTCCATTAGTTTCTGCTTTAAGCCTCTGCCTTCAGTTCCTACCTCGGCTTCCTTTGATGATGTACTATACCACGTGAGATAAAACAAGTTCTTTACTACCCACATTGCTTTTAGCCATGGTATTTATCATGGCAACAGAGAGCAAACTAGGACAGGGTGGATTTGGGATGGCATAGGAAAGCCGAGGAGGGATAAATGTAATTTAAAATACGTTTTACTTTTATATAAAATTATAAAAAATTAATACAATGTAATAATGGTGAATAAATTATAATAAAATATAAAATACAGTAATAATAATAATAAAGACTGTAGTTCTTGGCCAATGGCAATGTGTGAGAAGTTTCTAGAGTGGAGTGTTCTCTAGTGATCATGGCTTCCTTGCTGTGGTCTTCCTGAGACAGTTGGCTGTCCTGTGGGGACCATTTTTGTCTGTATTTCCTAAACACAGCTATGAAGATAGATGATAGAGGTCTTGATTATTGAAAGCTTCAAGTTCTAGATAAATGTTGGCTCTATTCAATCTTTAGGAGACAGCCATGATCAGAGGAGTTCTGATGTCAACGACTTCTCCAAAATTCAAGCCAGTCAGCTTCTAAACCTACCAGGGAGATTTTAAAAGAATCTATAAAATGCTAAAGTGAAGGTGAAAGGGTGTGTGGCCATGCGCACATGTGTGTGTGTGTGTATGTGTGTGTGTGTGTGTGTGTGTGTGTGTGTGTGTGTGTGTGTACATGCGTACACATGTGCATGCGTGAGAGTATATTTGCCCTTGGTGTATACTCACTTATCTTTGAGGAGGGTAAAGGTTTTATTCTGGAAAGTCCCTTAGGAAAGGTTAGGAGTCATGGTAACAGAGTGTCCTGGCTCTGCATCTTTTCTCCAACATCATCTCTACCCAGCAGGACAGACTGGTCCTGGTCTTGTCTCCATTGTCTCTCCACCTCACTTCTCTAGGCTCGGGCTGTTTCGCCTTTTACCTGGGCGTCACAGACATCTTCCTTTGCCCCTTTCTAGCTTTCTCTGCTTTGCTCCTTCCCTCAGCAAACGTCTTTCCTCCATCAGATTCATGCCAACCTCCAGAACTGGTCATTTTCTCTCCAGCCTAAAATGGAAAAGCTCTCAACATGCCTACAGGATAGTGAGGGTTGATGCTGCAGAGCCCTTCAGACTGGTCACACTCAGTTGTCACTAGCTGCTGCTGTCTTCTGCAGCTTCTCGTCCTACCTTCCTCGCCCTTGAGCCGGGCGTCTGTTCTGCCCTTTTACCTGGAATGACCTTTCCTTTCCTTGACTCGTGAGAACTTCATTTAAACAGAAACGGCATCTTTGCTGTTAAGCTCCCTGTAATTCCCCTGCTCTCAGTCTGAAAGCCCAAGAATCTCGAGGTGCTGGTCTCTTTGTGCAAGTAAAAGCTAACATTTTTCACGTATGTGCTTCAATCTGCTTTGAGCAGAGTGCCTCACATATGTGATTTATTTCATACAGTTTCTACCATGACATCTAGGGTGGGATTGCTTTCACCAGAGGGCAGAATCTGTTCTGGTTTTGAAGCAGCCTATTCTATCACCTCAAGAGGTAGGGACAGATGACCCAAAGCATTTTTTTTCTTTTTTCCTTTTTGGTTTCTACCATGGATTCCTTGAAGGCTTCAAATGCAAACCTGTGGCCTTTGGGAAACAGCCAACCTTTGAAGTGGGGGCACAGAGAGGGTAGGAATGCTCTTCATGCTGGGACAGGGCAGATATTCTTTTTAATGGGAGAGGATTGTAGATAAAACAATAACAGCGCCACAACAAAAATGCCCAGTGTAAAATTTGTATTTATTTTTTTTTATCTGTTTGTCTATAACTGAATCGATGTAATCATATAAAGTCCACATCTGCTGCTGTGGCCAGAGGCTTCCAGTGAGATGATGAATCGATACTCAGGTTTATGAAGAGCTGCGATATCTCCTATGTGAGTAGAACGGACATTTAAAGAATCAAAGTGTCGGTGAAATAATAGCAGGGCTGGGACAGCCTTTAGTACAGTGTTTGCCTAGGGTGACACAGCCCTGGTCCATCCTTCAGCACTGTGGAAACCCGGGCCTGGGAGTGAGTGGAGTAATCCCAGCACAAGAGAGGCAGAGGCAGAGGCAGAAGAGCTGACGTTCAAGTTCACACTCAAGGGCTGCATGAAAACCCATTGCAAATGATAAAATAATAAGGCGGCAGAGACGGCTCCGCAGTTAAGAGAATCGGCTGTTCTTGCAGAAGATGCAGGCTTGGTTTTCAGCACCCACGTGATGGCTCAAAACCATGTGTAATTCCAGTCCGAGGGACCCGATGCCCTCTTCTGACCTCTGTGTGCGCCTGCACACACGTGATACAAACACATACATGCAGGCACGAACACACATAAGACATACCCATAAAATTTAAAAAGAAAAGGCTGCAGAAAGAAACCACTGGTCATTCAGTGTGCTTCTTCAAGCTTCTCTGGGTCACCATTGAGAATGTTGACTGTGTTTTGACTCTAGTTTCCTCTGTTTTGTGCCTGCTCTAGACAAGCAGATCTGATGCCCTCATCAGTCATTTTCTTTTTTCAGTCTGACCGCTAGCCTTGCTTGGGAGACCTATTCACACACAGCCTTTCCCACACTCCATTTTCTCGCCTCTCCTTTGGACTCCCAGGAGTCAGCTCACTTGCTTCCTGTCATCGAACGCAGACGTCCCTTCAGCTCCCGTGACCCGTGCTTTTCTGCTATTATGTGCCCTGTGTTGAGAAACCTCTATCATCTCAGAATCACACCAGTGGTGATGGGTCTTGCCGTCCACCTGTTCAGAGGACCCAGCCTCATGGATGCCTCACTATCAGCTCATATTTATTACAGATGAGATTATACCCAGCTTCTGACCCACACTCTCTGCTCATTTCCCTTTCACCCCATCCCTGTACTCCTTGGAATTATCTTTCACTCCCCTTTCTCTCTCAGGATGTCAACTATTTCCAGGTAAATCTTTTCTAATTGTTTCTAATAACTTTTTCCTTCTATTTCTTATGCCCTTGCCCAGGCTTTTACTTCCTCATACTTAGCACCATGTCACCATCTATGTAAGAATCTCAGGGTTGGCAATGCCGCTTATAGCCCACTGAGCATCCAGTCTTCTCTCCGCCTCACTAAAGGGACTCTAGTTATTTAGAAAGACAGTGACACGTGTGACTGAAACTCTTCTCTTCATATCCATGCGCCATGGGCCGGATAACTCAGTTCTCTCAGTGTACAGCTTTGCTATGTGAACATCTTGTGGGAGCCTGGTAACAAGAAGATGCAGCGGGCACCGCCATGTCTCTCTTTCTTCCCTCATTTGTTCTTAAAATACCACAATATATGTCAGATAGGTTGCTTTAAAATCCTACCTCAGGTTCTTTGCCAGCTGGGAGTGTGGGAAACTCTCCCACTCTTTTTCCATCTCAATTTCTTAGGTATAAGATGGCTGTAACAACACACTAAGCTGTTGGGGAGACTTAGAACACAAATATGTATATAAGGCACAGAGGAGGCCATGTGCACCGTGTCTTAGCGTGCTGAGTACTGGTCTACCTGTTTATGTTTTCTACGTTTCTACCGTGCCCACAGTGATGGGGATACATACATTCATCGCCATATTTGTCTCCTGATTTTACCTGTCTCTTTGGAGACAAGGAGGCCATAATTGCACTGAACATCTTTTCTGCTCCTCCTGCCATTTCTGTTAGTTCTAGAAGTGTCATAGGCTTTTAGGAACACGCAGGAACTCATCGTGAGATTCTACGACAAAGGTTCTGGAAATCCAATCTCAAGCAAAGTATTGAAGCTCAATAACCTGCAAGGGTGATAGGTTTGCATTGAAAGCTCATCGACTCGTCTTCACGGAGAACCTTGCGTGTGAACCTTGGATTCCTGTTTGGAATCCAAACTCAGCCTCTCAGTGCAGCTCAAGGCACTGGGGAGCCAGTCAGAGCTTCCCGGAGAAAAGCATTCTTACCCCGCCCCCAGCAGCGCGGGGTATCTACACACTTGACTATTACTGATGGCTCTGTTGCACCTTCTCTTTCTTTCTCTGAAAAAAAAAAAAGCATCTCCATATGAAGGCTGTTTCTTGGAGCATGTGGGTCTTCTCTGGGAGCTAACATCCTTTTGGCAAACAGGCCAGGAGGTGAGCTTTCCTTGGGAATGTCATGCTCTTTGGGGTGTGTGTGTGTGTGTGTGTGTTTTCTGTTCTCTATAACTAAACAACAGTGACAGATAATGTTCAAACTAAGTAAGTTTCAGGTCATGCTTTGGGAGGCTAAGAGTACAAGTAGTGCTGTGCTAGCTCTGCTCAGGGCCACGTGACTTCAGCACAGGGCAGACATCATGGTGGAGCAGATGCTGAAGGCCTGGAGCTAACGACTGAGGCCGTGCCGGTTCTTTACACAGGAGCAGCACACAAGGACAAGAGTGCCCTCTTGACTTGAGATATTGATGCCTCTCTCCTCCTCACAGTAGGAGGAGAAGTCGACTTCTAGTCCAGAGACACGCTCCTGGGCTGATCTTGGACTGGTCCTTTTTAATTTTTTTTCATTTTAATTGACAATCATTTTACTTCTTCATGGGGAACATATATATATATATATATGTGTGTGTGTGTGTGTGTGTGTATGTGTGTGTGTGTGTGTGTGTGTATAGTAAATATATAAATATGTATTTCTGAGGATGGAATCTAGGCCTAGTCAAGCTAGGCAAGCCCTCTGCCAGTGATTTACATCTCCAGCCGTTGTGTGTGCGTGTGTGTATAAGTGTGTGTGTATATGTGTGTGTGACTGTGTGTGTGTGTAGTAAATATATAAATATGTATTTCTGAAGGCAGAATCTAGGCCTAGTCAAGCTAGGCAAGCCCTCTGCCAGTGATTTACATCTCCAGCCCTGGTGTGTGTGTGTGTGTGTGTGTGTGTGTGTGTGTGTGTATACAAATATGTATCCCAAATCCTCTCTCCTGGTTATTATACACGTCGCTGTCTCCTCTAGCCACCCTACTGTATAATAAAACCTTGGCATCAATTCATACTACCTATAACTATATCTGCTTGTACCAGTTGGGGATTTTTTTTTTTTTGAAATATTCAGGTCCCACAAATAAGTCCACATAACTCAAAAGAAGAGAAAGTTTAAGTCAAGATATTCTAACGCCTTTATTGCTCAGGGTCCTTGGGGACCACCCGGGTGGAGATTAAAGTATCCATCACATCCCTAGGATCCCCTGGGATCTTAAAGCTTGCGTTACCTCCTTTTATCCAAACAGGCACGCACAGAAGACATTTATCCTGCTGTATGCCTCCTTCCTCTGGGATTTGAAAATGGAACACAATATCGGAAAGACGGTAGCAAGAGGACCTGGTCTACTCCTTTGTCATTGTCATTTGATTTGTAAAAATCCCTGAACAGGTGTCATGCTCTTCGGCTCCCTTGGGGAGATTTGGGCCCCAGGTACTTTCCAGAGAATGCTGGATGCCTCAGGCAGTGATGAAGAAAGTGGGCCAAGAAATAAACATTCTGACACAGCATTTGCAAGGATGGCACCCAGCATTTTCATGAAAAGCAAACCATCTCAGACAAGCCGTGACCGTCTGGCTTATGAGTTCTCTGGGCTCTGCCCTTCATGTTCTCCTTCCCTCGCCTGCTTGTATCAGCCACCAGCAGCTGTTATTCTAGGTGTGTGAGTGTGTGTGCGTGTCCACGTGCATGTGTGTGTGTGTGTGTGTGTGTGTGTGTGCGTGCCTGTGTCTGTTTGTACAGAATCCTGAATTTGGGCCTTAATTAATGTGCACAGGGCCCACTGAGCTGACTTCTTTTCAATTTCTCCCTCTTTCCCTAGCAAACTGCTGTTTTGTGCCTCTGTCGCAACTGGGTCATGTTTTTGGCTTTACCAAGAGGAAGCCAGGGGCCTTCAGTGGGAAAGCAAGAGGGTCCCAGTGCCCACAGAATACAGATGCTCAGGAAATGGAGGGCTTGTGTGGCTTACACACAGGGAACCTCTGGGCTGCCGGACCCTGACCTGTGTGGGAGGCCCCCTTCACTCCCCAGTGTCTCCCAGTCGGCCTGACTCCATGCGTCCCTTGGAATAATTCAACTTCTTATCTAAGGTTCAGGCCAGCTTCCTTGAACCACCAACTGCTTGATTGTGCAATAAATCGGTTATCTAAGAGGATCTTAAGAAAGAACAGACTCCTGAGCACCGAGTAACCGCCTCTCTCCACCCTCCAGTTGCTGACTCAAGCAAGGGGGCCTACTTGGTCCACCCCCCCCAACACTTGCATGCAGAAGCCACAGAGTGGCCTGCTGGCTTTGCTCATGGGTGCTCAAGGGTTTCCCACTGCTCGTAATATTTTACGTGACTCCTCTTCAACCCTCACTTCCACTTTAGCACCCCAAATGAAGGCTCTAATTATCCTAGGTGGAAATAGAAGTCTCCTCATAATTTATTTAGGGTTAGCACTTGCTCAGACTAATTGGTAGTCCTGTAACCCATCCATAATACAAGGACCTGGAAGAAACTAGCAGTTAATGATAGATTATATTGTATGGAGTCCAAGCACCCAGGGCTCGCTCAACACAGGGCTTTGTTGTTGTTGTTATTGTTGTTGTTGCTGTTGTTATTGTTGGACTAGAGTCACCTAAGGTGCCAGAATTTCCGACACACGTGATACTCAAGGGTTCCTACCTAAGTCATATAGACAGAGTTCAGTTGGCCATCACTGTCCTCCCTCCACTTCCCCATCTGGGGTCCATGGGTGGGAGGCTGGATCTGGTCTTTAGGCAAAGGAACCCCCATGCCACATATAAGAGAGCTATGCCCTCTAATCCTTTTCCAGCCTTAACACTCTCTCAGGAAAATTCAGGAGGAGCCTGAGTATTGTAGGCATCATGGAGACAGATGAATCTGGGAGTCTTAGCTTGGCATTCCTTATCCACATGGCTTTAGATTGACTACCTGAATTCTCAGAGGCTCGGTCTCCTTATCAGTCTAATGGGGAGAGTGAAACTTGGTCTCCAGTGTATTTTGGAAGACTCATGTGGGAACACCAGCTCCTAATGCCTAATGCAAGCTAATATGACAAAAGGTCTCTTGCATACATGTCATCTGCAAGGATTATATATAAGATCTGTTCCAGCCGGGCAGTGGTGGCGTACGCCTTTAATCCCAGCACTCGGGAGGCAGAGGCAGGCAGATCACTGTGAGTTCGAGGCCAGCCTGGTCTACAAAGTGAGTCCAGGACAGCCAAGGATATATATAGAAACCCTGTCTCGAAAAACAAAAAACAAACAAACAAACAAACAAAATCTGTTCCAAAGACCTATTTGCCATGTACAGTGACAACAGTAAGACTTTCCTGTCCCTTGTTTTATTGGTGTGATCATAAGAAGACATCAGGATCCTATGCAAGTGCCACTGAAAACACTTTGAAATTCTGTAAATGAGTTCCCTGGGGGTGGGGTGGGAGTGCTGGTGGTGCACATGCTCAAGAGCCATGCCATTAAGAAGGCTGACTTTGATGTCCTGGGATAAACACATGACTGTGGCAGATTATTTAATCCCGAAGAGTCTTAACTTCATCTCATCTCTGAGCAATGTGGGGAATATTGAACAGATTATTCAATGAAGCAGCTTTACTGTCATAAAATTCCTCTGAGCTATTTTATTCATCATTTTCCCCAAGTCCCTGAAAACCATCAATTTTTAAAATACTTCCCTAATTTCATTTCTTTTCAGGAATGCTGAAATCATATACTACGTATGCTTTTAAGATAATCATATTCCCCTTAGTGACATACCTCTGTCATTCCTCCATGTCTTAAAAGATCACTTATCTTCAATGGTAAGTAATATTCCACTATATGAATTTTAAAAATCAAATTATTTGACCATTCACTCATTGAAAGACATCTTGATTGCTTTCAGATTTCAACAAACGTGACTAAACACCCATGTGCCTATTTTTGTGTAAGTATGCTTTCAACTTATTTGAGCTCAATTAAAGAATTAGTATGGCAGAAACGAATTCTGTTTTTATTAGAAACTGCCACACTTCTCTCCACAGGGGTAGTGCCCACTGTGCACTCCTACTGCACATAATGAGAGTTTCTTTTGCTCCATGTTCTTGTCAGCACTTGATGCTGTCAGGGTTTGGACTGGGCCAGTCTCAGAGCTGTGTGATTGCATCTCATTGATGCTTTCATTGATGCTCTCTTATGATTCAGGATGCTGAGCCCCATTCATAATTTCCTTATCCATGTTACTGGATTGAAAAAAAACTAAAATTGAATCTCCTTTGAAAAAATAATACTTGCCCCACGATCATTGTGCAAAGTAAAGAAAATGACTTGACTTTATTATTATTTTTAAATTATTTTAGTTTATTAGTTTTTTTTTTATGTGCACGACTGTTTCCCTGCATTGCATGTAGGTGTACTACAGTTTTGCCTTGCTCATGGAGGTGAGAAGAGTGTGTTGGGTCCCTGGAACTGGAGCTGTGCACCACCACATGGGTGCTGTGAACTGGACCCAGGTCCTCTGCAAGAGCCACAGTTGTCCTTAACCAACGAGCCATCTCTAAAGCCCAAGAATGTGATGGTTTTGAAAAGTCTTCAGTGTAGAGTGGGACTGGCTGTGCTTTAGAGGTCTCTTTTCTGGTTGCTTCCATGAAGATCGTTAGGCCCTCAGCTCTGTTTCTGCACTCAGT
>OU015756.1:39042393-39056792 GCA_907169655.1 Acomys percivali | reverse complement strand
AGGAGGAGACTTACAATAAAGAGTTATCTGTCCACTGCTACAGGTTTCCCTTTGGATTGGTGAAGATGCTTGCTGAGGGATGGAAGCAGTGTCCGCACAGCCCTGTGAACATGCTGAGAGTGACTGCATTATGTGGTTAAATGGACAATTTTATGCGACTCTAATTTCACCTTAATCTAATTTCACATTAATACAAATGTTCATTGGCTCTGCTGGACAGACTACTTGACATGGTTGAGTGGGGAATTAGTGAAATGGAAAATAAATGTCATGAAATTACTAATGATGTAACAGAGACACAAATGTGATATGAAAAACTGGTTAAAATACACAGGGCAGAATGAGATGCCCTAGGGTCCTGCAGTGAGATGAGTGAGCAGGCTTGGGGGGTAGCTGTTTGGGAAGTGCTTGCCACTCAAACATGAGGAACAGAATTCAGATGCCCCGAACACATGTGAATGTTGGGTGGGGTTGGTATTTGGTTTATAATCCCAGCTCCAGATGATGGAATTAGGAGATTCTCAGAGCAAGCAGTATAGAACAGACTAGTCTATATGAGTGAGTTCTGGGTTTAATTTTGAGACCTTGCCTTGTCTCAACAAATGAGAAGGATTGAGAACAACTAATGTCAATCTGGGACCTCCACACACACTGGTACCCACATTCATGCAAACAGATGCATATGCACAACACACACACACACACACACAGAGAGAGAGAGACAGAGACACAGAGGGGGACAGAGACAGAGAGAGACAGAGACAAAGAGAGACAGACAGACAGACAGAGCAGTTTAAAAAGAAAAAGCATACTTAAAGGGAAATAATAGAAGTTTCCAGAACCATTTGTTGAAACAGTTTAATACTCAAAGCCAGGAAGCACTCCCCCCCCCCAAAGTCCCAGAATGGATAGATTAAAGGGAATTCACACCTGGGCCCATGTATTAAAATTGTAGGGTGCCTAAGGAGATTGCAAGCCGTCAGGAAAAAGTGATTCCAGTATAATGGCAATTAGACAGGTGGCCAGAATACCCAGTAGTAGCAATAAAGGACAGGAAAAAAAATAAAGTGTGCTGAGGGAAAAAGTCATTGGCACAGACTTCAAAGAATGCAAAAATAGTCTTCAATAATAAATGAAAAACGCCATTTTGAAGAATTGAACACAATTTCGAGAGTGTCGCCACCAGACAATCGTCTTGGAAGAAAGTTCTAGGTGGGCATCTGGTTTAGGAGTCTCTTCTTCCCCTTAGTCACAGCAAAGGCTGAGCAAAGGGGAAATCATGAAGCCCTTCTCATGTCCTTCAGAGAAGTGAGGTCACAGGACTAAGTGTTGCCTCAAAATTAAAGAGACAGAGTGTCAGACAGGACAGATGAATCCAGAGATTGAGAATTTACCAGAGAGACTCCATGACAGTAACCTCCCAGGGAGTCAGAGCCCCAGTAGGAGAGCTTGTTGAGCAACGGCCTGAAGCATGAAAGTTAAAATTCCAGAGGGCCCAGTCACAGGACTCCACACTTTGGGGTCAAGCCTCCACCAACCTAGACATGTCTTCAGAAGGAATTGCCGGAGAAACATTCTTGCATACTTCCAGCCGTTCTGCAGGACACCAGACATTCTACTTTTCCTAAAAAGACCCAGCATCAGGAGGAATTACACACACTCCATCCATGCCTTGCCTTTTCATGATTTCAACCACCGTGGTCAACGCTGGTTTGAAAATATTAAATGGAGGTTCCCAGGCTCTCACAGGTGAGGCCTCAGACTCAGGCCACGCACCCGCTCCTACCATCTGTGGATACCTTCTGGCTACAACCATTCGATGGAGTGGTTACCTTAGGGCACAGGCCCACACGCCTGCTTCCACCATCTGTGTATATCCTCTGGGTACAGGGGCACAAGTCTGGCCCCCCCAACTGCCCCGCAGATACTTTCCGGGTTCCAGTGGGTTGTGCCTCTAACCTTGGACTGTCCTGTGAGGTGGATATCTTCCAGGCTCCAAATTCATATGCCTACAGCCCCAGCCACCGCTCTAAAGTTCAACCCATCTCTGAGCTCACAGGCACTCCACGATGACTGTGTCCAGCGAGCACAGTGTCTAGGTAGTGGCACTTCATTAACCTTGGAGCAAGAAAGCCAATGACAGGGCAGCCGACTCCAGGACTTCCCTTGGTGAGAGGAGAGTCTCCAGGCTCCTGAGAAGCCCACTTGGTCCCCAGAATCATACATCTGAGAAAAGCTGCAGGTGAGTCCCTGAGAACTACCTGCCAGTCAGAGACCATTCCCACCAATCTGAGGAGGGCACCTGCAGGACCATCCAGCTTCCTACCCAGGGCTCTTCCTACTCCACACCCCAGAACTCTAGCGAACAACAGGATCTACCAACCAATGTCATAGACAACCAGATGGCTAAAGGACAGCATAAAAACATAATCAACAAAAACCAAAGTAATATAGCATCTTCAGAACCCTGTTGTCCTATGGCAAGCAGCCCTGGATGCCCCAACACAACTGAGATACAAGAAAATGACATTGAATCTGTGCTTATGAAAATGATAATGGAGGAAATGAAAAAATCCTTTAAGAAATGCAAGAAGGTACAAGCAAACAATTTGAGCTCTTTAGAAAGGAAATGAATAAATCACTCAAAGAATTACAGGAAAATACAAACAAGTAAAGGAATTGAACAAAACATTTTTTAAAATGCAGGGAAATACAAACACACAGGTGAAGGAAATCAATAAGATGGTTCAAGATCTGAAGATGGGAATAGAAACAATAGAGAAAGCATAAATAAGGAAATTCTGGAGAAGGAAAAATTAGGGATAAAACAGGAACTATAGAGGCAAGCATCACCAACAAAACACAAGAGATGGAGGAGAGAATCTCAAGTGTACAAGACACAACGGAATAATCAATGCATCTGTTAAAAAATTAAATATTAAAAAATCCCTGACAGGAAGCACCCAAGAAATGAAGGACACTATGAGAAGATGAAACCTAAGGACAATAGGAATAGAAGAAAGAGAAGATTCCCGGCTCCAAGGCTCAAAAAAGATTTTCAACAAATCACAGAAGAAACTTTCCCAAGTTTTAAGAAAGAGATGCTTGTAAGCATACATGAGGCCTACAGAACATCAAATATATTAGACCTGAAAAGAAAATTCTTCAGCCACATAATAATCACAACACTAAATGTACAGAGAAAAGAAAAAAGATTAAAAACTGCAAAGGAAAAAGTCCAAGTAACAAAATGGCAAACCTATCAGAATCACACCTGACTTCTCAGCAGAGACCATAAAAGGCAGAATAGCCTGGACAAGCAAACCCTTAGGCAAGATAACTAAAAGGAAGAGAGACCCTATCCAAATAAGCAAAATCAGAAATTAAAAGGGAGACATAACAACAGACACCAAGGAAATCTAAAGAATCATTAGGTTTTACTTCAAAAGCCTGTATGCCACAAAATTTGAAAATCTAAATGGACAATTTTCTCAATAGATTCCACTTACCAAAGTTTAATCAAGATCAGGTAAACAAATTAAATAGTCCTATATCCCCCTGAGGAAATAGAAGCAATCATCAAAAGTCTCCCAAGCAAAAAGGGTCCAGGGCCAGATGGATTCAGTGCAGAATTCTATAAAACCTTCAAAGAAGAGCTAAAACCAATACTCTTCAAACTATTCCACAAAATAGAAAAAGAAATAACATTACCAAACTCATTCTATGAGGCCACAGTCACCTTGATACCTAAACCACACAAAGACCCAACAAAAAAAAGAGAGTTTCAGAACAATTTCCCTTCTGAACATTGATGCAAAAATACTCAATAAAATATTTACAAACTGAATCCAAGAGCACATCAAAAATAGCATCCACCATGACCAAGTAGGTTTCATCTCAGGCATGCAGGAATGGCTCAATATATGGAAATCCATCAATGTAATCCACCATATAAACAAACTGAAAGAAAGCAACCCACATGATCAGCCCCTTAGATGCCAAAAAAGCATTTGACAAAATCCAACACCCAATCATGTTAAGAGTCTTGGAGAGATCAGGGATACAAGGCACTTACCTAAACATAATAAGACAATATACAACAAGATTATAGCCAACATCAAACTAAATGGAGAGAAACTTAAATCAATTCTACTAAAATCAGAGGCAAAATTGCCCACTCTCTATATCTCTTAAATATAGTACTTGAAGTCCTAGCTGGAGCAATAAGACAACTAAAGGAGGTCAAGGGAATACAAATTGGAAAGGAAGAAGTCAAAGTATCACTATTTGTGGATGATATGAAAGTATACATAAGTGACCTAAAAAATTCTACCAAGGAACTCGTATAGCTGATAAACACCTTCAGCAAAGTAGCTGTATACAAAATTAACTAAAACAAAATCAGTAGCTCTCCTGTATCCAAAAGACAAATGGGCTGAGAAAGTAATTAAGGAAACAATATTTTTCACAGTAGCCACAGAAAAACATAAAGTGTATTGGTGTAACTCTAACCAAGCAAGTGAAACACTTGTATGAAAAAAAAACTTCAAGTCTCTGAAGAAAGAAATTGAAGATGTCAGAAGATGGTAAGATCTCCTATGCTCATGTATTTGTATGATTAACATAGTAAAAATGTCCATCTTACCAAAAGCAACCTACAGAATCAATGCAATTCCCATTAAAATGGGGAGCAGGGGCTCTCTCTGACATGGACTCTGTTGCCCACCTGTTGATCACCTCCCCTGGTGGGGCGGCCTTGCCAAGCCACACAGGAAGAGAATGCAATCCTCATAAGATTTGATAGTTTGGGGTCAGATGTTAGGGGAGGAGGGCTCCCCTTTCCTGAGGACTAGGGGAGGGGAGTTGGGGGGGAAGAGGGAGGGAGGGGGCGACTGGGAAGGAGATGAGGGAGGGGACTACAATCTGGATGTAAAGTGAATAAATAAAGAAATTATAAAAAAAGAAAATGTTAAATGGAAAATTCCAGAAGCAAGTAATTTACAAGTTTTAAATATTGATGATGGCATCACGTTTTTAGGATTGTCTAATTTTTCCGTTAGCTGTTGAGAATCTTACTGCATCTCACTTACAATATTTCTCTAGGGGTGTGTTACAGGAGGAAAACATGCTCTTTGTAAGCTTTGGCATGGTCCGCTGGGGGTCTTACTGTGAACCTCTTGGATTGGATCAGGGAATCCTACTGTGCCATTCCAATATAAAACAACTTCAAAGGACTTTGCTAGAAGCCTAGTTGCTTTTCCAAATTCTCATATTTGAGCTTTAGCCGCCTCAACCTTAAAATGCAAGTGTGTTTGGAGACAGGGTCCCTAAAGAGGTGACTGGGTCATGGTGGGGTCATCAGAGTGCTTCCCAATCTAATGGGCCCGTGTTATTATAGAGATGAGCACAAACGTGGCCGCCCTCACACAGGGCAATGGAGACTCCGGCTGGCTGTAAGTCAAGGAGGAGGCCTCAGGAACAACGGCTCTAGGGACACTGAATCTCAACTTTTAACTGTAAGACAATGCGTTTCTGTCTTATAAGCCACCCAGCCTGTGGCGCTTGGTTATGACAGCTACTGAAAACCAACACAGACTTAAAATAAGGGTAGCTAATTGTGACAGTCACAGCCACTCACTGCTCTACAATCTTTTCAGCCCGTTTCCTTTACACAACTCCGAAGATCAAAAAACGTGGCCATGTGCTCTGGGAACGATCTTCTGGCAAGCCTGTCTTCACAAAGGCACTTTTAATAGTGAGCCTTGGCACCACAGTAAGTGGCATCCTACCCCGGGGCGGGTCCCACCATTGTCCTCTGCCGCAGGCACGGCAGCCAAAGATGCCAAACTGTCCGAGGGAGTACCATCTGGGGAAACTGCTTTAAAGACAGCAGTGGCTCTGGCTTCTGGGCCCGCCCTTCTCATCCAGTTTCAGTGTTAACATCTTTAAGAAAAGTCTCCCTTTCTTTCATGTCCTGTGACGCTGGAGTCAAGTGAGATTCCCTACACCAAAGGCATCGGCTAACAAGGAGTCCATAATAATCAGTTTAGACAGCATCCCTCACATCAGCTCTGGTGGATCACATTTCCACGCCAGTAAGAACATTAGGGTGGGGAAGCGAGAATATTTGTCCCTTAAAGTCTTCAATTTCAGGACTTCAATTGCTCGCAGGCTCTTATCATTTGTCATTTATGTGCGTTAATCAAATTATTCAAATGTTTTCATTTCTTCCTATAAACACAGCCATTTAGAAGACACTTAGTATCTTTCCCCCAGCTAATTGTTTAATGAAAGAAAAAAAAAAAAGGGCTCCTTTCATTTTCTGTTTTCTCATCTCTCTTCTTTCAACACTGAGGTCATGTTTCTCATCTGTGGCTCTGACATGTGCTAACTTTACATTTCTATGAATTCATACGTGGAGGGCATTTCATTTTTGGTCCAATGTTTTCCCCCCTGGGAAGAGAAAGTGGTATTTATACCCTCCTAATAAATGCAAGACTTTGTTCTGTTGATGGCCTCTTTCTTCTCGTCCCCTGGGGGGGCAGCTGGAAATCTGTACGATCCTCGCTTTAAAAAAAAAAAAAAAAAGAATGAAAGACAATGTGATACAGTCAGTCTCGGTTGATTACTTAAGGAGTCTGGTGACTGTGAAAATCCTGATCAAAGGGAAGGCAAAATAAAAGCCAAGCTTGTGGGGTAAGAAGCTGTAGGCAGTGGGACTTAAGAAGGGACCACTGAGTGCTGCGGTTTTTAGAATATTCTAGTGCCTTCTCTTTTCTGTTACTTGCTTCTCTTTTCGTCGCTCCTCCCCCCTCCCCCCATCTCTCTAATTTCTTTTATTTTCTTATTTCTGTGTCTCTTGGTTTTCTGAGATTAGGGTCTCACACTACCGACTAAGTTGGCCCAGAACTCCCTCAGTGGTTCTGAACCTGTGGGTCACAACCCCTTCAGGGCTGCATATCGGATGTCCTGTATATCAGATACTTACATAATGATACATACAGTAGCAACATTATAGTTATGAAGTAGCAACAAAAATAATTTTATGGTTGAGGTCACCACAACATGAGGAACTATATCACAGGGTCGCAACACTGTTAAGGGAGGTTAAAAACTAGCCCTGGAGTTCAGACATGCTTTGAACCTGCTGCCACACCCTTACACCAGCCTCTTAAGTGCTGGGATTACACATGGGATCCACCATCTCTGGCTTTGCTTTTTTTTTTTTCCAAATTTTATTTTTATCTCCCTTTCCTAATACAACAGCCACAATTCAGATTTTATACCTTTTTTAATACCAAGGAGAATACCAGCACAATAGTATTAAAAAAAAAAATAGGCATTTCTCCCATTTGAGAAGAAACATGTTTTTAAGGCAAAGAGCCAAGCAATGGGGTTGGTTAGACCTGAAATGGAGTCACACTGTACAGCCTGCACTCTGCAAGGCCTGGTCAAGGGCCTTTTTCTTTCTAGGCTTCAGTTACCTTCTCTGTGGGATGGGATAGTGCCTATCTTACTGGACCAACTAAAGACTGAGTTGAGATAAATGCAAAAGAGCATACCACCCTGTAAAATGTCACAAATATAAAACACATACTTCTATATCATAGCTTGCATACTTGCTTTGGTAATTTGTATGAACCAAATTAATTTAAAAAACATTATTTATAGAAAAACTTAAAATTTGGAGTTTATATATATACACATGCACACACATATAACTATATATATATAAATAACGGTGGTGATGATTCAAGAACACACTGGGAACAAGCGTGCTACTCCCTGACTGGTATGCTGACTCCCCATTGCTCTTACATTTCTTTAGAAAAAAAATGCAACTTTATTGAGTTCCATCCTGAAACACCCCTGCTCCCCCCAAAAAGAGGAAGAAAAAACAAAAATAAAAAAATAGAGGGTGGTGATGGTGTACACTTTTAATTCCAATGGATCTCTGTGAGTTTGAGACCACCAGGGCTACAAGGAGAAAGCCTATCTTGAACCCCCGCCCCCACAAAAAATGTGTGAATATTTTAAATAAATAAAAAATTTAACGTAAGAAAAGGAAAAAAATTAAAGAAAAGAGATCAACACGCAGAGCTAGCAGTCTCTGCTCCCCAGGCCCTGGGCTAACAGTTAGCATATGGGAAGACAGCACTTACCAAGACCCTTCTCAGCCTCTGGAGGAGGCAGGGAAGAAAAGAAAACTGACAAACTTCATTTTGCTTTCTCTCTCTCTCTCTCTCTCTCTCTCTCTCTCTCTCTCTCTCTTTCTTGACACAGATGGAAAATGAAGTTCACTTTGCAGGATGCCTCAACCTCAGTGATAAGACTATGCTCATTTAAATGAAAAAAGGTAATAACATCCATGTTGTCCTTACATGGCGCTCAGAACCCGTACAGGCAGCAAGTGGACATTTCTCTAAGAGTTCATGCACAAGTGTTCTGGCAGAAAAGTAAGGTTTTGATGTGTGTGCTTTGGGGGTGGAGGGTGGGGGCCGAGGAGCATCATGTCAGGACACATGGAAAGGTCCCTATTACTCCAGTCATCTTCAAAAAGTCTTTGAGAACCAAGCACTCCTGAAGGATGATGCTCTCTCAATTCATTGTGCAGGCCACAGTCGCTTTAATGAAGGATTCTGCTGAAACAGTGACCCAATTTAGGACAGTGGTCCTCAGGTCCCCATATCATCATACCCATTGTCATTCAGTGCCTGGTGGGTGGCTTGGGTTCTACTTCTGGTGGGCTGGACCAGGCCCTGCTTGCCTCTGGACAAGAACAGATGAACCCTCAGGTCAAAGGTCTCATTTCTCTTAGGACCAGCTAGAGCACTTTAGGGTGAGGGCCTTACTAAAGCACCCGAACACAAGCCAGCCAACCTTTATTTATAAGCCTTGGACAGAGGGGAGGAGCTTGGGAGTGAGAGTGTCTGATTTGCTTGGGTTAGAGGTGCCAAGATACTTAATCTACATGCAGTGGTATAATACCCCATTTACATGCATTAACACAGGGTCCTATCACAAGAAGGAAAACATAGTACTTAATTATTATATGGGTGGGGGAAGAACTTCTAGGTACGATTAAAGGTCGTTTGCTGAAGGCTAAGATCTCCTTAGCATAGGGTGGGGTGTTTCCAGTAATCCCCAGGTGCTTGCTGAGCAGGTTCTATCTGGAAAGGGTCAGACCTGTAATCTTCCCTGAGGACTATGAGACTCTCCTTACAAGATCTGAGATTCCCCAGATCAGGTAAAGAGGAACTAGGCTGAGAAAGGGAGTCTACCATTACAGACGGAGCTCAGAGGCTATCTGGAAATGTCAGACCTCAACCTTACCAGCAGGGCTCTATATCCAGTCCATTGCCCGAGGACACATCAGGATTCTCACCATCTGAAGGAAATAAAAGATTTACCATGGTTGCCGTTGGGAACACCAGTACCATTTGTCTGGAGAAGTCTGGGAAGAGTTGATGTATGCTTTTGTTGCATTGTAGAAATCACTGGGATAGTTGCTTCAGGATTTTGGAGCTCAGTACATGTTATTTCACGAATACAATTACACAATATGCTTTTAAGCAGGTTTCACTATTGTGGAGTCACCTTTGATTTTTCTCAACCATCTGACAGACTATGAATGACCCTGGCATCTATAAAGCGCATTCGTATACTCAGGAAGTGAGGAACATTAGCCCCCACCCCCCAACCCCAGCTAGGCCAGCTTGCACACTCTGCCTGAGTGTGCCTGGAGTTGGAGCTGAGCTGACAACTTATCCTAACGTGGATCCCTGGGGGGCATATCATGAGATATGTTGTATCCACACTAGGGCGAAGTTCTCTAGAAAAATAGGTAAAGGGTTGCTGTCTCTGTGAGTGTCCCAGAATGCACCTGTGCTTTTATCAATTTTGAGAGGAACATTCTTAGCACCAGCTGTACCATCCACTTGCCACAGTGTCATTTCCTTGAGTCGAAGATGGAGACTTGGTTGTTGTTGTTGTTGTTTCGTTTTCTGAGACAGGTACTGGCTTGCAATCTGACTGTTTTCTGAGAGGAAGGAAAAAAAAATGCCCAAACTGAGCGAATCACTTGAGATCACTGCAGGAAGCCACATATGGGCTGTCTAATTCTAAGATGCATAAAAGCTTGGTTTCTGCCAAGCAAACCTTTAGCACAAACCCTGCCCAACCCGCCTTGCCACCTTGCTGGCTGCCTCTCTGGAGCACCTTGCAGGCTTTCTTCCTCTTTCCTCTTTCTTTGTCCCCCATTCCCGGTGTAGCCACCACTGTGGCTGCCCTTTTGTTGTGGGGGCCCTTTGTGTGACCTTCGATTTGCTCAGGAAATGGCTTCTTGTTGGATTTGTAGAGGCAAAGGGCTGGGGCTGCTGAAGTAAGATTGTCTGACCACAATCCACCTGGCATGCATCAAAGACAAAGAAACAAGCAGTGCTTATCACCAAGCTGTCTAGTGTAGCCAAATTGTAAATTAGAAATATAACCGCTGGCCTGCTTAGCTGCCTAGCCAGGCAAGGCAATGCCCCAGTGGTCCCTGGGTCTTTACTACAAACCTGCGTGCTGTTGAACATCATCCTCAGTGTCTGGTAGCCTAGAAACTTCGCTCTATTCTGTCCTCCTGAACTGAGCATATGCACACACACACACACACACACACACACACACACACACACACACACACAATGTACACACCCAAGGCTGAAAGCAGGTAGCCAAAATATAACCAGGCAACCTTAACCTGGTGACTAGGGGCACGTTTTATTTTGGGGTTGGATTATGCAACCTTCTTATTACGAACACTTAATGATATCTGTAATCTCAAAAACACGAGTCATTAATTTTAGTTTTGAAACTAAATAAGAGATCCTGTGTGCATGAGGGATGATGATGATGGGACAGGAGCCATCTTAAAGGAGACAGGAATTCTGATTTGTCTAAAGTGGCAACAAGTCAGAGTGCAGGAGCGATCACAGCAACTCCCCTTGGGGTCTCAGGACCTCAACCCTGTATTCCCTCGGCAGCCTGCCTGCTGCAGCTGCCAAATTCCAACCTCCCTGCCAGGAGGGCGCTCACCTTGCACAATTTCAAACCGAGGAGTGCTGTTACTGAAATGTACTCTTCTACCTGCACCGCCCAAACCACAGCCAACTTCGCCTAAGGGAAAAGCAGCTCTGGAGGGAACACAGCTCCTGAGTGGAGCCTGAGGGCTCCTCGGTTATTTTGGGATGCACCCTTTAGCACTTCCTGCTTTTCTTACAGACTCTGGGTGGCGGGGAGGTGGTGGTGGTGGAAGGGGGCCGGGGTGGTAGTTGAGAGGGTGAACTGGAGGAAAGGTGGTTTATCTGTCCCAGCCCCTTTCCTTTCGGAACACAAAAGACAATCTTTATAGACACCCATGTCCCTCTGGCCAGAACCACACTAGCTCCTACCCATTCATCAGTCCCAGGTGTTTAACTTACACTTTGCGGAAGTTACTCCTGTAGGGAAATAAGAGCCACGAGGTGTGTGGCAAGACTGCGTAGATGCTGGGAGACTTGAACACACACTTCTCATCTGATGGACTTGGCACTTGGATTGAGACCGCTGTCTCTGGATACTCTGATCCTGGGATATGGATAAAGATTAACGGGATCCCCACTTCAAAAATAAGGATTTTTAAACAAAAGGACTTAAACCTATATATTTTGGAATTTATTCCAGAGACTTCATTCTACAGAATCCAAAGTGTTAACTTTGAATTCTGAAGAGCAGATTCTCTTTTTGACTGCTTGCTGCTAAAATGGCCTTACTGTAAGTTTTGCAAACAGATAATAATACGGCAAAACAAGAGAGATGCCCATCTGTAGGCAGACGCTACCAGGGAAGGCCACAGGCCTTTCAGCTCTCAGGAAGAGCTCTCAAATGCTTAAGTCATCTCAAATTCACCCGGGGCCCTTCCATCTGCACATCAATATATGAAATTGGAGGCTAATATGCAGGTATTGATTTCTCGAAGGATGAGTGTCAATATTTACGATCCCGAGAGGTGGCAACTGATTGAAGCAAGACCAAAGTTGTGATGGCGGCTGCCAAGGTCACGCTGAAACTTAGCCCTGCCCTTCCCAACACAGGGCAGTCCTTCCATCGCTAAGCGGTGGCAGATTATTCAGATGGGAAGTAAACACTCAGCTGTTTCTTTGGATATGCTTGACTGTGTGTGTCTTTTACCCTGTAAACCACAGCAAGTCAAACATCCTGGGGCTGGGGGCTTTTACCGAGGAATTCTTTAGGACTACCCTGTCCAAGACTGTAATGTTCTGAGGCCTGCATGTGTTCAGAGCTGCACTGCCATCATGCTGGGAATGGCTTCCTTTCCTCAGATATGCGTAGGTAGACCAGAAAGCTCAGAACTCCTGGACTTTAGAAGAAGCCTATTTACATTAAGGGGGAGAACACAGTAGGGCATGATGATATAAGCCCGAAAGGAAAGGTAAAGAAGATTGTAAACTCAAGGTCATGCTGGGCTATGTAGCAAATTCCAACCCTGCTTGATTATATAGGAAGACCCCACCTGAAAAAAAAAAGGAGGAGAGAAAGAAAGAAAGGAAGGAAGGAAAGAAGAATGAGAGAGAAAAGTAAGAGACCGTGATCTCAGGCTACACACCAGACTGCCACCTCCATACAATATTAGCTGATGGCTGTGTGCCAAGGTGTAGGTATCAAGGTTTGTAAAAGTTCCCATGGTGGGAATACACAGTCTGCGTTGAGAACCACTGGTTGTCCTTCAGGGTCCCCTGGCTCCCTGCCAATTTCATCCTTGCCCATCCACTAGAGCTCCGCCCCATCTTAGTCTGATGCTTGAACTTGCCTCTTTTATTTTTTTTTATAACCCTGTATTTTTTCCTCACACTGTTACTTCCATACAGATCCCCCTTCTCCTCCCCCCGATCCCCCCCCCCCTTGCATCAAAGCATATCTTCTTCCTTTGAGGCACAGGCCAGCCCTTCTGTACTGCACATGCAGCAGCCTCTGACCAGGTCCCCCCTTAGAGCGTTCCCTTTTCTAAATTCCTTCAGGAGACTACTTGTCACACGCCTAGAGTTGTGGGATATCTGAGGCGAGAGGGCCTGTCTTATTCCTGTGGGCATAGGAAGCATTCCTTCTTGGCTGATTTGTACATGTCACAGAAGCAACTCCATAAATGTTTGTTACAAACATACTAAAGTGAAAAATTACATTTGTGACTGCTCAGAAGTCAGAGAAGACCTGGATCATTTCTGTATTTGGGAACAGCTACCATTTAAAATTTTTTTTATTTTTTTTACGTTTATCTACGTACGTATGTGTGTGCACACATGGAGGGGGCATGCCACAGCATGTATGTAGAGGTCAAAGAGCCACCTGTAGGAGTCAGTTCTCTCCTTCCATCACATGTGTCCCAGGGACTGCCCTCAGAATGCCAGGCTCAGTGTGAGTGCCTTTATCTGCTGAGCCACCTGCCTAGCTCCAACTATACTATTTGTTTTTTTCTTTTTTTTTTAATCCTCAAAATTTAATTTGAGGTTCTATGTGAGAATGAGACTTGAGCCAGATGTTCACATTGGGGCCTTCCCTTATGTTGTTCTTTTCTGGCTCAGCTGGAACAACCCAGGTCAGGTCATCCCTCAGCACTCCAAGATACCAATAGTTCACACGGACTATACATACCTTTGTCCCCTACCAGGAAAGAAGAGAAGCCATGCATGGTGACCAGAATGCAGGGGGATGCAAAGACAGAGTGAGGTGAAGTTGTGAGGTAGACTGCCTATAAAGGGTGGACTCCTTGCTCTTTCCCATTGCAAAGCCCCGCCTCTCTCCAAGCCCCGCCCTTCTCCAACCTCCACCCCCATCCAAGCCCCGCCCCAATCCTGGCCCTTCTTCCACTCAAACTTCTTGTTTTATATTCATTGTATAGCTAATCATTGACATATAGAGTTTTACAAAGGGATTTGACACCAACATAGGCTTATTGTGTGCCTAAGCCAGACCTGGGGATCAAAACTCGCAGAATGTGTGTGAGGCTTGACACGTGTACGCCTAGACAGCAGCCACACTTCTCTGAAGAGCTGTAGTGTCAACGCACACTCCACCATACAGGAGATGCCTGTGTGGGAAGTCAGGGCTTAATGACTGTGAACAAACATACACTCCAGAAAGTTACCAGAAAGTTACGTTCTACATGTGCAGAAGTTTCTGGAACATCTTAATTCATATTTCATGAATCCTTCCTATGTATGTACAAAAGCTGCATTTGATGAAAGTCTGTGTTTAAGACAAAACAAAATTATGTCAAAAGAAAACTCAAAGCCATGATTGAAATGTAATCTGCTCTCTCTCTCTCTCTCTCTCTCTCTCTCTCTCTCTCTCTCTCTCTC
>OU015756.1:39007626-39042383 GCA_907169655.1 Acomys percivali | reverse complement strand
TCTCTCTCTCTCTCTCTCTCTCTCTCTCTCTCTCTCTCTCTCTCTCTTTCTCTCCCCCCCTTAGCAATAAATAGGGTAACAGTGATTAAGCCACTGCCTTCCCAGGCTGCCATAACAAAGTACTATACACTGGATGTCTTCAGCAAAAGATATTTCCTCATAATTCTAGAAGCTTCAAGTCTAATGTCACAGTGCATGCAGGTTGGCTTTTCCAGGGGCTCCTGTGGTTTCTCCTGTGGCTTGTGGATGGCCACTGTCTCCAAGTGGTCCCACTCTGAGTGTTTGTGTTTGTCTTAGTCAGTGTTCCCCTGCTGTGAAGAGACACCGTGACCACAGCAACTCTTAAAAGGAAAGCATTTAGTTGTGGTTTGCTTACAGTTTTAGAGGCTTAGTCCATTGTCATCTAGACAAGGAATATGATGACATACAGGCAGACATGTTTGGAAAGTAGATGAGGGTTCTGGATCTGCAGGCAAGCAGGGAAAAAAGAGAGCTACCAGATTGATGGGCCACTGGGCCACTGAGCCACTGAGCCACTGAGCCACTTAGCCACTGAGCCACTGAACCACTGAGCCTGGCTTGAGTCCTTGAAACTTCAAAGTACACCTCCAGTGACACGCTTCCTCCAACAAGATCATATCTACTCTAACAAGGCCACATCTCCTAATCCCTCCCAAGTAGTGCCACTCTCCGATGACCAAGCATTCAAACACATGAGCCTAAGAGGGCCATTCTCATCCAAACCACCACAGTGATCAAATCTTAAGGGCATCAATTCTATGAGAAAGGCCCACTATAATGATCTTCTTTTTATTTTATTACCTCTTTAGGGATCCTGTTTCTAGCCAACCACCCATCTATATCCTTGGGGATGAGTTCTAGAACATTCTTCTCTTCCTCCCAGGTATCTAAGCCCACAGATGCTCAAATCCTTTTTTATAATGTGATGTTGTATTTTCATATTACCTATGTACACTCTTGGATAATTTAAATTAATTCTGGGTGAGTTATAATACCAAGTGCCATATAGATGTTCTGTAAATAGCTATTCCACTGTCTAGGCAATGATACAAGAAGAGAAACATCTGTACATGCTCAGTGCAGATGCACTCATCTTAGGCTAAAGTCTTAGGGTGTGTGCAAGACACAGCCAAACAGAGCTCAGATAAGCGTTGGGTCTGTGAGGAGATGCAGAGGCTAACATAGAATTTTCTTACCGGGTACATAATTGTCATCGATTCATGGGGGTAGTTGGCACTGGAAAATTCAATTTTTGCTTTGGGAACTTTCTGGAATCAGTCCCTCTTCTCACTGATCTATGGTTGGTTGAGCCCAGAGCTGCAAAATACACAATTGTAGAGTCTTATTTTAAGGTCCTCTGAGGTTGCAACTATGAATTCTAGGGGAACATGACTTAGCTCATAGCAGTGGCCTCACAAATGACACCTCTTATCTTCTAAGGAATGTAGAGAGTGGAGCTAAGAAAACTGTAAGACTCTCAAACCATTTCCAGGAGCTCAGGATGCTCAACTGTCCAGTGCCCTCATTCCTGGGATGACTGAGGAAGCATTATCAAGGTGCCTACTTAGCACAGAGTGAGTGCTGGACCAGAGTTGGCATCTCCAGTCATTATGAATTGGAAGCATTTTCATATGAGTGAAGACAAGCTATTGAGAACACAAACCACATTCTGCTGTAAAAGTAGGAAAGATTATTATTTTTTTCAGTCTTAGATCTTGATGGCTTGGAAAACCCTAGTGTACAATTAAAGCAATAAGTCAGTAGCTGTGACTTCAGGCATAACGCTTACAAGATTACTTTAATGTACAAAAGCATTTTGTAATCATCCAACTGCCTGGCCCTACCTTAAGTCTTATTTTTTTAACCCCTTTGCTGCCATGCCTAAGGCATTACCAGAGAGTGTGACACACCAATAAGAATACATTAAGCTTTTACAGTAGTCTCAAGACCATCAATAGCATCGAGAGATTAGTAATTAGAATGAGAAAGATAGATATCTTTTATGAATAATTTAACCTATCATTAGAAATGAGAAACTTAAGAGCTCCACTCCACAGGCGAGTAAAGCCAAGCCTGCTTTTAATGCACTATAAACTTGAAAACAAGGGGGACATTGCTAGTTGTCACTGGGGTAAGCTGCAACATACTTCTCAGTGACAACAACTTTCTCAAAATGAGGTCACCTAGTTGAGTCAAGATTTATCTAAACATTCCTGACATGGTCTAAAAACTGATTAAAGTTGATTCTTCCTTTGTTGTGTTGAGCAAAATAATCAACTTTATGAATAAACTTGAGAGTTTTAAAACCTACACGCATCTATTTTTCTCTCTAAGGAAAGCATCTCAACCAAGCCATTGTCTCCAGTTGCTTCTTCTTCCAGCCTCAAGACCCTCAGTTTTCTGCTAAATCGATCCATATTAAAAATTTCCAACCAGATCTGGAGCTTTCTAATGTTGCTTTAAAAATCTACTCTGCTTTAACAGACAAGTGCTTGTGGTCTTGGAAGAGTTTGCACACGTTACATCTGGCCTTCACTCTGCAAAACTCCTGCCTTCATCACCAAACTAAAAGGAGTGTCAAAAACGATGGAAATGCCCATTCAAGTGGGAGGACAGGAGTTTGTTGAGTCAAGAACACAGCGTGTAGCTTTCTGACTATCCAAAAACGGATGTGGGTGGCATCAAAGTGTTCCCTCCTTCATGCTTTTGTTGAGTACCTGGGGAAAATACATTTCCCACTCTCACTCTGCAGCCATCAGGGCCTGGGGACCAAATTCTGATAGCACGACACCATTCACAACACTTCAGGCCTGACAGTGAAGCCTCGGAGCCCTCCTCTGCTCCGGTACCAGCTGCCGCCTGATGGCAATGGAGGTCTAGACACTCTGATGTGAGGCCAACCTCAACAGACAAACACCAAAAATGGCAGACTCACAGTCTATGAAGAGTCTGCGTCCCCAGTAACTGCAGTGAGCCAAGTCCTACTCCCACCTGCAATTACCTTGAACTTGTCATTGCATCGTGGCATGAGACAGAAATAGAGTTCTTTTGTGTTAAGGCACTGAGATATAAGGGTGTTTTCTCCACAGCTGGGTTTACTGACTTGACCACCATAGAGAATGCTACTGAAAAATCATAGGAGACACTGTTTTAGCCTCAGTTCTTGTGCTAGGCCTCAATAGGCCAGACTAAAATTCAAATTAAGCTAAGAGCTATATTATTAAACCTGAAACTAATGTATTTTCTGACCTTCTGAGAGAACAGTAGAGTGAAACAGTTGTCACATTTCTCAAATAGTCTAGTATTAATTAGCATATTTAACCCTTAATAAGAAAGCAACCTGATAGTAACCAATGAGTTCTCTCTCTCTCTCTCTCTCTCTCTCTCTCTCTCTCTCTCTCTCTCTTCCTCTCTCTCTCTGAGACAAGGTTTCTCAGCCCCAGCTGTCCTATAAATCAGGCTGGCCTCAAACTCTACCTGCCACTGCCTCCCAAGTACTAGGATTAAAGGCGTGCACCACCACTGCCTGGCTACCTATTATTCTTTCTCCTGTCCCAAAGTGACTTTGAAATGGTCGAATCCAACTATTGGTCTTTGTTTCTGCTTTCTGGAGAGCTTTACTCTGTGTAAAACCAAACCCCTATGCTCACTCCTTCCCAATGCTTAATCTAAGAGCCGAACTGTTGCCTAATTCCAGAATTACAAACAAAGCCAATTAAGATATTTAAACCTAAAACTGTTGTGATTTTGTGTTTTGACAAGTTGCTGACTCCTTTGATGGGATTATTATAAGAATCAATTATTTGTTTGGTTTTTATTCATCCAACAAGGATCGTCTCCAAGCCGCTGCGTGAGTGTTTCTCCACTGGCTGCCAGCTCACAGAGCAATTTAACAGTAGTGTTAAACTTGGACTTTGAGAGTTGCACGTAAGCTTTGTATTCTGGCTCCCTCACCTACCTTCTGTGTGGCCTTGGACACACTATTTGACTTCTCTGTGCCTTGATTTTCTCACCTGTAAAATGGGGGTGGCAATATCTATCACACAGACTTGTTACCCCAATATTTAAATGAACGAATCAATTCATGTAAAATACTGTATTTGACACATGTCCCAATAAAAGCGTTGCCATTGTAAAGTCAGAGCGAATCTCCAGCTGCCCAAATTAAACATGAAATAAGAGTCAAAAATTTAGCTTCAGTTTTTGCTTGCTATGCAATTGTTCAGATTTGTAGGGTACAATGTGATAATTTGATTTCCTTGTATTTAATGTGTAATGATCAAATCAGGAAAATTAGCACAGTCATTGCCTTAAACATTTATTGTTTCTTTGTAGTTAGGGCATTTGAAGCTCTCTCTTGCAGATATTTTGAAGTTCTGATGTGTCTGCTGGTGGACATTAAACTTACAGTCCTGTCAAACTCTTGACCAACTTCTCATTCTCCCCTAAAATGAACTAGTTTTTTAAAAATTGTTATTTGCTTATAGAAGGGTTTCACTATATAACCCAGGCTTACCTCAAACTTACCACGTGGCCCACGATGGCCTCAAACCTGTGACAAACCTCTTGCCTTAGCCTCTCAGGTGCTGGCATTACAGATGTGCTCCCCACACCTGGCCAAAGTGAAATACCATTAAAAGGCACACTTGTAAGTACGGCTTCTGTTGGTGGGGTCATGTGGCTCAAATCCAGTGCTAGAAGCAATCAGAGGAGTGTGAGCCAGTGGTGACAAGCCATGCTGGGAAATCTCAGGAGTTGAAGAACAGCATAAAGTTGCTGATAAGTTCTTTTGGAATCTGGAAGAAGAGGTTGAGAGATGGTGGGCATGGGGTTGGGGGGGAGCAACTTTCTTTTTTTCAGATAGCCCTCCCTAATCCTATCTTCCTTGGCATCCTGTGGCTCCTTCATTGGGCTGGGTCATTACATAAATGTTTTACTCTTTACTCTCTGAAAAATACAATACAAAGACATGTTTATTTAGTATCTTTCTATTTGTTTTCATAGCTCAAAAAATGTCTGCTGGCCAGGCGATTCCCTGAGAAGATCCTGTTTACGTTGGCCCACCCCCACATAGAGCGTGTCTTGAAAGAAAACACAAAACGCCACTGTGAAGGAAGAATGAAATGCGAGTTCAGTCTCCAGGATCTCTGATGGAGAGTGACAAGAAAAGCCCAAGAAACTCAACGAATTTCCACGGGAGATTTCAACAACGCCCCTGTCTGCACCCCTTCGGCCCCTACTCCTACCCCACCAATACAGCTTTGCTAAACTCTCACGATTTCCTTCTGGGTCTGTTGCTCTGGTCACAGTTATCCGTTGTTAATGAATATGAACTTTTATTAGGTGAACAAAATGAAACAAAAAATGGGATCTTGCATTAAAAAAGAAAATTGCTGAATTGCTTTGGGAAAGACGTAAAACCCAAAGCAGCTCACAAATAACTCTATTTGGTTATTAACAATGCCTGCAGGTCGGACCGAAGAGAAGCTCTGAGCAAAAATTTCAGTGCATTAAAAACTGAGGAGGTAGCAACTCCCTACAAAAGACAGCCAGCCAGGTAGCTTAATGTCTTGCCGTTACAAAGTAAAGGAACCACATTATCCCAGACACCAAGAAAGGTCAGAGTGAACTTTCAAACCTACATCTGAGTTGCTCAGCAATTTGCATAGGACTGGGACTTTTGTGATAAAGAAACAGCCTGGTTGTGCTGGAGGCTCAGAAAGCCAGGCGAGGATCAGAGCAGCCTCCACTTGGCACTGCCCTGGTGCAATGGGGCAGGTCAACAATTTTCTGCCTTTGTTCTCAGGGACTGCATGCAGAAGAGGGCTTGGGAACCAGCTGCCCCTGTGGGATTCTAGCGTGCAATTTCTGGAGAGCTTTTTGAACATTCTTGGGTAAGGTGCAGTCATCATATTTTCTTTTCAAAGAAATGCTTTCTATGTGGGAAGAAAGAAAACTCAAGTCGGCTGTTTGTTAGTGTAAAAACCAGTGTTCAGCAATTGGCTTTTGGAATCATTCCTTTTCTACTTTTTCCTCTATCTTGTATGCCTTGGAAAATATGTGTTGTTGTTAATTTTGCGTTTTGTCTGACAGGCTCTTGCTATGCAGCCCTGGCTGGCCTCAAACTTGTGAAGTCCAGCCCCAGTTTCGCTAGTGCGGGGATGATGGGTACACAAACACCTACACAGAACTAACGGGTCTCATGGTACAGAGCTCCTTCAACCCGTAGCTCCGCGATGAACAAAGAACTGGGTTCGTTTTCTTCACCTAGCATCCATATCTGTGTTCATCCAGCTTGCGAGTCTTTGGGAGTGTCTTTGGGTGACTTTTAGGACTAAACAGAACCTTAGGAAGGCTACACAGCAAACGGACTTTTCAGGCCCCATCTGTCTCCTTAGACTCATGACCTCACCAGTATCTTTGCATGGCACTTCCATCCTGAGCTAGGTCCTATATACTTCTCAGGTCCCTGCGTGGTGCATATTGCTTGATTTAATCTTTTAATACTTGTAGGAGGCAGACCAATCCGTTTCACAGACAAAGGCCCCAGAGAAATTGGTAACATACCCGAGGCTACACAGCTAACTAAGCAGAAAAGCTGAAATTCAAATTCAGGAGGCATAGTCCCATAGTCTGTGGGTGTAGTCCCCAACTATGTGACCTTTGCCAATATCTGTAGTGCCTAAGGGCAGAAGGGATGGTTCTGTGATGCTGGAAGGCCAGGCAAATCCAATGGGGGGGTGGGCAACACGACCAGGCACAGTGGTCATCACACTCCTCACATCTCCCTTTGCATGAGCCCGTCAAGTCCTCCAGGAGCCTCCGGGTGAGATCCACAGGACTGCTGAGCTGAAGGAGCATTGCTCACATCTCACAGCGTACTGCCCCAGGATACCGTCATCCCCACAGATCAAGTGCCTCCAGACGAAACTGCTCTCTGTCCTCCCAACCAAACAAAACAGTTCACACTTCCCAAGATCTCTGTGTATGTGCCTGAATAGAAAATTTGGTTTCTGATTAATAAGCACCCTTGCCTTTATGTTTCTACAGAAAGCATTCGTGCTAATAATAAGATGCCTAATAATGGTGTGCCCATCAAAGGAGAGGAAACGGCAATGGGGAATAATGTCAGACCACACTTAAATATCACTATTTTTTTTTAAAAGTGCCCACTTAGAAGAATTGTTTCCAAATCACTAGGTGCTGCAAAGTGGAGGGTTTTTTGTTGTGTTTTCCCCCCTTTCATTTTATTTGTGATTCTGGTCTATGTTTGCATTTTTTTCCCCAAAAGGTGCTGGATCTAGAAGTAACCAAGCCTCAGGCTGGCAGAGCTCAGCAGAGTGACACTGCTGCCAAGTTCAGGACAATCTATTTCTCCCTCTGTATCATCGGAACCTTCATCCCTGCATGCACAACCTGACACATGCCAAGCTGCCCAATTCATCCTCGCCTGTCATTAAAGCGTGCGGCGAAACAGTGGGGAGGAGGATACATCATCAAAACTGTCCAAACACAAACCCAAGTGTATTTAAGAGTCCCGGAGTAGATTCAGGGTGAGGGATGAAAATGATTCGAATTGGCCAACATTCAAAATGTCATTTAAAAAAATCAAGCACAAGAAAGGCTGGGTCCATGAAAAGAGCAAGATTGACGCCCATAGATGCACGCATGCTTAAGTCCTGTGGTTTCTGGTCTTTGGTGGTGCGTGCTTCCTCTGCCTTGCCTCCCATGCTCGTTGCCTGGGAAGGGACAGCTGCCAAGGCCCATGCTGTGAACGAAACCTCACCACAGCCTTTCTCAGCTCCTTCTCTGAAATCCACTCAATCTCAGCCAGGTCAATTGGTGAGGACAGGCTATGAATGGATTAAAGCAGTCACTTTGACATTTTAATAAAATCTTATTAAAAGCTTAAAACATAACTACCTCCCTGATCAGTGAATAAGAAGCAACTCCAAATTTCCCGAGGCTTAGCCCAAGGAAGGGTTAGTACCCACTTGCCAAGCCTGAGAGTGTCCACCTGACGCCATGTGACCAGAACTCCATCATGCTTCCTGATCATCACAGTCCAGTGGGGGAATCTCCACTCATCAGGCTAACTGAAGGACCATCTCTCCAACGCCATTCAGCCAGCAAGCCTGGTGCACTTGCACAGTGACAGGAAAGTGACACCACTCTATCATCTCGATAGTCGCTGGTCAGAAGCAGTCACATGGACCTGTGTAACCACAGAAGAGCTACAATGTTTACTGCACGTATTGTCCTTGGCTGGTGCCATAGTTTGAGGAGAACCCCTGGGCCCAGATCTACCCGTCATAATGCTCTTCTTATAGGTTTCAAAGACTCTCTGGATCCTTCTATTCCCCCATTCTCCAGATCTGGCCAACGGACAGGATGTTTTCCACAGTTGAGTGGAGAGTGGGGACTGACTTTCACACGAACTCTGGTGCCCCATATTTGACCACATCCCCTTGATGGGGAGGCCTGGTGGCACTCAGAGGAAGGATAGCAGGCTACCAAGAAGAGACTTGATACCCTATGATCATATAGAGGGGGAGGAGATCCCCCTCAGTCACAGTCATAGGGGAGGGGAATAGGGTGAGAGCAGGAGGGAGGGAGGAACAGGAGGATACAAGGGATAGGATAACAACTGAGATGTAATTTGAATAAATTAATTTAAAAAAGGAAAAAAAAGAGTTACAATGTTCACTGCTTAACAAGCACAGGTGCCTGGGTGCCATCTAGAAATGTGACTATGCCCTATCTGTAGATGATGATTTTCACACACTCACAGGTTTTTGACCCTGAGTCCTGAGGATATAGAAAGACCCCAAGTTGGGTTGCTCTCTGTAGCCTGAAATCTTTGGCCAGAGATTTCCTTCTTGCCTCAGAAGAGATCAGAATCCCTCACTAATTTACAGAATAATCAAACTCCTTTGCTCAGCTTTTTTTTCCAGTTCTCCAGGCTAAAGAAAATATGTAAACTGCATTTCCAACGCCTTTCCAGCCTTAAGGGCCTCTGCATTTGGGTGGGGAAAGCAATCAATCCTCGGAGTAGTGTGAGCCCCCAGGAACCTGGATTTTGACTTGAGTTTTAATGTACAAATCCTGCAAAAGGCCTGTGAGATCTGCAGCCCCTCCACGCTGCTAAGATCCACCTTCCCAGATCTCTGTGGCTATTTTTAGAACGTATTCAGATACCGTGATTCATAAAAATAGACATCCAATTAAAAAAACGGCACCGCATTCATTTGCTCACTTATGTATTTTCTTAATCAACGGCTTCTCTAAACATTTTAGCATAGTTTGAGAGGGGCTGAGGGCCATGGGTGGTCTAGAGGATTATTTTTTAATTCTTGTTTTCATAAAGGCATAAAGAAGCCTCCATATTTTTGGAAACCTCTGCTCCCTGAATAGAAATTGAAAGCAATTTGTTCCCTACTGGCTTGGTGTTTCTGTATTCTGTACCTGTTTCCATACATTTTTCTCTTCCAAAGCTTTCCTGTTGCTCTTTAAGCACCATTTTTTTTCTTTTTAATTTGGGGATCCAGAGGTGATGAGCTCCCTGGTTTTGCTTATTGGGAGTTCTTATTTATATATTTTTTTGCGGTGGGAGGGAGCACGACCATTTATTTTGCTAGGCACAGTACCTTGCTAGGATGCTTTGTGAGGGTCTTTCTTTCATTTTGTTAGCTGGGAAGGACATTTTGAAGACTCCTCAGTCTCTTTTGGTGGTCTCTGTGGACAAAGGGAAGAGCTTACTTAGCCTTTCAAGAGGGTGAGGTATGGCCAGGGCTGAGCAGCATTTGAGAATATCAGCCTAAGGCATACAGATAGAACCATGTCTGCTGGTGGGTCCATGCCATTGATGTCTGGTCAGGGACACCTCAAATGGCTAAGTCAAGCACTGCAAGCTTGGACCCACAAGTGCTGAACACCCATGTAACGACTGAACACTGTTCTCATTTCAGAAGACCCAGAATCATCACGCACCTGTGGTAAGTGGAAAGAAGGGTGGGGTCCTTATAAAAGTCCAGCTTGTTATTTTCTGCCATGTTCGCATAGAAGGCAAACCTGACTAGCTGGTCACTTCCGCTTTTCAGTGTGGAGTAGGAGTGCAAAACATCCGCCAGCTTTGTTCATGTTTCTGAAGAGTCTCCTGGAGGAGCCAAGAGAAGAATTGCCAGGGCTGGATACACAGACCAAGACAATCTGTTGTCAGGGGTGTGGCCCTCCCTGTAGTCACGCTAGTTCTGTGAGAGCTTGTCCTACCACATGGGCCTTGTAGATGAACCCTGGACCCTTCCACCAGTCACTTTGTGCTGGACCACAGAAAGGTTCACGCACCAAAGTTAACTATTTGTAAATTGGACACAAGGAAGGCTTCTACTCTGAGGCTTTCTCTGAACACCACACCATTGGGAGATGGAAAAGGGGGGTTCTCAGGCACGACTGGTATATTGGTTTGTATGAGAAATGCCCTCCGTATGCTATGATATCTGAGTGCTTGGTCTCTGGTGACACTTGGTAGGTTTAGAAGATGTAGTCTTGCTAGAGGAAAGCATGTCACTGGAGGTGGGCTTTGAGGTGTCACAGCTACATGACATTTTTTTTTTTACTTCATTCTCTGTGTCTTGCTTACGGCTGGAGATGAGGTTTACTAACTCTAGCTTCCAGATCCAGCCATGTGACTGTTGCCTGCTGCCATGCTGTCTTCCCCATCATGGACCCAACCCCATGGAACCAACTGGAAGACCAAATAAACCTTCTTCTCTAAGTTACCTTGTTCATAGTGTTTTGTCACAGCATCAGGAAAGTAACTCAGACAGCTGCATAGCCAATAAAATTAAGGATACAAACGTTCATGCTACTTGGTACCCTCATATGTGGATGGCATGGGTTTACAACCCTTAGCGTTGGAGTTCCTTTTTGTTCTATCTTTGGAGATATAATAATGTTACTGTTTTGCATGATGTTTTTCTTAATCATAACGTCACACAGTAAACAAAAAATAAAGCCAGACAGTGGTGGCGAACGCCTTTAATCCCAGCACTTGGGAGGCAGAGGCAGGTGGATCGCAGTGAGACTGAGACCAACCTGGTCTACGAAGTGAGTCCAGGACAAGCAAGGCTACACAGAAAAACCATGTCTCAAAACAAAAACAAAAACAAACAAATCAAACAAAAAACCCAAAAAACAAACAAACAAAAAACACTGAAAAATAAAATAAAACAACAAAAATGCAATCTTTGGCCCTTAGCTCTTCTAATTTTGGGTTTCCGGGTAAGGGATAGGCTGGTAGGTAGCCCTAGATTCTCCTACAGGTCTAGGAGTCAGGGCTCCTAGGAGGGGGTTATGGAAGACTGGATTGGTATATAGGTGGTGGGCATGGAGGAGAGGAGGTCAAAGGTAAAACTCTAGAGAAAGACAGTTTTGGGAAGAAGGAACAATCCCAGCACTAGATGTTCAGGGGCTAGAAAACTCCAGAACCTAAGAGAAGCATCTACAACCTTCCAGAGGGATGGGGCATTGGGGCTGGGAAGAGCATGGCAAAATTTCCAGGTTCATGGATTCAGGCTCCTCAGGAGCAGCTGCGGATGAGGGAGCTGTAAAGGAGGCAGTGCTAAGACTTCACTTCCTGTGTTGACTGTGAACCCAAGGACCCCTCGGAGTGAAAGAGCATGGCTGTCCAGGGGATTGCAGGCAGCCTGCTCAGTGGGCTGGCTTCCAGTGAGATCACAGCTCAGTCGAGCAGGCCTCCCTCTGATCACACAAAAGTAAACCCCAGCTGCAGCCCTGGGGGGAAATCCTGGAGCTAATCAAGGAGTGAAGACGGCACTGTAGGCTGGGAAAGATGTCAGGACCCCACGGACTAATGGAAAGACCCCAGATGAGGAACACGAGCCTGCGAAGAGAAGAAGGAAAGCAAGGAAGACGCTGCTGGAGGCTCAAGTAAAGTCAGCCTCCAGTGGGGCCCGAGAGCTGCACGCGTGCTTCTCTTTCTATGTGCATATATGTGAACTCCAGAAGTGGATGGCAGCTCTCTTCCTCAGTCGCTCTCTACTCTATTTCTTATTGTTTTACATTTATTTATTTACTTAGTGTGTGTATGTGTGTGTGATGACACACACCTTTAATTTCAGCTTTTGGGAGGGAGGCTGAGTTAGGAGGATGTTTGTGAGTTCCAGACCACCCTGGTCTACATAATGAGTTCAAGGGCAGCCAGGGCCACATATTGATACCTCATCTCAAAAAAAAAAAAAGAAGTAACTGTAAAGCAACTATCTGTCTTTTTGTCTATCTATTTATTTATTCACTATTGCAGTGCTGGGAATAGAAGCCAGAGCCTAACACGGTAAGCTGAGCATGATGGTTGGTGCACGTCCTTCAAGACTTGGGAGGTACCAGCAGATCTAGCTATACAGCAAGTTCAGGCAAGCCTGGCCTACATGAGACAAAACAAAACTAACAAATTTTTTTTAAAACTTAATTTTCCCCTTAAAATTGGATTTGCTTGAGATTTAGTCCTCAGGGGTAGTAAGTGGTCCTTCAGAGCTCTGAGTGAAGAGCCTGCACTCGGCCTCTGCCAACAAGAATGTGATCTTTTGACAGCCTTCCAATGTGACCAGCTTTGAATACAGGATATAGCAACAAAATTCTCCCGAGCTTCATTGCTAGAGATGACCTATGGTGGAAAGTCTCTAAGGATGAAATCTATCTTGTGCTAATTGATTTTAATTGAATGACATCCAACAAGTATTTATTGAGCTGTGGTCTTGATGCTGTGACAAACAGAAAACCCTAGGGAGGATTGGAGATCCTGAGCCTCTGGGGCGAAAGTTACTGTGTAGTGAGACCATCTTCCCTGAACAGGAGATAGAAGGCTTCTCAGATGGGTAAGTTCACCAGCATAACTGTGGGCATTGGGCAGACAGGGAGAAAGAGGGAGGGAAGAAAATTTAGGTCTCTAAAGAAGAGTGAATTCTGTTTCAAGGTTGTAGGATCAAAACCATCCCTGCTAGCTTGTCCTGGAGAGAGTGGACTGAAGACCACACAAACACCATCCTACGGCTTGAAGGATGAAAACCCTGAAGTATCAGAGTAAGCAGGCCAGGAAACCCTGGATATCCTACATCTGCACTTCCCAACATTCAAGGACAATGAAACCTGCCTCCTTGCTCATGCCAGCCTGAAGTTGAATGCACTTTTTATCAGACATGCGGAGAATACCAATCACTGTGGGATTACACATTGCAGGCAACTAAGAAATAGTTGTCCAGAAGAGGAGGAAAGACCCTGAAGACATAACTGCCTTCCTCCATAGCTCTTTTCTAATTAGTCAACTGATGGAGCTTAAATGGTCATGTCAACTGGCCAACACTGCCATTAGAACACAGGGGAGCCACGTTTCCATGTGTCTGGACTAACAGTTGGGTGGAAGAATTCCAAGGCGTGCCATTGCTAGAGATGACTGGAGGAGGGGAGAGGCTATTTTATACTGCAAACTATGGTAGGAGTGCAGTTTAAAATTATAGAAAGTTAATGTAAAAGGCATGCCCCAGTCTATAGTCCAGAGGTGGTGGGCGCAGCACATGGCTCATAAATAAGAGTTACAATTTGGTTGTTTTCTCCCACACTTTTCCTCAAATTTCCCCTTTATTCACTCAATTGCTCATTCATTAATTTATTTATCTGAGAAACATTTATTAAAGATATTGGGATAAAACCCCTTTAAAAACCCCAAACTCAAGAGCCAGAAAGATTTCTGGATAGGTAGGTAGGAAGGTAGGTAGGTAAGTGAGTAAGTAAATGAGTAAGTAAACTATTCCTGTTATACCAGCATGGTGGCCTGAATGCAGACCCCAACCGTCCTTGTAAAAAGCCCATGATGGCATGTGAGGCTCTGCTGGATAAGGGTGAAGTCTGACTTCTCTGGATAACTATTTTGTGCTCAATCTTTGAAGGTGGACTCCCTTTTCTTCCTGGGGTTCTCACCCCATCTGATCTGGTAACCTCAGATTTTATAAAGAGTGCCACATCACATATCCCCCAGGGAAGATCACATGTCTGACCTTTTCCTAATAAGGAGTTTGTTTAAGCAGAGGGAATTCCTGGAACTACTGCACCCTGTGCTAAAGAGCTCCTAGCCACCAGCAAATGGCCTTTAATTGTACCTAGAAGTCACCCTCTCACACATAGGATAATTAACTACTGTTTTCTCCTTTCTGTAGTAGGACCCCCATGTTACCACATCACTGTATGTAGATTAAGTATCCTGGCACCCTTGGCCCTAGGGAATCACACACATATAAATAAAGACTCACCATTCCTCTACCCTGACCATCTGAGACTCTATTTATTCTGGTGGAAGCCACCGCCAGGCACCCGGGTGGTCAGGCAGCAATGGCGGAACTGCCTTTGCAATTTCTAGGGCCTGCTCCACCACTGCTGCTAGCTCGGTGCTGGTGCTGACCCCCGCACTGCCGCCCTGCGTCTCGCTGGACCTGCCTGCCAGTGGGTTTCATCTATCTGCTTCTTCTGCCATGCTTAGCACAGCAGCCAAACAAGGATCTGTAACACTTGATATCATCACGTGCTTGGGGGGTTCATGAGTCTCCACTGCTGTTTGATACCTGCATTCTTGTCCTAAAAGAGCTAGGCTGGGAACCTGTCCTAGGGCCCAGGCTACGAGTCTCACCCTAAAGCTCTCTAGCCATCCCTAAGCAAGAAATGAGCCATTAGGACCTTTAATCCCAAGTCTGTTTGTTCTCGTCCAGAGGCAAACAGTGGGACTCAGGCCACCCACCCGCTAGACACTGAATGACACTGGCACACATCTATAATCTCAGTATTGGGGAAGCTTGCTGGCCAGTTAGTCTAATGAGTCAGTGAGCTTGCTGATGACTAACGGACTCTGTCTCAATAACATAATGTAAAGAGCAATAAAGGGAGACTCCTAACTTTGACATCTGACTTCCATGCCCATGGACACATGTGTGCATGAACTCGAACTGCAGGTCAGGGCCGCCCTGGTTGGCACACTGGGTGCTGGGATCCAATCTGCAGCCTTCATGATTGAGCGGCACTCGCTCTTAAGCCCTTGGCCATCTCTCCAGACTCCCCACATCCCAAGTCTGTATCTAGCAGGAGTTTCCTGTGAGCTGAGTTGCGGGTGAGCAAGAGTTAACGTAGAAGGAAGAGCATTCTGGGCGGAGGAAGCACACTGTGCAGAAGCCCACTGAGGTGGAGTTTGACAGGCAGGAGGAAATGGACCTCAGGAGATAAGGTGGAGAATAACACAAGAAGAGGCCAAGGGGGAGAAGTTAGTGGGTCAGGACCCTACAGGGATAGACATGTTATAGAGGGTTTGGTGGCGGGCTGCCGCCTCCTCCTCCTCCCCCTCCTCTCCTTGCTGCCTCAAGTTCTTAGACTGAAGAACTGCACTTTCTTCCAGAAGCCTTGGGGTCCTGGGTTCCCACTGCAACCCTTACGACGCTATGCCACCGGCTCAATGGTGGACCAGCTAAAGGCATCAGAATATCTTCTTGCCTCTCATGGGCCTGTAATCCTTCTCAATAAAGACAGGCACACTGGCACACTTTAATAACTGTCAGGTCTAATTATGAACAGCCGGTACCCTTTAGACTTAAAAAGGAAATGCTCCCCACTGTGGAGGCCGCCCTATCACCGTCTGAATGGCATCTTGTGAAACCAAGTGTTAGACAAAGGGCCGGGAAGAGATGTAAATAATAGCAAGAGATGATGATAGCTCCACATAATACAATCTCCAAAGAGCAGGAGCTCGAGCCCAGTAGAGACACTGCATTGAAGGCTGCATCTTATTCAGACCCAGTGAATATGCCATTTTCCATAGTCTGCATGTCAAGCTGTGACCTGAATTTCCAAGCACATCACCTGGCCCAACAGCTCTGAGCTGGACCAGAATTTAAGCATGGAGAGTCGGGCTCGCATAGCCAGTTCTTCAGGTAGGAAAGATGCTTTGGGCTTTGGGGGCAGCTAAAAAGCTGTCTTTCTTTTTCATTACTGGGTTCTTAGTTATGAGAGGAGGAGGTTTATCTATAATCGCATGCACACACATACACTACATACAAAGTAGACTTTCCAGTGGGGGATGTCTTAGAAAGCAAAGCTCTTGAAGGATATTTTAATTGAGAAGAAGAAGAAAGGTTAACTTGCAGCGTTACAGACAAGAGCGCAAGGCTGAGAAATGCTGCACCAGAGACATGAGGATTCTGCAGGAATCTCAGATTTTTCTCTAGGGAAAGAAAGAACCAAGGTCAAATGGAAAAGCATGGGAAAAAATTAAATATGACTCCGTCTTAGATTGCAGCAGTGTCTGCAGGAATGCTTGGCTGCTTGGTTGGTAGGGGACAGAGGGGGATAAAATTCCTTTCCAGAATCCTGGAGATATCCGTGCATTTTCTGAAGACAAATAAAAATCTGGGTTTTTGTTTCAAACTTGAAAGGTCTAGGAGGCTAATTTTCCAAGCTTTTAAAATATTCTACTTTGGACATTGCCTATGGCAAGAAAGCTTCTTGGTTACAAGGGAGGCGAGTTATGATGCTAAAAAGTGAGCCAATAGGTCACCATGCAACCTAGTTAACTTCGACAAGAGATCAGTCCTGTCATCCACTGGAGAAGGAAGCAGGTTTTTCTGACTGACACCCAGAAGGGGTGAATACAGTTCTCTCCTGCTGAATACCAACTGTCAGAAGGTCTGCCATCCCCTTTCTAGGCATCTTTTTCTCTCTTTCTGGTCTGTCCTTGTTTTCATCAAAATATCTCTGTGATGCTTTTTAACAATGGAGGATAGCATCTTGGGAGTCAGAATTTATCCTCTCTAAATAGCAATAAGAACATGGCTGGCTTGCTGGTTCCCACCCTGGGGTTTAGTTCTGTTTCTCAGTGAGCACCTACTGAACAGTTTGGGGAGCCAAGGGCTGTTCTTTCTTTCGTTGATTGGACCTCACATTACAAGGAGTGTTTGCCAGATCAGCATTCTTTCCTAGCTAGTCCATAAGAATTTTACTTAATCTGTATGACTTACAACAACTTCTCTTCTTCTCACTTCTCCATGAGAGGGCCCTTGGTTCAGTCCGGGCCAATTATAGCATTCTAGAAGGTTTAGCAGGGGGACTGAGTTGAGGATGAGTGCATTGTGGTCATTGACACCGAAGGTTCCGTTTTCCTTTCCATTGTAGCTCTCTGTTCCCTATAACAATAAAAACTTCACTTAACCAAGTAATTAGCTCAGGCTTTTTTTCACAAACAAAATTGAGATTGAAAATGGATGTGGATAAACCAATAGCTCCCCATTTTCAACAAACGTGTAAGATTGCTACTTATAACTGGAAAATTTGGCTTAGGTGGGGCCATGTGGATTTAAGATATAAAATCTACATGAGCCATTTTGATAAAAAGAGACTTGTTTTTCACTCTCCTAATAATTATATATTATTTGTCTTTACAAACTGTATGTGTGTGTTGTTGTTGTTGTTGTTGCTGCTGCTGAGGACAAGATATTCCTGAAAATGTGCCTTTCTTTGGAGTACCAATCTCCCCTACTACATAGAACCTGGGTTGCAGGAAACTGTTAGTGAGCCCTTCCCTGTGAAATCCATAACATCATCACAAAAATAGCATGGATCATTTTCCTTCACTTTAAACTTAAAAAGAATAATGCAATCCAAATATTTTCTATTCCTCATTCACATTCAGCGTTTCTATACTTACAATGAGTTTAGCAATCTTTGAAAAATTGCCTCAGAATTAAGGAGAAGTCAACCAAGTGGTAATAAATTAAAATGCCTGGGCTTGGCCACATTTGCCTCTTTTGATGGCATATAGAATGGATACTTCTTCATTGAAAGAAAAATATTCCTCTAGTTCATTCAATGAACTTAAAATTTATGCATAGTGGGGGCTTGTGTAGTGATTAAGAAAATGGTGTTCCTGGAACACCGAGGAGCAGAAGGCGTTAATTCTCACTCTCTGATTTGCAGAGCTATTGTCATCCTAGGCCTAGTTTCCATCTCCATGGGTGAAGAAAGCAAGGACATTTGTTCATGTGACATGTGCAGAGCAATGAAGAACAGCCCAGGGTGGATGCTTCCCAGACGGTGGCTCACATCTGCTCCAGTTGTGTTTTGTTTCCTCGCACACAACAAACAGCCTCGATTGTGACTTTCACAAATTTGCCTCTAAGGGAGGCATTTGCTGGCCAGAGACCACAGAGGTTGGTCCTCCTTGGTACCAGTATAGTATTCTGCACACTTGTTATGAATATAGGCTCAGTGGCCAGACTTGGCTCCACAATCGGCCACTGTTGGATTTCCTTTGTTTTACTAGCTGTGTGACCTGAGCACATGCTTTTCCACACCTGACGCTGTAAAAAGAGGATTATGGTGAGCGCTTTTCATACCAGGATGCTGTATAAGTTTCTTTTCTGTTGTTATGATAATACACCATGACCAAAAGTATCCTATGGGACAAAGAGTTGATTTTGGCTTTGGGTCCCAGAGGGATAAGAGTCCATTATGGTGGGGAATAATGGCAGCAGGCAGCAGCCATAACAGGAGTAACAGAAAACTGAGAGCCCACATCTTCAAATGCAAGCATGAAGCAGAGAGGGTGAACCGGAAGTTTCATGGAGGGTTTTAAACTCAAAGCTCACTCCTAGTGACATACTTCCTCCAGCAAAGCTGTGCTACCAAAATTCTTGCCGGACAGCACCACCAGCTGAGAACCACATAGTATAATGGTCAAGACTGTGGGGTACATTTCTCATTTAAACCACCACAGCCACATTGATGAATAAGTGATAGTGCATACAAAGTACCTAGAATATTCTTTAGAACATGATAAATCTTTTATTACTGTCATTATGAATAAATCACCAGAAGTTTGGGGTTAAATATTTCTTTTTAAAAATGCTTTTATGTAAAATAGCCAAGTAAATACAAAACCAGAGAGAAGTATAAAGAATCTCTATGCATCCATCAGCCATTTAAAACAAGTCAACTAATAAGGTTTTGTTTTATTTATGCTAACACTCTACTCCACCCACTACTTATTTCTCTAGGAAATCTTGAGCATTAATCACTTCATCTTAGATATTTATTCTCCTTGTGTGTGTGCGCACGCGCTCACGTGCGCGTGCGTGCACTCGTGTGGGCGCACGTGCCTATTTGTGACTGGAGGTCAGAGGTTGACTTTGTTTTCCCCAGTTACTCCTCACTTTAGTTTTTGAGGCAGGGTGTCTCACTGAACCCAGATCTCTCCAGTCCATCTGAATGGGCTGGCTGTCAAACCCCTGGAGTCCCCCTGTCTACCCCTCCCAGTGCATGGATTGCAGGAATACTCAGTTATGCTCAGCTTTTTGCATTGGATCTAGGGAAAGGAACTCAGACCCTCAGGCTTGCAGAGGGATCGGTTTCTCCACTGAGCCATCTCCCCAGCCCCTGTATGCTTCTTGATGAGAGAGCATCTTCCCTTTGAGACCAATTGACTCTAGCTGTGTGCCAAGCAGGATTCTGGATTATCACAGTGAACTTTCCTATGTTGACCTTTTAAGAAATGTGTTCCGGGGCTGGAGAGATGGCTCAGTGATTAAGAGCACTGCCTGCTCTTCCAAAGGTCCTGAGTTCAACTCCCAGCAACCACATAGTGGCTCATAACCATCTATAATGTAATCTGATGCCCTCTTCTGGCCTGTGAACAGAACACTGTATACATAATAATAAATAAATCTTTAAAAAAGAAAAAAAAGAAATGTGTTCCAAAGGATGCTTTCCAAGGTGTAATGTAGGTTTGTTGTCCAAAGAACAGAGTTCTCTGCTCAAGCAGATTCTCAAACCATGGAGTAAATAAATGCTGGGCACTTTTTAGGCATCTGATGGTCATTTCACCTGTTCTGAGAATACACAATGTGTGGTTCTCAAACATATTCAACTCTGCAGGTACTTTGTCAACAAGCGTCTTGGGAAGCCAACACTCAGTGGGATCAGAATTTGGCCAGCACAAAGCTAGACAAAGGCCACACTGGGAATTTTGCCCTTGTTTGAGCAGCCAGCTGGTTTTCTCTGGGCCATGATTTTCTATTTTATTAGACTTTGCAGACTTGTCTAGAGCAACTGGAAGCCAGCATTGTGCATTCTGGGACTACTGTCCTCATTAGGAGATGTGCTCATGATGGCTGCACTTTCTAGACACCATTAAAAGAGCCTGGGAAGCAAGAGGAGAGTGGCAGCATTGAAGTGGTCATGGAGTGTAACAGTCACAACCACCCCTGAGTCCTAAGTCACAGCAGGCTGTATGCAGAACGTTATGACCGTGAGACTATCTGTTCGCACCATAAATGACCTATTAGCATCACATTGTAACTTGCGCTGATTGACTTAAAGAAGGGGAGAAATGATAGAGTTATGTGACCTTGTGTAATCAAAGTTCGTTTCTGAAGAGTTGCCAACAAGAACATAGGTTAGTCTACTTGGTTACAGGATGATCGTTCAGGTTGAGTCAGCTTCCTTTGGGAGAAGTAGAAAGTAGCAGGAGGAGTGTGATCCAGGTTACTACTGGCTCCATCTATATCTAGTTCTCTCTGGAAGCTTGGAACTTTGCTGCATGGAGCCATTTGACTGCTTCTGGGCAGACAAACACAAGAAGAAGCCCTGATTGCTTCCAGGCTGAGTCCATGAGGGGCTCAGACATGATTATGTAGGCTTCTGTCTTCTGGCCATGGGACCGGGGAGCTGTCTGCACACTTCAGTTGGAACAGTTACAAAATGGAGGAACATCTGTCAACACAAGGTTCTGAGTAGTGTAGTTTTAGATGTAGCGGGGCTGCTGGTTGGCCGGTAAATACACACAGGGCGTGAGAGAGAGTAAATCTTCACTGTGTTGAGCTGCTGGATTTGGGATTCATTTGTTATGGAAGCATAAGGGATACTCCCCAACTGATAGAGGGAGCATGACTTTTTTCCTTGGTGCCTCCACTTGTCTTTTCTACACTCAGATGGATGGCACTAGCCATGAATTCTATCATAAAAGACAGCTAACAGCAAATCTTAGCAGAATAGACTCATGCTTTAAACTCAAGCCTAGCCTGTAGTGCCTTAAAACTGTGAAAACCTATCAGGTAAAAGCACATTTTAAGCTTCTTCTCTCCATAGACAACAACAGCCCAGCCCATAATAGTTCTCTGACATCCCTTTTATCTATCATAATAAATAGATCAGAAGGAGGACACATGAAGTTTTCCGTATCACCAACTCATAAACGTTAACAGCCAACATTTATTGATGGCTGTATGCCGTGTGTTTCCCAAGCACTTCTGGTGCTTTATCATCTCATGCCATCTTCTCCACAACCCAGAGGTTACTTCTAATGGTATTATTTCTATTTCACAGCATCTGTCCTTATAGAGAAAACAGGGAGCATTTTAGTATCTTGCCTAAAGACCCTACAAGTGAGGATCATCAGAGCTGAAGTAAAGCCTACATGTTACCAAACTAGACAGTGCAAACTGACCTAATTTCTTTTTCTTTTTTTTTTCTTATCTTTTTAAAAATGTTTCAGTCCATTACTGCATTCCTACCTTCTTTCACTTCCCTGTTAATCAGCCATTGTTATAACCACCAAATGCAAACTACTGCTGATTGGTTCGAGAATTGAAGAATAAGTTTTCAACTTCTCTTACTTTGTAAATTGCTATGTATTAACTCGTGCAGGCTGAGGTTGAGCAAGGCCAGGCATATTTTTGTAGCATGTGGCATGCCTTCGTATAAGATTAGAGAAGTTGAGGAGGTCAACAGCTTGGTCAAGATTGACCATGTGCATGAGAGAGCTTCAGATTCATGGTTAAGTTAGTGTCTAAGTGAAAATGTCATAAAAATACGCTCTAGAAATATTATATATAATATATAAAATGAAGATTTCAATAGGTTTAAGAACAAATAAGAAGCAGTGGTATTATAAGGTAAACTTGAAGTAAAACAAATAAAAATATTTCAATTAAGGGCTGGAAAGATGGCTCAGAGGTTAAGAGCACTGTCTGTTCTTCCAAAGGTCCTGAGTTCAGTCCCCAGCAACCACATGGTGCCTCACAACCATCTATAATGAGATCCAGTGCTCTCTTCAGGCATGCAGGCACACATGTGGGCAGAACACTGTATGAATAATAAATACATCTTTTTATAAAAAAGTAAATAGAATTATATGAACACATAACTTGGTTTTAAGACTTGTAGGGGTACCCAATTTTCACTGACTTTTTGAGTTTTACTTAGTTTGGGACATAGGTTTTACGATTACAATACAGACCTTATGGCATAGCCTTATAAAGTCAGAAAAAGTCTCACACAGTCCTGGCCATTTGTTATAAAGAAATAAAAACTGTGGGCACATAAAATCTATACACAAATGATCATGGAAGCTGCATGTGTAATGTCCAAGAATTAGAAATGAGAACATATTCTTCGGTTTCTTGTTTGTTTGTTTTTCCCGAGACAGGGTTTCTCTGTGTAGCCTTGGCTGTCCTTGACTCACTTTGTGGACCAGGCTGGAGAACACATTCTTCCTCAGTAGATAGTGAACCGAATTGCTGTACAGGTACACCATGGGATAACGCTTTGCCACACAAAGAAACTGCCAACAGATACTATCTGGGTAGATCTCAAGAACACGATAGTGGATGAAAATAAGAGATGGTCTTAAAGGCCCACAGTGGAATAACTACATATTTAATGTTCACATGAAGGCAGAGTTAATCTGTTACCAGGAGTTAGAGATGGCTGGGGACATCGGCGTGACTCTGAGGTGTAGTATGAGGCAAAGAGATTTACTTAGTGGAGATGGGTAGCTTGTAGCTTGATTATAGTAGAGGTTGCACAAATCTGAACTAACCCCTCAGGCTTTGGGTCTTAAACTATCTTCATGTAAAAAAAAAAAAACACACAAGGAGAAACTGAGTAAAGACTACATGGGACCCATTTTTGTAATTTGCTATGAATTTATTATCTCAAGCTAAAATTTAGGCAGTTCTGAGGGTTTTACTGAGTCCTTCCAACTTGGTGGGGTGTAACCTCTAAAGTCGGGTCCCCTCTGTTGGGCAACAGCAAAATTCGGCTCAGCTTCTCTAGCTGTCTGACGGCAGCCTTGTGCTCAGAGAACTTGTATCGTTTCATGTGTTCAGATGAGCTGCACACTGACAGAGCGTTTGTGAGCGTGTCTGCAGCTTCCTCAACTGCATGCATCTCCTTTCAGGATTTCTTCCTTCGATTTCCAGCCATCCTTACAGATCCAGCCTGCATCTTTTGATGATGCCACCCAAGACTACTTTCTGCTTACATCCCAACCACCTTGTATTTCATTTAATGCAGAAGAACAGTCAAGCAGACCTCGCTCGTTGGAGTTCCTTACTTACCTCAAGGGCAGAATTTGCTCCAGATTTGTCCTTTATTAGTTAGATTCCACTATCTTCATATCATGTTATACCTATAAATAGATCAATAGATAGATTTTATTATATTATAAATATATGAACATATGTATATAAAATCAAATTAGAATGTCAGTTGTACCCTCCATCATTATTTACAAACTCACTTTCTAATTTTATGAAAAGTTATTCTAAGAACTAAAAGGAATATGATTATGCCGGAGCCACCCTCTATGCAAGTTATCCAGAGCCCCCTTAGTTTCTGACCACATTTTGGTTGGTCACAGATACCTCATGCCTGTATTCTCCACTGGCTCTTTTCCTCAGTCTCTGGCTACCCTCCCATTGCCTCATTCCCAGGGGATGACTCATTCGCTTCTGAAACACGGTCCATCCCAGCTTCTTGGGCTGCATGTCAAGTCGTGACCTCTGACTAGAGTTTTGACTCATGCATCCAGTCTCTGCTTAGAGACATACAGACACCTTCAAGAGCATATTCAAGCTTAAACGTAACCTTGTCTTCCCCCGAGCTCTGCTTTTTCTTTCTCTATTTTCTGTTTCTTGCAGGGATATGATTACTCTTAGCACTCAAGTTAGCAGCAATGCTGTCCTACTTATTTGCTTCCTTAAGTCCTTACTTATTTTTCAGGCCCATTCTCACAGAGTTCTGTCAACTGGATAGCTTATTCAGTTCTCAAGTCCTTTCTTCCTTCCCAGGGCCACCTCTACCCTAGTTCAGTGCTTGAGCATTTCTTGTCCAGACTACTGCGGTGAGCTTCTGATTGGTCTCCTCAGATCTGATCTTGCATGGACTGGGCCAGAGGTTGCATGCCTAGAAGTGAAGACAGTAAACTTGGACTCCGGAGTAAGTTAAAGAAGACCCACGGGCTTAGTAGTTGGTTCTCTGACAACACAGCGATTCCTTACACCCACACGTTAGTGGCAGCCAAATCAATGTGATTCTTTTCTTGTAATGAAAGCAGGCAGGTGTAATGACAGCAGTGATCTGAGTGGACAGGAAGACACTAGACTGCAGCTTCTGGTGACCTGACTCTTCCCAGAAGACAGAGAGTAAAGAGTGAAAACCTGTGCAGAGGGTGCACTATACCGGCAGAGAGAGGGCACAGGGTCCTAAGATGCATTTTCTGGTGAGCTCCAAAACTCAGTGCAATGAATCAATACATTACTGCCATAATATAAATGTGAGCATACATAGGCATAAGTAGAAATGGAGAAACAGGGCTTCCTTAATTATGAAACCCACTAAATGCAAATGAGTGCAAAAGTTCTGGTTAAGATAATTCCCAGCTTCTACGTTGTTCAAACAGTTATTTGTCATAGAAATTCTACATAGTCATTCTTACTAAGTAACAATTTAGATGTAATATGAATAAATTAATAAAATAAAATAAAATAAACTTTTTTACATTATACCGAGTGACTGATCTATAGTGCAAATGGTCCTAAGGATAGAGCAGGGATGGGGGAGAGGCCGAATAGCGATGCCCTGTGGAGCCAGTTACATGTAAAACACTCACATCAGATAAAACAGTCCTTTTACATCTTCAGTGAGCTCCATCTGTCAAAAAACATCAGACAATTATCCTGCTAAAAAACAGTTGATGGTTTCTCATTACCGACATTAAACACAACGTCTTTGGGGCCGTTAGAGTCCTCCATGATGCTGTTTCTCCTGCCTGTCAGGCTTCATCTAACCTTCTCACAAGATAAAGGTTTCTTGTTCTGGTTAGTCCCAGATGCTGCCCTTGACTGTGAGCTTCACAGGCAAGAAATCTCTCTGATCTATCTTCACGTCGTCATCATTATGCAGTATGAGGTGGGGCTCATAGCACACATTTAAATAGGTTTGTTGGACAATTAGTTTAATAAGGAATTAGCAAGACTTTTCCTGTAAAAGACTAGGAGTAAATATTTGTGGCTTTGCAGGCTGTGAGCTATCTACCTGTTGCAAGTATTCAACTCTGACACTGCAGTGCCGCATACAGAGTTCAAAACACATGGGCATAGCTGTGTTCCAATAAAATGTTATTTATATAAAAAGCAGGAAGAGGGCTGGAATTAGCCTGAGTGCTGCAGTTTGCTAACTCTTGATTGACTGTATGAATTGCTTTGGAGTCACAGAGTTAGGAGCTACAGCTCCCTTTTCCAGGAAGGCAGCATCCCTAGGGCCTAAATTCCTCATAGCCACCCAGAGAAAGACCAGAGGACGCTCCAAGTGAGAAAGAATATGCTTGTTTATGTATACTTATTTTTTAAATTAAAAAAAAGAATTAAATAATGTTGGTGGGATGCCACTTGAAAAACAAGCGTAAGTAGGCAATATAGACACTTACTATCTACACATCGATGACAGGAAAATCTTCCTGATAATGAGGACTGTGAAATGCTGGGGGAAAGGGTGCTCCCTCGAAAACATAGGTTCCTATAGGAAGTAAATACAAGAGTGGATAAAATAAAAAGGCAAGTTCAGAGCTGACTCTTTGATGACCCCAGCTGGGATTAGGGTGTCTCTGAGGTCTGTCAGGATACAAATGACTTTAATTGAGATCTGGGAAAATTTGGGCATCCCAAATTAGCTCATTTTGGGGCTAAATTCAAATACTAACTTCAGTACTTATTAGCAGTAGCACTTCCAAATTATCACATAATTCCTCAGAGCCTCAATTTGTATATCAAATGGAAGGAGCGTGACAGCATCCCCACTCCAGGATGACTTTAGAGGCTGTAGGCTCCTCATGCTGTGACGTCTGCTGTACCATGAGCAAAACGCATGATGTGCTGCTTCATGGCTGAGCTGTGTTCTAAGATACATTTTATTAAGAGGTTTTGTCATCATATGAATACCACAGGGCCTATTTACCCCAGACAGCTACAAAGTCATTAGGAAACAAAACATCATGTGACCGCTGTTGTACCTGGGATCTGTCATCCATCAACTGAGGTGTTGTTAGCTGGTGTGTGATTATACTTTTGCATTGCAAGATCAAGTTTTGGGCAAAAGAAAAACCAGCCTGTGACTAGTTGGCCGAGTATGTCCCCTCTATCCCAAAGGGAAAGGCTCCAAGCTTTTGTTTTCTTACTTCTCCCCTCATCTAATTATATTCTAACAGCCAGTTTCTGGTTAGACACCAAACAGATCGGAGCCAAGCTCCATGCATGTCAAAACAGAACAATAAAAGCAAGCCACGAGGACGGAAGTCGGTGGGAACGAGAGACCGGACTGCTCACATTTCATCCCTTTATGAGGATCAAATCCCACACGTGGGGACATTGGAGGGCAGGATTGAATTCCACTTTGCAAGGACTATGAGTGTGTCTTCTAGTCTCCCCTTTTTCCTGTTTTCCTTTCCTAGGCCGTTTCCCCCTTCTTTCTTACTTAAATGAAGACAATAAAAGCATCTTCTGACGAAATCGTTGGGTACTGGCCACTTAGCTTTTAAGTATGTCGGAGTGGCTTACATGGGCTGAAGGGAAGGCAGGTCACCTACCTCAGTGTCTTCTTGCTTTCTGGGACGTGATGGAGGCAGTCCTGGGGACAGGGGTCATTAGATCTTTCTACCACAACCAAAATATACCACAGAAACTACTTAAAGGAGCAACTCTTTGTTTTAACTCATAGTTCTAGAGGGTTTGAACCCATGGTTATCTGGTCAGTACATCAAGGCAGGCCACCATAGTGGTTGAAAGGTGAGGAAAACAGGAGCTGTTCATTTTATGACCAAACAGGAAGGAGAAAGCACGGTAGGATGTCTCTGAAAACAATGTGACCCCGAACACTTGTCCCCAGTGGCCTTTAACCTCCAGGAAGGGCCTATCTCCCTGAATTTCTAACCCCTCCCCCTCCCAAGATAGATCCATCCACCACAGATCAAACATTGAAGACATACACCTAAGTGGAACATTTTATAATCAAACCTTAACAGGGTTTCTGGATATGCTGAAAGGCGCATCACACACATCAATGTTTCTCAATGAAATGACTCCCCTGGAGACCTTCTGAGTCAGTGAGCTGAGAAGATTCGTGTTTCTAACGCAGGCACAGGAGGTGCCAGTGCACGTTCCGTGGGCCACATTTTGCATACTGAGGCTGGGCAACCACCACCCTCATATTCGCTGAGCATCTTTTTGCGCTATCCTCTCACCTATGTGATAAAGCAACATTTCGTTTTTTAAACCAGAAACACTCCTCTAGACTTGGGGAGGTACAAAGATGAATACTGCTTGATTTCTGTACTCAGTGAGCATATAGACCATGCCTACAACCAGAGGCAAGGAGGTAAAATGTATTATGGTGACTATATGGAAAACACCTGCAGTAAGGGCCTGAGCTCTGCTGTTGACACATAGTACTCAACTTTAAAATACACACAGCGCTCTCTCCGTCTATGTCTGTTATACACACACACACACACACACACAGACAGACACATACACACACACACAGACACACACAAACACAAACACACACAGAAGCATGTACACACACACACACACACACACCCTTCCTAGAACTTTTACAATCACTTCTGCTTGGTGCTTGCATCACTTACTCAGATTCTTCGGACAGAGAACAGGAAGGAAGGGACGATTTCTTTAGACAAAACTCAAAGAGTAAGAATGTCAAGTCCTGAAGATTTTCTCAAATTAGAATTATCCTCACAAACCTGTCCTCTGAATCTCCAAAGGGGGTGTTGCCTACGTCTGTTTCAGCCAAATTGGCTCATATCTTGGAGTCCACTCTCAATTTTGACATAACCCCTGATCTTCCAATCATGCAAGGCTTGGAACCTAGCATTGTACTTTCCCTTGATATCTCATGAAATCAAGAGGGCTTTAAAATGCCTAACGGCAAGTTCTGCCCCTCACCCCTCAAATAAGATACCACAGTGCAACAACCCCCTCCTCTACCAAGGGGCCAGGCATGGCCTCTATTTGTCCTTGCATGGTGGGTTTCTTCCCTTGCACGGAGCAGGAGTCATCCCTGGATGACATGAAGCCTGCCCTATGCTCGTGGCTGTTCATTCTATTCCAGAGCTCATCTCCCAGAAGGCTCTGCAGAGTGTGTGATGTGTCACTCTCATAGATGTGACTTCCTGTGTTTGATTGCCCTGTGGATCTCAGCTGGGCAGGCCTGAAGCATACGGACAAAGGTCCATAGCCCTTTGGCAGGAACCTCTCCTTCATCAGTGATATGGATGTGATATGACTTTTGCTAGAATTAGTTTGATAAGTACATTAGCTGGTGTGCAGATATGGTTCACTGTACAGAATGTCTCTCAGACAGCTCTGAGGTTCTTTTCATTACTAGCTAGCCTTCCCTCACAGGATTCAGCCATGGCCTTACGTTAACTCACAGATGTCTTAGTAGGCAAAACTCTTCCAGATGGACATTAGACTTCGCTGTCAGTGACCCGCTTGCTTCAAACAATGATGTTGAGTGTCTAACACAAAGTTGGAAACATGTTAACGTTTCCTGCATACTACAATTTATCCCAAAGTCAATTTGTCTACTGAGATTAAAGCATAATCATAAGTAAAACTGCCAACGGATGAAGAATGTTCACAGTGATATTATTTATAATTGTCCTAAACTGGAATGCCCACCAGCATGCAGTGTTCTAAACCAAATGTCCATGGCAAGGCTGCACAAGTAAACCAGGATGTGCCTACTGGGTGGGAAACTATCCAACAATGACAAATAACAACAGCCACATGAACAACTTTGATAAATCTCACAAAAAATATGCCCTGAGATAAGAAAATCGCACACCGAAGAACACAGATGTTTGAGTACATCACATAAAGTGAAATATAGGCAAAACGATTTTATAGTTTCAGGAATAATCATGGTGGCTAACTCTGGGGGGGAATAAAGGAAGGAGATAATAAATAGGAAAAATGAGACATGACCCCTGGGGGTGCGTTTAACATTCAATTTCTTGACCAGGAGCATGGATTGATGGGTAAGTTCACTTTGCTGTTTATACGTCTTTCTCTCTTTTCCTTCTGAATTTCATAAAGCGACCTTTCCCATTAGCAGTGGAGACAAGCAGGATCTCTTTATCATTGAAACACTTATTTATCACCACATGCTTAATAACAGACTGAGCTTCCGTGGCATATAAAACAGGCACGGGCCAATAACTCCTGCAGTATGTGAAGACGACTTAAAATGGCTGCCCTGGGTAGTAATTGACAACACCTAGAAGAAATATATGCACTAATTACTGCAGGAGTTCGAAGGAGAAAAGGTCATTTCCAGTTGCAGGCTTGTGGGGAAGATTCCAAGGAGCAGGTGGCTGGGCCACGGAAGGCAGGTAAACCGTACCTGCGTGGATGTGGTGGAAGACACGGAAGGCAGAGATGAAGAAGCAAGTAGGTGGCTGTCCCCGTGATAGATGCAAGTGTTCGAGTGCTGTGAGGAGGCTTAAGTCCCAAAATGTGGTGGAAGGTGATGAGAGCTGAAGACAGAGCAACAGTCTAGGCTGGGAAATGTCTTGTGCTCCATTCTAGGTCCTGGGCAAAGAACTGAACTCAGGAACTTGAAATAGCCACAGTATGACCGTGGGATCTCATCTGGGAAGAGACCCTAGTTATCCCCCAAGCCTGGACTCTTTAGTGCCGGAATTCGCAGCCTTATGTGTGACAGAGAGAAAGGCTGATCGGGCACATCCAAGGGGTGAACAGGATGGGCCATCCGGCTTCGATTCCACTTCTGCCAGTTCAGTGATGTTTGAATTTAGATAAGGGAATCGACTTTTCCAAGAGTTAGTTTGTGAATCTATAAACTGGGGCCAACAGAATATCCATAATTAACATAAATGAGTATAAGACATGTGGCTGATACCAGAAATCTGGTAAGTTGTGGGCATGTTATACTTCTCAGCACCATAACCATCCATAGAGTAATTGTTTCTAGGGTTTTAATCTAAATTGTATTTCTCTCATCTGGAAATCAAACATTAATCTTCAGAGAAGCAGTCTCCTTCAATAGACTGAGACACTTCTCCCCATCCATAGAATATAAAATAATAGAAAGAAAATCTGTATATATACATGTATGGTGTGTGCACATTAACCAAAGAGTAGCATCACTCTAGAAGCAGAAGATCACACATGACCCTCTCTTTCAACCTACAGATGACTATTCTCCACGAATCCAAATTCAGCCTCCAGGTCATGAGTTTCCCAATCATGACTCCAGACCTCGAAGGACGTGCCTTTTCATAAGGACCATTTTATTTATTTATTTACCATCAAACACCACTCCATCTACTCAAAATGTGGTTAGCGTATGCAACACTATCCATGTAACTAGGTCTCCTTGGGCCACTGGAAACATCTTCAGTGAGTTCATGCATTATGGAAACTTGTATAAGTGTGTGTTGCCTCAGGCGGGTGCCTTTGCAGCACTCCTTGGGGCCGTCCTTGTGTCTTTTGTCCTCGTCCTCAGATGTTTGGGGTCTCAGAGTTATCATCCCATAGAGATGATTCCAATCTTGGATCCGAAAGCGAATCAAAAAGAAGCAGGCAAAAAGTGAACATTTATTTTTTTCCCTTCAGGATTAATTTGTCTGATACGAAACTCACAACATGAATGTCAATGAAATAGATAGAATTCCACCGAACAAAAAGGAGAGCTGTCAGTATCACATCATGAAAACTTAGGGCCACAAAACATATTCTAATTACCAATGTTTATTATTTATACACAAAATTCACTGTATATATTTAAACAAACAGACTAAACTTAGCTCTGGTTTAGTGTGAATTTGGGCTGAGTTTGACACACTCTTATATGATAACCTTATCAACCTAAAGTATAAAGCATATGCTTTCCTTGTTTCCTGAGCACAGTTCTAACCACCAGGATGTCTGGATCTTCCTGTTAGAGAATACTAGAAGCAGGAAGGAAGCTAAACTTATGCATGTTGACAATCAGAAGCAAGGAACCTGACAGTGGGATAATAAAAGATAAACCAGGTGTCTGGGGTCATTTAATATGGGGGGCAAATCAATAGGTACTGGGCCCCAGCAGATAGCAAGAAATCTTTCAAATACCATAGACTCCCACAGAGGCAAGAAACAATGGTTCTGAGCTACACTGTGTAAGTGCTGGGAGAGGACTCAGGCTCATGGCAAGAGGAGTAAACACTCTTAGCTGCTGGGCCATGTCTTTACCCTCCCCCCCTTCCAGTACAAAACAAATCTTTTTATATTTTTATTTTATACGTTTGAGTGTTTTACCTAAATGTATGCCTGGGTACCTACCACACGGGCAATGCCAACAGAGGTCAGAAGAGGGCTTCAGATCCCCTGAACTGGAGTTACAGATGGTTGTGGGTGCTGGGAACCAAATCTAGGTCTTACAAAAGAGCAGCCAGAGGCCTTAACCACTGAACCACTCGCCCAGCCCCTGTTATTGAATTTCCAAATTAACCTAATGGCAGTGTTTCTTGTGAAGGTGACTGCGTGTAAATTGGTGTTATATGGAAACCACAACCAAAAAGTGCAAAGTAAGTTTCAATATATAGTATCTATGTTTAGAGCCTTTGAGATGTTCTATAAGAAATGATTCTGGTTTGGATGGATTATGGCTTTCCTGAATTTATTTGATTCTTTGATGTAGGCATGATTTAGATGTTTCTGTATACATCCCCTTCTTCCGACTGCTCTTCTGGAAATCTGGCCATCTGACCACGATCCAGTTTCCACTGGGGCATCTCCTTACTCACAGTGCTATACCCGAGGAGCATCTCAGGAGGGGACTACGGTGAGAGTCGAGCTCGCAGTAAGAGGAGCAATAAGAACCCCGAGAGCAGAGAAGTGATGTCACTGTCCTTCAACCGAAGACTCAAGAGGAGGGCACAGTGGTCCCAGGTCCCTGTGGAAGCCAGACACAGCGGCTGTGGCTAGAGGCTTGTCTCTTCCGAAATTCTTGATGACATTCTAAGGAAAAGTAAACCCATTTGTAGTATCTGTTAGTTTTTGTGATGTCAGTCTTTCAGTTGGCTCATATGCAGCTAGAAATGTACAGTTGGTGAGCTCAGACTTAGGTAGAAATCTAGACACACATGCGGTCATTCAGAAACACAAAAGTCAAATGTGAGGCACCATAGTACGTGAGAAAGTCATATCCCACTCTCCACTCAAGTGTGGAGACTGTTCTGACCATTGGTTAGATCTGGGTAGGGGTTTAAAGTTTACCGCCTGTATTGCCTTAGTTTGAGCGGTTCCCCTTGGCCCAAATCTGCCTATCATAATTTTCTACTTGTAGGTTTCTAGGACCCACTGGATCCTTCTACATTGCTATTCTCACATGGTTCTCTCATCTAGAGTCTGTCCCCTGGAGGGGGAGACCTGGTGGCACTCAGAGGAATGACAGCAGGTCACCGAGAAGAGACTTGATACCCTATGAGCATATACAGGGGGAGGTAATCCCTCTCAGGAACAGTCATAGGGGAGGGGAATAAGGGGAAAATGGGAGGGAGGGAAGAATGGGAGGATACAAGGGATGGGATAACCATTGAGATGTAACAAGAATAAATTAATAAAATTTAAAAAAAAAAAGAAACACAAAAGACATGCTAGCCACAAGCACAGACAACAGAAGAGTTGGAAAGTCACAGATGTTGAGTATCTGTTATTTAAATTAAAGTTACATAATTATATTTATATATATTTAATTTTTACAGCACTTGCTGCCTTTTGTAACTGCCTCACAAAATTACTGAGAAATTAGCAAGCCAACAACAAGGAACTACTGGCGATGGCCACAGAAGAAACAGATACAGTCAAGACCAGAATCAGGAGAGGAACTCAGAAAAGAGGGAACAGGTCCTCTGATCTTCCATCAGGAATGAAGATAATTCTGCATTCATGAGAGGATATTTTCTGCAGAAGTGAGACTCCCAGGGCGCCTGTCACTTGGTAAAGAACAGAGAAGGATCAACGGTGAAGGCCAAGGATGATAGCCCAGGAGATCATGAATGTACATGTTTGAAACGTAGGATTAGATTGGTTGTAAAAGGATCCCTCAAAGTATTATTGAAATATATAATTAGACAAATTTTTATATGCATGTATGTATACACACATGTCTAATATATCTAATATAATATATGCAGATATAATTTATATATTTAATAATATATAATATATGGTATATAACATGTGTGCTATATATTATTAATACCAGCTATACACACCTAGATTATATATATGTAATATATCATACATACACTAGCATATATGTACATGCATATATGTATACCATGTATCATATATACATATATCTAACATATCATATATGCACATGTACATCTAACAATATATGCATAAGTATATTAGATACATGCATATGTGTATACACATATGTCTAGTATACATACATGTATACTCACACACACATATATAGAAGTGTATATTTTACATGTATAGACATGTGTTTACACATCTTCGGTGATTCTGATATGGAGCTAGATTAGTGTCTTCCATGAATGTGGCTGTCAGGTCTTCATGGTTCCACTGCTGACTGTTTTCTTTCTATTTTGGCTCAATTGTCTTTACTGTCTAGGTCATCCCTTTGATGGATGGACTGTCATTTTGCTTCAGAAGACAGATGAGGTTAACACACGTGTTGGCTTGAAGCCTTCTGGGGATTCAGGTAGAGTAGTCATTGAGCAGAGGTTGGGAGGGCAGCAGGACTAAGAGCTACAAAGGGGATCAGAGACGCAGCCAAATAGATCAACATAATACCGCCATCTTCCCGGACAGACTGCACTTTCCCTACTAATGAAGCAGAGGTCAGTATTTGGAGCATCCAAGACACCTAGAATCCACAAGAGAGTTCTTTTCATTTACTCCACCTGTGATAACAAAAACCCTAGCCTAGGACTTTCTCTCTCACAGACCTAGAGGCTGGGAGGTTCAGGGTCAAGACCCAGTGAAGGTCTTCACCCAGGCTGGCAGGGTGTCTTCTTCTCACTGTGTCCTCACAGCAGAGTGAGTTCTGATCTCACATGTGCTGCCAAGGACACCAGTCCTCTGATGGGCCCCCACCCTCTTCTAAGCCTAAATACCTCCCAAGGGCCTCACCAGCAAGCAACATCACCATAAGATTAGGGATCCAATTTATGAATTTTAGAGAGACATAAACTTCGGTGCATAAAAAGAGGGTAAAGAAAAGAGGGAGAACTCAGAATTTCTGTGAGTTCTACTCGTGTGTGTGTGTGTGTGTGTGTGTGTGTGTGTGTGTGT
>OU015756.1:38960601-39007616 GCA_907169655.1 Acomys percivali | reverse complement strand
CTAGTTTTTGAGACAGGCCTCACATTGAACCCGGATCTCATAGCTTTGGGGAGGCTGGTTGGCCAGGGAGCTCTGTGGATCTGTCTGTCTCCCCCACCCGCTTCCAATGCTGGGATCACACACACAACACCACTGGTAGCAGAGATTTTTACATGGGTACTCGAGATCCAACCTCAGGTCTTCATGCTTGTGCACCAAGCACTGACTGAGCCATCTCCCTCACGTTCCCTTACACACTTGACTGAGAACTAGTGGGTCTGGGCAAAGGGCAAGCCTCAGAGACTGGCTGCTAAGATCACAAAGGTCAAACCACTCTGGCGACTATGAGCATGTCAGCTCAGCTGCAGTGGAAGAGGATGCTTTGTTAGCATCTCCTTAATAACATCTGGGAGAGACAGCAAGGTCCATGCCTCAGGAGTGAGTGCCATCCCTCCTAGCCAGCTCCACCGAGGTACAGGAGACAATGGAGCCTGACTATACCAACAGGAAGGGTCAACAGATGTGTTCTTAAAGGAACAGAGAGTGTGCTTTCATAGGCCTTGCAGATGAAAAGGCAAAACCAAGGCCGTGATGTATGCACTTATATAACCACTTGAAGTGCAATTATTTACAAAGAAGAGGCAGGCGGTGAGCTAAGTGCTCCCCACGGGGTATGGGTTGCTTAGCTTTGGTTCTAGGGGATGGTAATACATACGATCCACTGGAGGGGAAATGAGAGGAGAATAACAGAAACAATTCCTTGTGTCATATAGCTCAGATGGGAAAACCCTGGCTGAGGACTTTGAGGAAGACAGACTCCAGACCCGGCCTCATAGTCATGAGTGGAGCCCAGGGGAGTCTGACTGGGAAAAGTTTTGGAGGTTGAATTTTACAAAGTTAAAGGAGCTTAGTAACCATAGTTTTTCAGTGTGTCTGTGCGAAGAACTCATGATGCAGTCAGCCCTAGAGAGTTCAAATTATCCAGCCAATACACAGACAGGCAGCCTACAGGGAACTGAAGGGACCCGTAACAGATCCCGGATTCTACAATCCAGCAGCCACAGGATCCAGTCTCAAGCAAAAATTGCTTGGTGTACAAAGAAGTGGGGGAATCTGACCAATAGTCAGTAAAAAAATTAACGAATAAGTACTGATACTAAGTGCCAGGTACAGTACCTCACATCTATGATCCAAGCACTAGGGAAGCCGAGGCAGGAGGATGGCAAGATTGCCAGGCCAATACCTGGACAATCCAACCTTGCTGCAGACAACCTGGGCCACCCAACAAGAACCTGTCTCAAAAACAACATGAAAAGAAACAAGAAATGGTTGTGAAGGGACCAGGGCGATGGCTCACTGGTAAGTGCTGGCTGTGCATGCCTGAGAGCTGAGAGTTCAGATCTCCAGTGCCCATGTAAAAGCCAGGCATGGTGGTGCATGTCTTTAACAGTTCTAGGGGATCCAGTGTCCTCTTTTGGTTTCTGAAGGCACCAGGCAATGAACTTATTACATGCAGGCAAAACACACACACACACACACACACACACACACACACATAAATCTTTTTTAATTAGTTCTTTTAAAAGTCATCTTCCAATGACATTGTAAATACATTCAGAGGAGACTTCAATTCATTCTCTTTATTCTAAAATGTAAGCCCAGCACTTTGTAGACAGTATTTATTTGGTGAACCAAAATACTAAATTTTCTAGTAACAGATAAGCATGACAGTTTCCCAAGAGGAAAAAAAGCTAGCTGGGTTCTTCAAGCTATTTAATAAATATTCATGCTTGGTACACATCAGGCCTCCACTTAACTAAAGACACAGTGAGCGGACACTTTAGTCTCCACCTTCAAAGAGATTTAATTTTAATGTTGAATGTAGAAAAATAATACACATAATGTAACCTGACAGGACACTGTTGCAGAAATAACTGCATGTTTGCTGACAGTGGACTTGCTGGGGCTGGGGCTTGTCCCCTTGCTCTCATCCAGGAAGTTGAGAAAATGTGAAATGAGTCTTGGCTAACAGTCAGTTAGCCAGTGACAGAAAGATGAGAGGAAAGGAGGCGCCCTGACACAGGTGTATTTATAAGCCTCGTACATTGCCTAGTAACTATGTTCATAATATACCTGTGAGGCAAACATGGCTGCTGAAGGAGACTCAGGGGGAGAGAATGCAAGCACAGTGTGGCGGGGCGTAAGCTAGACAAACACTCATGTTGGATGGTGGTGAGATTTAGAACCTCTCAGCTTCAGATTGGATAGCTGGCCACTGTATCAGGTGGCTTCCCGTTACTGTAATAGGTAGGTGAGATAAGCAACTCGTGAAAAGCAAAACTTTATTTTGACACAGATCCTGTTTGGGCTGACCCATTGCTCCTCTGTGAAACGGCCTTTGGCATTTTGGAGCTCTGAGCTTCTAGCAGGAGGCAGCACGTCACAGGCAGGAGGGTCTGCTGGAGGGAAACTGCTCACTCTGTGGTGGGAAGGAAGGCACTGAAGACCTGGAGGCCTCTAGCTAGGCACTCATTCTAGCATTTTCCTCCAGATCAAGCCTTTGGAGGCATTTAAGACTCAAACTCTAACAATTTCCTACTGTTAAAATCAGTGCTTCATTGTCCTTAACATTTTTCTCCCATCCACCCTCCATTATAGTGCACGGCAGTGCCATGTACTAAACAGCAGCTGGAGCCCACACCCACTTCTGTCTCTAAAACATTTGCTTCTATCTATCTGCACCCAAACTCCAAGTGCAGTATCTAACTTCAGATGCTTTGCTAACACCAACTATTTTCCTTCTGTCTCCCATTAGCCCATTCTCCACAAGGGAGCCACAGTCACTGATGCTAAAATGATGGGTTTATTTGTAAAATTATTATTGTTGTTATTATTATTGTGTGTGTGTGTGTGTGTGTGTGTGTGTGTGTGCACGCGCACACACGTGCATGTGCAATCAGTGGTTGTGTTGGGGTCAGAAGTCAACTGTCAGCAGTTGGTTCTCTCCTTCCGCTGTGAATTCCAGAGACCACACCCAGGCTGTAATGCTTGCATCGCAAGCGCTTTTACCCACTGAGGCATCTTGCAGCCCCTAGGGTGGGTTCTTAATGCTCTAAAATGGGTAAGACAAAATGAAGGAGAGCATGGGGTGACACTATACACCCTTACTCAAGTTTGAAAGACAGTTCTGAAGGAGGGGAGGCAGGGGGAGTGGGAGGCTTTATGTAGGGCCCTGTGGGGTACACTAAGAAGTCTCGATTCTTTCACAGAGTCTCATCTCTGGTTTCTATCCTTCCAGTCCTGTCTACCTCTAACGCATTCTTCAGAGCTTACAAACACAGAATGATCATGCTATGTGTTGAAGACCCACCTAACGCCTGTGCACAGTGACTTCATAGGTTCTAGACATTTATAAGGTAGAAGAAGCCTTGGTAGGACATCCAAGGCTGTCGAGCCCTGAAGCTGGGTCCCTTTCCAGCACTACACTTCACCATCGTTCCATAATCAAGTTGCCTCTTAAATGCTAGTCCTTAAAAACAATCCTATATAAAGAAAAAAACCATTTATTTATTTAGTGCTGTTAAATTAGACCTAGCTATAGATTTTGGTTCCAACTATGTGGTCATGTGATCTGGGGAAAATCCTTGGCCTCTCAAAGCCATAGTTTGCTTATTAATAATACAGAGTAATAATATTATCTATTGGATAAAGTTGGTATGAAGATCAATACTGATCTCATTCAAAAGCTAGCACAATATCAGGCTTAGAAGTAGTTCATGTTTGGTTTATTATTAATATTATACAAGGTGGAACCCCACAAAGAACTTTTGCAGACATGCAAGGGCCTACCAGCCCCTGTCTTTTTCCCCCAAAGTTGAATAACCAGGCACATGCTACATCTGCACAGAATACCCTTTCAATAGTTGTTCAAGACTCAATTCAAGTTGAGCATTTCATAGGCTACGGGAGATGCTGGGTCCTTGCTCCTGAGTGCCTCTACTCATCAAAGACAACAGACCCTGCGCAGGTCCAGGCTGAGCAGCAGGCTGCTGCTGACCCTCTAGCCTTTCCAGAAGTTCTCTCTGTTGGGAACTAATGTCCCTGTCATTCAGCTCCATCATCCTTGATTTCAAGGTTTTCCAAGTTCCTTGGCAGGGCACCGATCCTGAAGAATTTACCATCAGGCACAAGCCAAGTCTGCACTAGTATCCTATCCATGGGGACAAGAAGCCGTTCCCTTTATTATCTTTCACAGGGCAGATAGCCAATGATGTTCTTTCTTTTAAAGCTATATTTGGAATATAAAAGGACAAATTCTTAAGTTTTAGAGAACTACATAAGGCGTACAAGCATGTGTAATAATGTGTTTGGTGTCATGGGACATTTCCCCTAGTGCATATGTAACTAATCTTGTGGAATGTCAGTGTGGTACCAAGCCAAGGACTAATGACAGTGGCAGCAGCCTGCTTATGATAGGGTCAGGCGCCTAAAACTCCACCCATGGAATGTTTCTGAGCATCCCCTATAAAATGCCTCCTAAGCTATTTAATGACTCAGGGCTTCACTATGCCAAGTCTTCTAATACATTCTCCCATGTTCTATGTGTATTGGTTTTCTGGGGGATGCTGTAACACATTGTCGTAATTGTGGATGACTTAAAAATAGTAGGACTATATTATCATGCAGTTCTGGATGTTGGATATCTAAAGTCATGGTGTTGACATGTTGGTTCCTTGTGGGGGCTCAGAGGCAGTGTCAGCTTCCTGCCTCTCTCCTACTTTCTGGTAGGTGTTAACAATCCTTGAGATTTCTCCTTTTACATGTGCCTCTGCCATCTCAGAACAGTTTCTACGTGTGACTGGCCAAACACCTCTCTTCTTATAAGGATGTTGGATAGGCCCACCCTGTCCACTACGTCTTCTTAATGTGATATAGTCCACACAGACCATTTCCAAATCAAATCACATTCACATGAATACTGGGGGTTAAGACTTGAATATGCATTCAGAGTAGACACAATTCCCTGAGAATCCCATCCTCATGGCAGATACTCAGAGGCTTTTCAAGTTCACCCTAGTGATAATCTTAGAAATTGTGAAGGATAGTTTCATGTCAACTTGACACATGTTAAAGCTATCTGAGAGGAGGGAACCTCAATTGAGAAAATGCCTTTGTAAGATCAGGCTGTAGGCAAGTCTGTAGGGCATTTTCTTAACTATTGATTAATGGGAAAGGCACATCCTATTGTGGGCACATGCTATTCCTAAGTTGGTGGTCCTGACATCCATAAGAAAGCAGGTTGGTATATACTCACTTATAATTGGGCACTAGCCCAAAAGGCATGTCCCATGAAAGTCTTCACTTACCAGGAGATTGGGATAGATGTGAGGACATCCTACTGAGACTCTAGGTAAGAAAAATATAGGAGATAGGGAAATAGAAGGACCCAGAGGGTACTAGAAACCTACAAGAAGAACATCATGATGGGTGTATTGGGGCCCAGCAGGGGGTCTGCTCAAACTATTGCACTAACCAAGGACAATACAATAGTAAATATTGAACCCCTACTCTGATCTACCCAATGGACAGGACAGTCTCCACAGTTATGTGGAGAGCGGAGACTGACTTTGACATGAAATCTGGTGCTCCATATTTGACCACCTCCCCTTGGTGGGGAGGCCTGGTGGTACTCAAAGAAAGAATAAGCAAGATACCAAGATGAGACTTGATAGCCTATGATCATATAGTGGGGGAGGAGATCCCCTTTGGTCATAGACCTAGGGGAGAGGAATAGAGTGAAAGTGGGAGGGAGGGAGGAATGGGAGGATACAAGTGATGAGATGGCAATTGAGTTGTAATCTAAATAAATTAATAAAATTAAAAAAAAAGAAATCAGGCTGAGCAATCCATGAGGAGCAAGCCAGTAAGCAGTACCCCTGCATGGCCTCTGCATCAGCTCCTGCCTCCAGGTCTCTGCCCTGTTTGGATACCTGTCCTGACTTTCTTTGATGATGAGCAGCCATCTGTAAGTGGAAGCCAAATGAACCCTTTCCGACCCAAATTGCTTTGGTCATGGTGTTTCACCACAGAGTAAGCCGCATGCATGACTTGTGTGATAGAACCCAAAGTCAAGGTGGGCTATCTGAGACTTGAGTCCAACACAAGCTGTGTTTGCTTTTGGTTCATCAGTGAACAGCACGCTGTCTGGATCTTGGTTGTTAATTAAGGAACACATGATATTAGTCTCTGGAAGATGTCAAAAGATTATCAGGGAACAGGAGAAGAGGTATAAGGTAAGACTTGTGCTTTAAAAAAGATCACTGTGTCAACTGTGTAGATATAGCCTGTGGTTCCAGCCCTCAGACTTCTTTTGCCTTTTGCAGGCGGTGTTTGGTGTCAGCGTCAAATATTTCACTTTTCTTGAGTACTGAGCCTCCATGGGGAAAACATGAGATGAACCCAGACATGCTATAGAATACCAGACTAGTCCTCCTCATAACTCCGGGGGTCATCAACAGTGGGAGGCATGGAAAACATTGTTAGAGACCAGCTGAGGCTTAGAAGACACAGCAACAGGTAATGGATGCCTTGCCTAGGACTCTCGGACAGAGAGGAGCATCAGCGAAAACCACTGCAGTCTGAACACTGGCTTGTGGCTAAGTGTTAGACCAAGTCTGGTTCATAAGCAACAGACCTATCACAGTAGATGAAAACGTAATTATGGAAGGGACTAGAAAAAAGGATATGGAACCCTCCGTGCTGTCTTTGCATTCTTTACTTTAAAGCTATTGAAGACCTTTACATTTAATTTGTAATTATGGGAATTTTTATAAATAAATCCATTTTCCTGCCTTACTAGATGCTGCAGACATACATATGGCACTGTTTCTGACATCTGGGTATCTTATGTGAGAGTCTAGGTCTTTGTTCTGTCAAGGTCTCCTTAAGAGGATCCTATGTTCATAGTATGAAATAGAGGCCTGTAAATTCCAAGGCTGGAACCCTGTCAAGTAGGCCCAGATACTCCTGACCCCTGCACACATGCTCTTTAACAATCTCCCCTTCAGTGAGAAGGGACCTAGTGATCCTTTCCCTATCACGTAGAATAGAGCTGTGAGCATCACTCTGATGTTGGATTCCAAAGAGACTGCATCTTCCAACATGAACTCTGTCCACTCCACTGCCCACTCATGTGAAGACCACCAGAAGCCACATCTTGAGCTCCTTCCTGGAAGAGCAATAAACAGAGGGAGAGTTCTGCTGCTTTAGGAACTGTGGTCTCCATCAGCCTTTTAAGTGAGTTTCGGTGAGCCCGGACTGCCAGTTAGCAAGAACTTGTGCCTCCTGAAAACCACACCCAAAGTCCTAACCCCCAGGAACTGTTCGGTCATATTTGTGGTTTGAAACTGCTACATGCTGGTGTTGTTTAGTATCCAACAATAGATGACTAGTGCATATGCTGACCTTGCAAAACTACTGTGAAAAATGGAAGGGGAAAGGCACCTAATTAGATTTTGTATGCTAATGAACTCAAATGTCTGAGTCAGCAAGCTCAAACCCTCACCCAACTCATAGGAGGCAGTCTACAAAGTGAGAGTCCCTCCCCATCTCCCTCCAAGATGAGAACAAAACCTGCTCCATTGTGGCTATGTTTTGAAAACTGTAATGTGCTACGCAATTAGAAAACCTGTAGTAATGGAAGGTGTTACTGCAATAGGGAAGAAAACATTATTATTTTCAAAGCTGTTTGCTGTTTAGGCTGGTTGGCCCAGGAGGAAGGCAAACATTCTTCTTAGGAAGAAAGCAGCTCTTTTGTCAAGGGAGGGGGGAAAAGTCTAAATAGGTAGGTATGATTACAAAAGGACAAATAATTCAATGAGGTCTGAAATTCAAAGCAGGAGGTGACCTTGATAATGTGGGACCTAGGGCAAGCTTGGGCAAACTTGGGGAAATGGCAGCTTTTCCATAACACAGGAGACAGGGTCTCACGCTACTTCAATGCCTGTTTTTTTTTTTCAAAAAAAGCCCATTCCTGGAAAGGAGAAGGTCTCAGGGGGCCTGGACAGAATTACTTAGATTACATGTATGTATGAGACTTCAATTTCACCCCAGAATAAAACCTGGCATTGAATTGGGATAGAATATAAAATTATGTACAAATCAATTTATATCAACAGTCAAGAAAAATGCTTTTCCCAAAGCCTGTAGGACAATCTGGTTCTTAAGAAATGTGTTCTCACTATGTTTTATTTATATTAATTTTTATTAGTCTTATTAATTTATTATTAATTAAAGTTAATAATTAAACTGCCTCTGTTGTGTTAATAATTAAAATCTCTTTAAATTTCTTTATCAGTTAATGATAATTAAAATTCATTTCTTTTAAGGAATATTTGTATTACATTTATTTCTGGCTGTGGAGGGGGTGTCAAATATGAAAAACAGCATGTGTGTAGAGGTCAGAGCACGAATCATTGAGTCTGTCCTCTTCTTTCACAGTCTGGGTTCTGGGGATCAAATTCAGATTGTCAAGCTTGGTAGCAAACACCTTGACCCAGTGACGAGCCTCACCACTCCTAATTCCTTTACCGTCAATCTCTTATGAATATGAAATAGAAACAAATTTGCTACTCATTAAGGAATCAAGTGAGCAAGTTAAAAGTTACCATAACTTATATTAATTAATCTCTCTGGTTCCTTCTTTTTTTTTCCTTTTTAGATTCATTTATTTTATTTTATGCATATGAGTGCTTTGCCTGATGTGTGTAAATGCACCACAGGTGTGTGGTGCTGAGGAGGTCAGAAGGGGGCGCTGTATCCTATGGAACTGGGATAACAGATGGTTGTGAATCATCAGATGACGCTGGGAACTGAACCCTGGTCCCCTGCAGGAGGAACAAGTGCTCTCGACTGCTGAGCTCTCTCTCCAGCCCATTCCTTCTTGTTTAAAGTTTCCAGTCCATACAGGGGGAGGTAATCCCTCTCAGGAACAGTCATAGGGGAGGGGAATAAGGGGAAAATGGGAGGGAGGGAAGAATGGGAGGATACAGGGGATGGGATAACCATTGAGATGTAACAAGAATAAATTAATTAAATTTAAAAAAAATAAAGTTTCCAGTCCACAGCGGATTGTTTCGTTTCTTTGTGCCTGTGGCCAACCAGCATATCATATTGGGAATGTGTGGCACAATCTAGAAAGCAAAAGAGAGGAGGCCTGGATCCCATAGCACCCAATGAGGGCAGATTTCCAATGGCCTAAGGACCTCTCACCAGACACTACCTCCGAAAGATTATCATCTCCTAATAGTAACATGCAGACCTTCAGGGAACACCCAATATCCGATCTATTAACACTCATCTATTCGTCACATTCCACACCTGTACAGTAGGGGTAACAAAAGTGTCTATGACAGGTTATGGTGAGATGACATGAGTTAGTGGAAAGTGTTTAGAACAGTGCTTGCCACACACTGAATGCCAATAACAACAACAAAACAAAAAAACAAAACAAAACAAAAGTACCAACTCATCTTTATCATAATTCTTAATTAACTTATCTTGTTTCCCTGATTGTGAATTCCTTTAAGTTAACATCAATGTAGTGTCCAGCACATGGTAGAATCTGAGCATATATTTCATGCTAATAAAAACTGACTATGAGTAAAATGAGAGTGTGTGTTTCTTCTTCGAATTAAAAGCTTTTATGGCTATTGATTCCTTAGGGCTTTCTAGTTAATACCCATATGTTAAAAGCACAGGCTAAATTTATTTCTTGGATTTCATGGGCATTATTGATAATGGTATAATAATGGAACTCTATTTCTATTAAAAAAAAAAAAAGCCCAAAACATACTTGCCACAGTCCACAGGGAAGCAAACAAGATGCTCCTTAGGAGTCTTTTTTTCTTTTCTTATACAAACAAAACAAAAATGTAATTTGCATGTGCGTAAAAAAGACTTTGTTTTGATTTCTTTTAAAGACTTCCATTAAAAGAAAAATACGGTGTTTAGAGAGGACAATTAAATATACCTGAAACTCAGGTGATACAAAGAAATGAAGAATGTTGTAATAAAAACAGCTCTGTCAGGTGGCCCACTCCCAGTTTAGAACACAGACGTGCACAGGAGACAAAACGGACTCTCCCCGGGGACTCTGGCACGAACTTTAACCAGAACCTTTAACACTAATGTTCCTTGTCACAGAAGAGGGCTTGGCCGACAGGAGCATACTACGGTGCTCAGCTCCTTTGCCCTTTCACACTTCTTTGCTCTCCTCTCCTAACTGCAGCCTTGCCGGTCTCCTTGCCCTTTCTCTCTCCCTCCATTCCTTATTTCCTTCTCTTGTCTCCTCCTACCTTCCAGCTTCTTCTTACTTGTTTATTTATTTACTTATTTGCTCACTGACTCCTTTGGGGGACGTTCACAAAGCATCACTCAATGCAGTAAAAGAACACCAGCAATGGCTCCTGACAACAGGCATGCAGCCTGAATCCCTAGTACAGCACACCAACACCCTCCATGCAGTTGTGAGCCCCTCCCTCCCTCCCTCCCTCCCTCCCTCCCTCCCTCTCTCCCTCCCTCAAGCCACTCGTTTCCTTTTTCACTGGCCTTCCCTTCTCTGATGTCACTGGCCTCGTATCTCTCATCCTAAGAGTCTTACTTGTCTCTTCTACACCCCCAAGCTACACAGTACGTTTTCCTTCTTTATGTCACATTTCCTGAGAGTGTTCATGAACATGTTTGTGGTCCCTATTGCCGTTTCCTTAGTAACTCCTCTTAACATCATTGGCCTACCAAAACCATCATCTAGAGCAGTTGTTCTTGGATTTGGGGAGGACTCCAAGTCCCTCCCCAAATCTGATGGAAGGTAAAGAGCACCTCACCAGGGAAGAAAATGTCTTGCAACCAACACTCTCTTTCCCTTTTCCTTCCCACGGCTGGGCTGGCCGATGTCATGGGTCGTCGGTGCTTCACAACAGAGCTCACAACGGAGCTCCCGTGCCTTCCTCCCACTTACCTTCCTGAACCACACCACAAAAAAAAAAAAATGATCTTCCTAAAAATATCATGTGACTCCTCCAGTTCCCTGTCACCTGTTGCTCTAAACCTAATTTTCTCTTCCAGTGTCTCTTGTTCTGAGAGCACCATCCCTGACAAACAGATGTGGGGCAAGAGGATAGAACCGATGGCGTCTTTCTCCACTGGGTGTGTGCCCAAGCATCTTTTACAAGTATATGAATGTAGTCTGTAGGGAGAAAACCGAGCTGTTCCAAAACCAGAATAAGAAGGTAATGAAGATACTGATGTGTTTAATGACAGCAGATGCCTATAAGGTGATGAAAATAAATGTCTGATTCTTGAAGATTTTGAACCACAGAGGCGTACTGTGGTTTGCCACAGTCATTGCTGGCTGCCAGCTGCTGGCTCCAACCGTACAGCCCCAAGCCCCAAACCCTCTCCAGATTGAGATGATAATGAGATCTTGTTGGGAGCTATTGACTCCTCAGCTCAGAAGTAATCCTGAGCAGGAGAATGTGTGAAGTTCAAGAACCACCAAAGAAAACTAGAGTTCCAAATAAATGCGAAATCTAAGCATGAGCTCATTCATGCATGTCAGAAAATTTTTATGAGCGGTCAGTGAGATGACTCACAAGGTAAAGGCTATCGCTGCCAAGTCTATGGACCCAAGTTCAATCCCCATGACCCACATGGTAGAAGGAGAACTGACTTCTGCACTGACTCTTGCAAGTTGATGTTGGGCTACTACAAGTGTGTCATGATGTACAAGCCCCCCCCACACTCATACAGTAAATAAAGTTTAAAAAGAAACATTTATGCAGGCAGACACATACTGCCTCCTCCCCACCACATCCTTTAGGACCTGTCTGGAGACCTAAATCCTTGAGATGCCTTCAGCCACACCAAACTTTTGTGGCCTCTTTTCTGAGCTTGTATCTATGATCTAACCCAGAGATTTCCAGAACCTTCTTTTTTTCCCAGGTCTTAAAGTTTTCTCACTTTGCCCTACAGTGTAAGCTCCATTATACCTTTAAAAATTATTGCATTATTCAGTCTTTCCACATGACCTTCCCAAGCACACAGCCAAATGGAAAGCAAGAATATAATTATGGTTTTAAAATTGAACAAGGTGTTTTGACAGAGTCTTACATAGAGCAAGATGCTCAATTCCTGATCAAAGAATGAACCCAATGTTTAGGTCTCCCAGGTGTCCTTGGCTCAACTATGGGTTTTTTTTTGTTTGCTTTTTGTTTTTGTTTGTTTGATGAGAAAATGACTGGCAAATCCAGATGTAGGCAATATCTCCAAGGCACTGATTGCATTCTTCGCAGGCTTTAGAATGGATGTGGCTCTTTTTGAATCTCTGCTTCGTTTGTTATTCTTGCTGAAATCAGCATACCCCATGGTGTGGTGTCCCAGAAGAAGGAAATCATCCCACTGTTCAGCTTGATAAGGAAGGTAATTATATTTTAGGGATATATGTCCAAAAACTACTAGTGAAATGACTAAATACAAATGAAGGCAAAGTATACATTGATAAAGGTTAGCTAGATCCCATTTCTTGAAAATATAATACGCTGAGTATTCCAAAACCATCCTGCCATTTATTAATTGCACTCACAAATCATATCAATGCCAAGCTCTGCATGCGTACAAAATGTCATGGAAATTGGATTGAGCTCTGTTTCAAACAGCTGTCTCCACTACAGCCAAACTGAATGTAGCAAGTTCCTGGAAACAGTTTCGAGAGGGAAAGAAAGTGAACTGTTGCTACTGGAGAGGGTTCGGGTTTGACTAAGACGCCATCACTCTCCCCTTGTTTTCATCTCCCTTGGGAGATGGTTCTCACATTGGTCATCCCATTGACTTACTGAGCTAAAACACCGTGTTAAAAGGATTCTAGGTCTCCCTTAGATCTCTTGCAGGGTTGGCATGAAGGTGTCGCGTAACCATCTACCGCCCTCGCTCCAATCAGCCATCTAAGACACACGGAGTGGGGAGAGGGCAACTCAGCAAAGAGCGTAGAGCCATGTAGCTCAAGAGGTCAGAGCCATTGACATGCAGGTATTATCTACGTTTGCACTGTTGTGACTAAATACCGGAGAAAAGCGACGTAAGGGAGAAGAGATCAATTTTGGCTCATGGTTCCAGATGGTTCAAACAATGGTTGTTTGGCCGCATGCACTTAGAGAAACCACCATAGTGATGTGAGCCCTGTGGCAGAGGTGCTTCTTCATCTCACGGTGGGTAGGAAATAGAGCCAGGAAAATATATATAGACCTCAAGGACACAATTCATGTGACAGTGACCTGTTTGGTCCAGCCAGCCCTTCTGCCCCCCGATTCTATCTCCTCCTCCATAGTCTATTCAGATTTCAAATTCATCAATGAGTTAAACCATTCATTAGGCCAGAGCCCTTGATATGCACTTGTCTCTAGAAATATCCTCACAGATGCACCTGGAGATCTATTTTGGTCCAGGTAAGTTAAAAGTCAAGATTAACCACCTTGCCTTAGCAAGTGCTCTCCACCTGGCTATTCACGCTCCTCTGCTTTCCCCGCTGCCCCCATGGCTCCTCCGTCTCTCACCCAGACCCCAGCACCCTTTCCTCTACTGTCTCTGCTTCGTTCTTACCCTCAGTGTGGGTCCCACATGACACCTGGAGTAATAGCTAAAATAAGATAAGACAACTAGGGTTGTCCCATGTGTCATAATTATTCTTGAATATTAAAATAAGATGCAAATGTATAAGATCTGGCTATTGTCTACGTCTTATAGCTCTTTTCATTCCTGTTCTCGGTTTTGCTATGTGTGCTGTGGCCTGGAATGCACCAGCCTCTTCTTAAGCTTGGCTGCTTGCATCAGTCCTACCCTACCTAGGTCTTTGTCTGGAGAACTCTTTCTCATCATCAAGGGCTCAGATTGATCTATGAAGTTATTTAAACTACTCAGTCTGTAGAATCATTTCCAACACCTCTTCAGGTTCTCTCCTTGTGACACATTTCATTTTCTTCACACACACTTTTCCCCTGAGAGTCACCTGGTTGTTGGTAATGTTAGTTTACAAATCATGCCTCCACCCCACAGAGACTATGATAGTCATGACTGGGGATCTTATCTGTTCTACTGACTTCTAGGCTCCTTGTGCAAAATATGCACATTATAATGGGCACATGCCTGTCTTGGCCTTAAAAAAGCGATCTATTTCTGTCCCCTTGTTTTCTGAGAATAGTTGAGATCCAAAAAAGCTTATTGGCTTGTGCCGCAGCGCACAGCCAGCTAAGGATGGAGCCAAAGCTGGGACTTGGTTTCTGGTCCTTTGCTGTTTCTATCTCAACTGCTGGCTGTTCATTCAAATGAAAATTAATCCTACCCCAAGTGGATAAAAATCAATCAAAGTAAGTTCAGATGACTAATTCAGCAATGTCCCGTCTTTGAACATGAAGAATGGCCTGTGAGTCCCGTCATCCAAACCCCCTGTGTACTCCCTCCTGCACCAGAGCTCCTTGCGATATTAGTGTGTGAGTTGGTTTAGACTTCAAGGTGCATTTTTCCCTCTAAGTTTCTTCTTCATTATTAAAATAAGCCTGTTGACGAAATTAACATATCAGATGGAACAACAAAACTAGAAATAACTTAGATCTCTAAAGATAATTTATTCATTAAATTAGAACTTTTAAATACAGGCAAAGAAGAAAATAACTATTATTAAAATGTTCCAACCAAATTGCTGCTTATCTTACACGATGCTAATTAGTAACAGCACCCAAAATTCACTCTTCCACAACAGTCAGAGAATCAGAGATTAGAGAAAACTGTGGGGGAGGGTGACAGAGGGCACTACTAGTTATTAGCAAGGCTAAATAATTACCACTGAGACTTGAGTTCAAATTCTACCCCAGGATTTTTTGTATTCAGGTCCTTAGTACATCTCTTCCCATTCATCTGGGGACAGTCATGTACGTGTGTGTATGTGTGTGTGTGTGTGTGTGTGTGTGTGTGTGTGTGTGTGTTAGGTTCCTCATATGAGTTCCAGGCCAGTTTGGTTTGCGTAGTGAGTTCCATGAAAACCAGAGTTACATAGTGAGACTGTCTCAAAACAAAAACAAAAACAAGAGAGACAGAGATGACAAGGGCAGGGAGGCAGGAAGAGTGGGAGGATCCTGGGAACACACTGACCACACCAGCCATCCTCTTACTCAGACCCTCAGTCTTACCACTGGCCCGTAGGAGAAAATGAGAACTGTTGCCCATGTACTGTGTCTGGCCCATGGTTACCTGGCATCTTCTCAAGCCGAAGCCAGTGTTGCTCACCTGCCACACTGCTCAGTGTTCCGTGTCTCGCCTGGAGTTGACTCCTTATGGATGCTGACTCCTTTGCTGGAATGTATGTTTTTTTCTTTTAAAAGTTTGTAAATATAATAATTATGTGCTGAAGACTGAGTTATATACTTTTGCTCCCCACCCTGTGTGTGTGTATTTAGACAGAGCCTTTAGAGGATATGAAGGTTAAATGAGATCACAGGGCAGAGCCATGATCGTGTGCAATTAGTGTTCTTATCCCACATCAAAGGAGACATCACCATAGCTGTGTCCACCTATGAGACAAGAGAAACACCCTTTGAGGGAAGCCTACCTTTTGACTTGCTGACTCTGAATACCTATTCCCCAGAACTGTAAGAAATAATTTCTGTAGTTTGTTCCACCCAATCTATGTGCTGTTAGAATAGCTCAACATAGCACATACAACATTAAAAAGAACAATTTTGGGAGCGTGTGTCTGTGTGTGTGTGTGTGTGTATGTGTGTGTGTGTGTGTGTTGGGCATTGTGATAGCAAATTTTATAGAAGCCTTCATAATCTTTAAGACTACATGTTTTACAAATTAAATAACTGAAATGCTCAGAAAAGATGGCTCTCAGAAATGATGAACCTGTAGTTGGGAAAAACTAAGAAGGTCAGGCCAACCAACACTTTTAATCCCAGCACTTGGGCGGCAGAAGAAGGTGGATGGGTCTCTGTGAGTTCGAGGCCAGCCTGGTCTACCTAGTGAGTTCCAGGAAAACCAGGGCTACATAGTGAGATTGTCTCAAAAAGAGAGGGAGAGAGACAGACAGACAGACAGACACAGACAGATCGACCATTTTCAAGGCACACTGAGGGGCTGTGTGCCTTGTATTCTTCATTGCTGTCTGACCCACTATCTAAAGGAGGTTAAAATGCTAATGCCCATGAGGGACTAATGAAGGACCTTTTGTGTTCCCTAGAGAGATGCCATAGGTGCCCTGACTATGGGAAGAATTTTGAAGAGTGATTAGAGTTATTTCATTTGAATCTTTGGCAGGGAAGTTCATAACAATTTTCATATATATATATATATATATATATATGGAATTTTCTCAGAATATTTAGATGGAATGGGTTTTCTAAAGGTTTGGGCCCCTCTTTAGGAGTGAGTTTAAAAGGAATTCAGAAGGTAATTAAAAGGCAGATGTGACAGTGAGGTTGAATCAGATGGCCTTTAAGGTTCCATCCTGCTCCAGGAATAAATGCACTTGGTTCTCACAAACAATAGACTGTTTGAGACCTTGAACTTGTGATTGGTGCAGTCATCGAAACTGGCAAAACACACTGTCCTAAACCAGCCGTACCAGCCTGGGGAAGCTGTGGGCGCATCTTCTGGCACGGTTATAATACATTTTGTCAAATGTCTGAGCATAGGTACAACAAAGGCCCCATGCTTGTCCTGAGTCACCCGGCTTACCAGCTGATGAGGACCACGGAGCCTCCCGTTGCCTTGTTGCCTGGTTTCCAAAGATTCAGTGGGACAGTGAGATACAACCAGGCTCAAGGAAGGCCGTCCACATCTCCAGGTTCTGTCTTTAATGATCAGAAGCCATTGTATTCTTTCCTAAAAACTAGAGGAAGAGCACTGGAGGAGGCAGGGGGTGGGTAGCTCTGGCTTCTCAACTTTCTCTTTGCCAAGTTGGCAGCATGGTTATTCCTTCTCTGGACTGTTTTATTGTTGTGCTCTCATTGACTCACACAAAACATCAAGCCCTTGTTCTTTCAGTTCACAGCAGTAACACTGGGCGCTTTCTTTTCGTTTTCCAGCACAGTTCTCAATAAACTGATTCAACCGGTTTATAATCTGCCTCAAAACAGTAAGCATCTGCAGTGCCCATATTGTGCTGGGCATACCACGAACTTGTACACAAATGAATATTGACTTCTGCCTGGGAAAAAGAACCTTACAAGGCTTTTGGGTTCAGCTCATAATATTAAAAAAAATTTATTTTAAATATCTGAAGCAAAAGAGAAATTCATTGACTCACACACCTGAACTGTAGACATGGCTGCAAGGACGTGAACCAGAGCCCTGGATGCTTTCCAGATTTTTCTCCTCATATTTTATCTTATCTTCCCTTTGTTCTGGCAGTTATCGTCTTGAGGATGAGTGCATGATAAGAAGGAACTTCAAGTTTTACCTTCCTAGATCTACCAACTAGGAGGAAATTCTCCTCCACACAGGGACCATTAGAAGCTAATAGGACCGTACTTTATGGCCTCAGCTTAAGTCACACGTTGACAGCTATTAGAGGTAGGGTCAAGGACTGGAATCTCGTTGCAAAGTAGGGAGTTTAATAAGGGTTGAGTGAGGAACTGCTTCCCAAAAATAAGGGGCAGGGTGACAGTCCCTGAGTAAAGGCTGGCTACTCCACCTTAGTCACTTTACTGTTATAACAAAGGCGCACACTAGCCAGGAATAACAGCACGTGTAAGGATGTTTAACGAATAGTGCTCATGTGCATTCAAGCGTTCAGCTGTAGGTCATCAAAACATGAGAACACCATTCATTCTCTCTGGGTCTTCAGGCAAAACTAGAAGGAAGTGAGTTTTCAGTTACCAAATTCACGAAAGAACTGAGGGACCACGGGGACTGGACTAGGACAAGGGAGTGTTAGGCCTTGGACCCTTGAGATGAGGCGTTTCGATAGGACTCAGTGGGGTACAGAGTGGACCTCAAGAACTTTATCCAGACTCGGGGTGTAGTATCATATCACACTCAGACAGAGATAAAAGCACCCTCCATGTGCGATCCCTTAGGAGACTCAGCTCTGAACCCCCTTGGACATATTAATTGCCAGTATGAGACATCCACAGGACCATTTCCTACATAGGGCCTGTGGCCCCTGCTACCTGCACAGCAGCATCTGTGTGTTTAGGAGCTAACCCTTTCCAGGTGTGATGGCTATTCTTGGCCATCAAGTTAACTGCATCTGAAGTTAACTAAACCCTAAGCTAGTGGGCACACTTGTTAGGGAACTTCCTTAGTTAAATCATTTGAGTTGGGAAGATCCTCCTTTAATCCAAATCTTTGAGGTGGGAAGTCCCATATTTAACCTGGAGCTTTTGAAGTGGAGAAATCCACCTGTAGTCTGAACAACACCTTCTCCTGGCAGACCGTACAGAGGGCATGAAAGAAGAGAGTGCTTGCTCTTTGCCTGCTTGCCCTTACTCTTGCTGTCCAGTTCATTCCTTCCCAGACATTAGAACCTACATTTTCTAGATTCCACTGTGTACAGAAGACCAGCTGAGACACCCAGCCTTATGCACTGAACAACTACTGGACTTTGCATTGGTAGACAGCATTGTTGAATTAGCCTGTAAGCCACTCTAATAAATTTCCCACACATACATAAGTATATGGCTATATAAATATATAATACATGCCATATATATCTAGTTTCATATACATTTATCATATATAAAACTAGATATACATCTAGTTGTATGTATTTAGATATATAAAGATACATGCATATATGTATATACTATCAGTACACCAGGTTTCAAAATTGCATCATCACCCAGAGGTCTATCTTCTAGGCTCAAGAACTAGCTATTTGAAAGATCTTGGTGATGTAGACTTTGATGCCCACATATAGACATGTAAAACCTTTTTAACGGACAATACAATTGGCTGGGAAAACAAAAGTTGAGCAATGTGTTGGGAGAACCCTATCTAAACTGGAAAACAAGACATTAAACTGTCTTTATTCACAAACACCATTAGCTTGACAGAAAATCTCAAGAACTTACCAACAAAACAAAAAACAAAAGCCCCAGTAAACATGTTCAACAAAATTGTATATTATACAGGATAAAAAAATCAATTGTACTTTTATGCTAACAACAACAAAAATGAAATTAATAAACAAATTTATTTTATAATAATATTGAAAAGAATAAAACATTTAAAATAAATTTAACAATTTAAGTATAAGTGTTGTCCCACTGAGCTATATTTCCAGCCCTTCAAAACAGTTTTTATCAGAATCTTGATTACATCACAGAAATCAAGTTGACTCAAAAATTTATATGGAGTTGCTAGAGACAAGAATAAACAAAACAATCTCAAAAAAGAAACAAAGATGAAACACACTTCTTGATTCTAAAACCTTTTACAAATCAATGGTAATTGAGACAGTGTGGTACTAGAAAGTGGATCAATGGACTAGAATTGCAAGCCAAAAATAAAACATAAATCTATCATCAACTGGTTGATGACAACAGGCTCAAGACCAAACCAACTCTAAAGGAGTAATGTTTCCAACAAATGATCCAGGCAGGAGGATAAACTGAAATAGAAAAAAACAAGGCCCCCCCCCCCAGACTCAGTCACAACACAGATCACTTCTGACAGAGATTCCACACACCACCCAACCAAGTCTGCAAAAGTAGAAACCAGCTGGGGACCCTGTAGCTCCACTCAGTTCCCACAACTAATGGCTGCCTGCAGAAATCAAGCAGGACCTGACCGTCTGACTTCCTCTTTCCCTCTTGAGTTGTTTCTTCCACACCTGGGGTTCCGTTGCCAGTGTTGCACACACTCAGAGTTTCCAATACACTCCACAGGCTTGATTGGTTTATTCTAACAGTTCATGGGACTCATGGAAAGACGTTGCTTACTGGTTTGTTGTACAGACAGACATGGGGCTTCCATACCCTCCCAGGCATGCCAGCTCCAGGAGCCTACACAATTTTGGCAATCCAGAAGCTCCCAAAACCCTGTCCTTTCAAGTTTTTTTAAAGGCTTCCTGACATAGATGTAGCTAAGAAAGTTCTTCACTCTTGGAGACCAGCTTAGCTTTTATTTCCCTTCTTGCTGCCAGAGGTTTCCGGGCAGAGCTGACATCCCAGCAGGAAAATCCCACCTTTCTACAGAATAGTTCTCATGATCATTAGCATGTGCAAAGAAACTCTCACAATGGCAATTCCATGATTTTAGGTACTCTGTGCCAGGAGATGGGCGCAAAGATCAAACATAAATTTCACAGTATACCTACGTCACATTGTAAATAAAAGTTAACTTGTAGTAGGTCAAAGACCTAAAAGCAAGAGTTAAATTTTCAAATTGTTAGAAGCTAACATTAAAATAAGTCACTGGGACCTCAGATCTGTCTATAGATTCTCAGATATGAGTCCAAAAGCATGAACAACAAAAGAAATCCAAATAGCTAATACTTCATTGAAATTAAAAACTGTTAAACTTCAAAGTGCATTAGCAAGAAAGTGAATAGTCAACCAAATACCAAAATATAATTGAATTACACACTTTAAAGGAATCAGATTGAAAGAAAATATTTGTAAATCAAATTTCTGAGAAGGAACATGAATCTAGAATATATAACAACCCAGTAATAAAAAGGCAAACAAGGCAACATAAAAGTGAGCAAAAGGCTAAGCCTGTTCTGTGTCTGCTCTAAGTCACTCTGGCTGGAAAGATCAGTGGCTTTCAGCCTGTAACTTGTCTTACGTGTCTGGGTCCCTTTCCTAAGCAGCATTTGGCTCTGGCTTAATCGGCATTGCAGAGGCAGGATGTGCATCTTCTGTGTGCGTAGACACCACCACCCGCCAAGGACCACCTCTCAGGCTCAGAGTGATTAAACAACTGAGGTGGTTTGAGTAAAAAAGGCCCACCATCGGCCCCTAGGGAGTGGCACTATTAGGAGGTGTGGCCTTGTTGGAGTAAGGGTGGCTTTGTTGGGGGAAAGTGCCTCACTAGGGGGAGGGCATGGAGGTCTCAAATGCTCAAGCCAGGTCCAGTGTGACATTCATTTGCTGCTGCCTGCTGATCTTGATGTAGAGCTCTCAGCTCCTTCTCCAGCACCATGTCTGCCTGCAGTTGGCCATGCTTCCCGCCATGATGATAATGGACAAAACCTCTGAAAATATAAACCAACCCCAATTACATGTTCTCCTTTGTAAGAGTCGCCATGGTCACGGTGTCTCTTCACAGCAATAGAACCCTAAGACATTTTGTGCACGTAGACACCACAAGCTGCCTAGCCCCACCTCTCAGGCATAGACTGATGAATATCTCAGTCTCAAAAATAATGGAACCCAAACTACATGCTTATCAATGTAGATTGGAACAAATGAGCACACAAGCGTGTTCAAACCACACAAACAGCAGGCACAACTCCCTCACATGGATGCTATAAAGAGGAGAGCAAGCAGTGTGATGGTGGCAGCCTCCTCACCTGACATCTGCCCATCTATGATGTGTTAGTGTCAAGGGACTGACAGGCAAAGAACACCTGACTGTCCCTAGGGCCTCTGCTCAGTCCTCACAGTGATATTCCTTACTGGACTACCATCCATAGAGAGACAGGGAGGTAACAGAGATAGACTTTTATGTGTGTTTGTGTTTGTGTGTGTGTGTGTGTGTGTGTGTGTGTGTGTGTGTGTCTCTCTCTCTCTCTCTCTCTCTCTCTCTCTCTCTCTCTCTCTGTGTGTGTGTGTGTGTATGTGTATAGCATGTTCCAGGATGTGTGTATGGCCTGCATGCCTGTGTGAATATGGGTGTATGTATGCACCTCTGTGCCTGTGAAGACGACGAATCAGCCTCTTGTCATTCCTCAGGAGTGATCCATCCTGTATGTGAGACATAGAGACCCTGGTCTCTCACTTTTACCTAGAGCTCACCACGTAGGCTAGACTGGCTGGCCAGCAAGCCCCAGGAATCCATTTGTCTCTCCCCTTCCAGCACTATTACAAGTGTGCACGACCATATCTGGCTTTTTTACACAGTTACTGGAGATTGAACTCAGTCCTCACGCTGTGGCAAGCCTTTACTCCTGAAGCAGAGTTTCTTTTAAAGATGAGTTTAAATGCTCAAAAATTGCCTGTGGGAACGTTGGATGCATTGACTGTACCAAAAATCACTGATTTGTAGACATTAAGTGAATCAGATATATGGTGTGTGATTTCAATTTGTGACGAAAAGTAAAGATTGTGAAAGTCAAAATGGAGTCCCTTGTGTAAATTCTAACAAAAAAGAAAGTTGAGTGGTTATAAAGGAAGGCTCTAGCATACACATGTCCAGCAATAGCCATCACAAAATATTCTTCTGGAATCATAAGCTTGCAGAGACCACTGTAACTTCATACAAAAGCCCTTCTGTAGGGACATCTGCCCAGTGACCATCTGTCCAACATCAGACTGGTGCCATTCTTGTTATGAGCAAGAACACTTCCTTCAGAATTTATGACATAAGCGTCATTTTCTCTAAACATCTTCCAATTGAATATGTTCATACTTAGTTCGGCATGTTTGCCGTCATTTTGAGCTTGATATTCCCAAGATTCTTTGCAGGATCTTTTTCTCTGTTTTGTTTAGGCTGAGGTTGGCATATCTAAATAAAGATGCTTAAACATCTTAAGACAACTCTGTGAGTAACAAAGAACAAGTAAACAAGTGGATGTAACAAATGAACACACGATAAAAACAAAAATGCCAATATTCTCTTTGAAAAATACATTATTGTGGAATGGAACACACACACAGTATTTAGGGGTCAAAATTCAACATTTCTTAAAAGTTTAAAAACAAAGCACATGAGTCTAACCCAGTAATTTTCAACCTTCCTCATGCTGCAGCCTTTAATACAGTTTCTCATGTTAGGGTGACCCCCAACTATAAAATTCTTTTCATTGCTACTTTATAACTGTGATTTTGCTACAGTTATGATTATAACATAAATATCTGATATGCGACCCCTAGAAAAGGGTTGATCCCCTCAAGGGTCATGACTCACAGGATAAGAACTGACTATCCCACCCATCTAAACAGAGTGATTCAGATGCCCCAGCCTGTGTTTTCTTGGAGGAAAGTCTTTTAGTGTGCCCTCTTACATTATTTTTGTCCCTTCTCCTCAGGTCAGAAGCAGATTATCTGATGGGTAAGCTTGAAAAGGAAGTTGAACACGCTCTCTGATAGAGACCTAGCTCTTACCAAGGTCCTTGTGGGAACCTTTGCTGTTACGAAAGGTATTGTATATACCTTACTGCAGGGGGCGGGGAGTGTTAGAGAGCCATATCAGCACACTGTGTCATTTGAAAACATAGCTGCATATCTTTGATATCTTGCCCACCAAGAAGTATGCTCCATTCCTTAGCTGTGAGCCTGAGAGGGGTTTTGTGACTGTTTTGATAAATAGAGATGATCTGCAGAGGTGGTGGCTCCTGTGTGGCTCCCAGAGTTGGCTCAAGAACTGTGTGACTTCTATAGAATTATCTTGAAGTTCTGTCTTCAGGACCCTGCAGCTGTTACGGAAGAGGCCTGTGTCCTCTTAGGTCTCCGATTGGAGACAGAAATATTGGATAGATGAAAAGGACTATTCTAGCCTTGACTGTCAGAGTCTCCTGCGTAACTGCTAGATGCACTGGGGAGGCAGGGGGGGAAGCTAGCCCTCTCCAGTCATTGTGTGATGGCAACCACATGGAAGACCCAAGAGGAATGTACCCAGTGCCTTGGCCAATTCTGTACCACAAGCCAATAAATGAGTAGCATTAAACCACTGTCTGGGGTTAGTACATAAGAAAAGGGAATCCATCCGGAACACACATAGCCTCTACTCTAGGCTTTGAAAGCAATGAAATTTTCTCTCTCTTTTTTAAACCCTTCTTTCTCACTTGTCAGTTTGTCATAAACAAAAAGATTCATACTTAACTGGCCTCTCAAATTTCCAACTTTATGCACCTATTAAAGAATTTCCGGTGTCCACTCTGTAGACACAGTGGATCTTTAGATCCCACTCTAACGACTGGGAGTGTCTCCTGGGATGGCTAGTCCCCATTGTCACCTTGATGGGGTTTAGAGTCACCTAGGAGACAAACATGTTTGTATGTGTGCATGTGTGTATGTGTGTGAGTGAGTGTGCATATATTTATGTGAGTGTGTGAGTGTGTAAGGATGGGTGTGTGCATCTCTGTGTGTGAGTGTATGTATATGTGTGTGTGTGTGTGTGTGTGTGTGTGTGTGTGTGTTTGGGTGTGTATGTATGTGAGAGAGAGAGAGAAAAGGGAGTTAATGAGGAAGGAGACAGAACACATGTGGGCGCCACCCTCTCATGGCAGGGATCTGGAATACATATAAAAGGGAAGAAAAGAGAAGGTGAGCTGAGCACCAGATCATCTCTTTCATGCACTGTGACCAGCTGCCTCATGCACCTGATGCCATGACCTCCACAGCTTGATGAACTGGTCCCTCAAAGCTTGAGCAAAAATAAACCTTTCCTTCCTTAAATCGCTGATGTCAAGCACTTTGTCACAGCAATGAAAAAAGCACTAATAAATCTCACGAAATAGCCAAAAGTCCAGCGAATGCACTTAACTTAACTGAAACTCTGAAGTGACGTTAAACAAAGTACATCTCTCTGTTTACTTTCTTCAAATGTCTTCTGGTAGATGCCGTACTCTCCATGGCTGGAATAATTATTTACTCGGAAGCTCACTCACGTCTGAATGAACTCAACTTCCTTCAGCTCTTCCTCCAGAGGAGTTTCATGTGAGGCAGAGGGCCCACAGTTGAGCATGTGTGAGAGACGCATGGAGGGCCTGATACAGCATGGCTCCCTGGACTCCTCTGTGGAACAGCTGCATCAGGGAGCCTGAGGCGGGACTAGAGACATATCTAACAGCTCCCCAGCTGCTGACACTGTGACCCAAGGACCGTGCTTTGAAGACTGGCCACTAGCTGGTGCGAGCACAGTTGAGCATATTGAAAGAGCTGGGCCAGCACTCTCATGGTCTTGTCTTCTCATGAAATACAAAGATTCCGAGCAAAACAAAGTTCCTAATAAAAGCAAAGGCCCCTGCATATATCACACAGTTTTGAGGACAGACAGTATAACTACATAGAGTTCTAAACTGTCTGGGGCCACATAGACAGGAAACGTGGCTTAATGAGATTTGCTGTGGACTTAAGTGTTAATATCCTTCTCCAAAGTGCCATAATAGCAGAACAGAATATGACAGCTGAAGATGCTGGCAGAATCCACTAACTCGTTTCTGTCTGTTCCCTCACAGATCCGTTTTCTTTCTTTCTTTCTTTCTTTCTTTCTTTCTTTCTTTCTTTCTTTCTTTCTTTCTTTCTTTCTCTCTATTTTGAATTCCAGAATGGTGCTGGCAGGTTTCAGATACTAGCCATTCTTTTTTTTTTATTTATTCTTTTTTTAGATAATTTATTCAGATTACATCCCAACTGTTATCCCCTCACTTGTATCCCCATTTCCCCCTAACTCCCTCTTTCACCCTATTCCCCTCCCCTAGACCTGTGCCAGAAGGGGAGCTCCTCCCCCACCATATGATCACAGATTATCAGGTCTCATCCTGGTAGCCTGCTTCCCCTTTTTCTGAGTGTCACCAGGCCTCTGCACCAAGGGGAAGTGGTCAAATATGGGGCACCAGAGTTCATGTCGGAGGCAGCCCACACTCTCCACACAATTGTGGAGAATGCACAGTCCATTGGCTAGATCTGAATGGGGGTTTAAGTTTATGGCATGCATTGTCCTTGGATGATACAGCAGTTTGTCCAGGCCCCCCTGGTTCCAGATCCACCAGCCTTGATGGTCTTCTTGTAGGGTTCATGAAGCCTCTGGGTCTTCTATCTTCCTATTCTCCCATACCACTCTCCCCTAGAGCCCTAATAGTGAGTCCCAGCATCTGACTGGATCCCCCACTGAATGAACACTCTCAAAGGACATCCATGTTGGGCTAATATCCAACTATAAGTGAGTATATACCATGTTTGTTTTTCTGGGTCCGGGTTAACTCACTCAGGATGATCATTTCTAGTTCCATCCATTTGCCTGCAAATTTCAAGATTTCCTTGTTTTTAATAGCTGAGTAGTATTCCATAGTGTAAATGTGCCACAGTTTCTTTATCCATCCTTTGACTGAGGGACACCTAGATTGTTTCCAGATTTTGACTATTACGAATAAGGCTGCTATGAACATGGTTGAGCAAACATCCTTATTGTTTTGAGAAGGTCCTGCAACCCAGAAATAAAAGGGAAATCATTACCATGGACTGAGTGCTAAGCATGTGTTACTTTCCTAGGAAGAGCAGAGCCACTTCCTGGGTGGGATAGCTACTCACCCTGAGGTCCAACATCACTTGGAGAAAGGGGCAACAGTAGCCAAGCCTCCTTTGTAAGCTGATAGTGTGGAATGAGTTAATACAGGCAAACAGGCTAACTTCGTAGAAATTACTTGTCCCTCCATTTTGAAGATGGCGACCGGGATCCTGAGTGTTTCAGAAATGGTTGGAACCTTTCTACCATCACAGGCAGTTTAGGGCTGGATGCCTATCACCTCCATCTGGGAGAGGTATTGCTAGTTGAGCACAGCACTTGTCCCAGACAGAATCATCATGGAGCCTGTGCTGCTGCTGTCAGCAAAGGCTGTCTGGAAGACCATGAGGCAGAGTGGTTTGGCCACAGCAGGAACAGGATGTTGGATCCTGAGGCTCCTCTGGGACATAGTAAAGGATCAAATATAATAACGAGCCAGAAGTAAGGTGGCTGTCACCTGTGGGAGGAGGGAGAATTCTACTGCCATCCTCCCTCAGCCTCTGGGTCCCATCTTTCATTTCTGGTCTTCCACATCTTGGGATAAAACAAAGAAAGGCCTTGTCTACTGCCATTGTGCCTTTGGTATGTGGGACAAAGTTTCCTTTGCCAGTTAAAACTGACGCTATTTCACAAGATGTCCTCTGGTGGCTCTGTTTCACCCGAGGCCACTTCTTATTAGTTGCTTCCTGATCACCAGCAGGAACTCCATTAAAACCAAATAGAAAGCGGAACAAGCTGTAAGGATCAAAGCAGATGAAACCGTAAAGAAACACCACAAACATTTTCAAAGACCTCTTGGTTCTAGACCAAGAGCCCCAGATTCCTTACAGTGGTTCTAACCAAATTAGTGATGTCATCAGGTAAGTCTTGGCTATCAGTAGCATTAGTTAATTTTGCCTCAAGCCTCCGTCTTGTTCCTCTGCCACACTGTGAAGGAACCATCTTCAAAGGGGCAGTTTATATTTTCCGGCTCCTCTCTAGCAACACCCCAGAGACCCTTTCTCTTACAATTGTCCTGGCTGCCTCCTCATCCTAGTTCAAGCCTTATATGGAATTAAGTTCTCCTTGAGCAGGTTTATAACCTCAGCTGACTTATTTCATTCTCAGAAGCTTCCGGTGTGTGGTGTCTACGCGAGGCATTTCTATACCTGTTGTTTGCCAGAGGCTCTTTGCAAATATTAATTCACTTACTCATCACAACAGACCTACTGAATCTTACAGAATAACCTAGGCACAGAGCTGCCAAGTACTGCAGAAGGGTCAAATGCCTTGCCTGAGGCCACATCAGTAGAATGGCACAGCAGTTACATAAAAAGCAGGTGAGATGATCAGTCTAGGGCAGTGGTTCTCAACCTGTGGGCCATGACCCCTTTGGGTGTCACATATCAGATATCTTGAATGTCAGATATTTGCATTACAATCCATAACAGTAGCAAAATAATAGCTGTGAAGCAGCATGTGGTTGGGGATCATCAAAACATGGGGAGCTGTATTAGATGGTCACAGCATTAGGAAGGTTGAGAACCACTGGTCTAGGGAGTGTGTGATATATATGTTCTTGGTTAACTATATATATGACCTTCACTGAGTTTGAATGACACACACACACATTATCTCAGTAGCTGTAGCTAACTCTACTAGGTAGACATTTTTTTTCCTTCTTCTCCCCATTTCAGTCTTATTAAGAAGCAAGGCCAAAGAGGCTAAGTATCTTGTCCAAAGCCACATAAACTAGTGCTTGGGATTAAATCCCAGGCATTAAGACCCTGGAGCAGGGTCCTTTGCCAGGAGGCTGCACAGGAGAGGATCCTAGCTTGGACATGCACTCCCTGCTCCGGGATCTCAAACTAAGGTTTTTGACCACCAATATTTATCACCCTATCTCACCACACCACCACCACCATACAACCACTACTATCCCGTCCCCACCAAACCCCACCATCTTCCCACCACTCCATCTCAGCTCCCCATCACATAACCATCACCACACCACCACCATTCTCATCACTGGCACCACTAAACACTACCATACACAACCACCGCAGTAACTACGCACCACTCCACTACAACATCATCATTGCTGTTCTCACCATCAGCACACCACCGCCGCCACTGGACCATCACCACTCCTGCCATCACTGCACACCACCATAGCTGTTGCTTGAATGAACACTTCCAAGCATTTGAATACCCCAGCTTTCTCTTCTAGTATGCTACACACAGTCCCTCTCAAATCAAGTTCTGACCCAGGAGCCAGTCGGCTCCCCTTCAAGCATGAGGAAAAGGTTTCATAAAATAGTCATGCCCACTACAAGGCACTCCCCAGACCACATCATCACCCTTGCTGAAATACAGTGTTGTGCCAAGAAAGACAGCTAGGTTCCCATGGCCTCTGACCTGAGTGTTCACATGTCTCCAGCAATTACAATTTCTTGCATATGGAACAGGGAATAGCAGTTGATGTTAGGATCTGGAGCAAGAGTTAAACCAAGACTTGTTTTAAATAAGACATGAGGGGGAGGCCCGGAAGAACAATGTGCAATGGGAACTCTGGCTCTGTGACCCCTCAGTGTCACATTTAGCATTTGAAGAAAATGGACTTTCTCTGGAGGTGTAGAAAACAGCCCCCATACCTGGTCGAAAGTCCATAAACGCTACTTCACATTCTTCCCCCCCTCTCTCCCTTCCCCATCTCTGTCTCTGTCTCTCTGTGTGTGTCTCTCTCTCCTCTCTCTCTCTTTCTGTCTCTCGCTCTCCCTCTGTCTCTCTCTCCCCCTCTCTCTGTTTCTCCCTCTCTCCCTCCCCCATCTCTCTCTCTGTCTCTGTCTGTCTGTCTCCCTCCCCCGTCTCTGTCTCTGTCTCTCTCTCTCTCTCTTTGTCTCTCTCTCTCCCTCTCTCCCCGCCCCTCTCTTTTCTCTCTCTCCCTCCCCCAGCCCCCGCCCCTCTCTCCTGAAGTGAAGCAGCCATTCTTGCTCACTTCCTGCTGGAGCACTGAGAAGAGCTGGAACTAAGATATTGTTATCAGTGCCGTTTATCTTGCAATCTCCTTCCTTCCTGGACAGGTGGCATATAAATCTCCCCACTTTCCAACTTGCATCTTATTGGTTGAGTTTCTGCTTGCTTTGTTTGCTTGCAGAGGACAGGGCTATAATGTGGTGGTTAAGATGATGCTGGGCTTCATTGCTTCATTGACTTAAAAGACTCAACTCTGCTTCCTTCACTATGAACCACCTCCCTGCCGCACTTTGCTATTGATTTTTTCAGACCCCCAGAGGGCTGCTCGGCAGTGTTTTGTCTAGGATTTGGTTTTAGCCAGAGGCGGAGTGCATAGACATGAAGCTTAGAGGCATCTGTGTGATGGCCAGCAAGCCAAACTCACATAGTCAATGGAATTTCCAGGTAACTCCTTTTCCAAATGAGATGTTTTAAAACTCCATAACAAGTTATAAAACATAAGTTAATCTAAGAACATTTCCACAGCTGGGTGTGGTGGCGCATGCTTTTAATCCCTGCACTCGGGAGGCAGAGACAGGTGGATGTCTGTGGGTTTGAGGCCAGTCTGGTCTACAAATCAAGTCCAGGACAGCTAGGACGATAAGAGAAACCCTGTCTTAAGGAAAAAAAAACACACACAAACACAGACAAGAACATTTCCACTTTAGTAATTTTCGGAGTTTAATCAATTGTTTTCCCAAAGTTGATCTCACATAAAAAGTGAAATATTGCTTTATGTAACCAAATTAGAGAAACTAAACTGATCTGAGATCATGAATTTTTTTTAAAGGAAGAAAGATCATGTAAAACCATGTAACATGACCTTTCCAAAAGAAACAGATTTGGTAACTAATGAAGTCTATTTTCTCTGTTGAAACTAATTTTATTGCATGTCCCATTGTCCTAGTAAAAGCTTAGTGAGGAAATCAGCAAGGAAGTTAAGACAGGGGAATGCCATAATGCTGATCCGGCTGCTTTTTTGCTCATTTATTCCTTTTCTCTTTTCATTCTTCGGGGCCAGGGATGAACCCAGGCCTTCCACGTTCCAGGGCAGCGTTGTACCAGTGAGTTACATTCTTTGTTCCTCGCTCGTGCTGTTTGGTTCAGTGTTGGGTGTTGGTCTTCACTATTGTCTTAAGACAGGGGGCCTCACTACAAAGCGCTGACTGTCCTAGAACTCACTACATAGCCCCGGCTGGCCTCAGATTTACCACAGTCCTTCCTGCCTCTGCCTCTTGAGTGCTGGGGGTCACAGACGTGACACTAAGGTCAGCTCCGCTCATAAATTACTTATTTCCACAAGGTTCCACTGGCCAGTATTAGGCACACAGGCCAACCCCATCACACTTTAACAAAATATATGTTACCTAACTTTTGTGACAAGTTTATTAATTTATATTATGTATTCTGATTACCCTCGCCTCTCACGTCCTCCTTTGCACCCCTCTCCCTCCTGCTGAGCTTTCCAACCAGTCGCCTTCCTGCTTTCATTTCTTTTTGTGTGTGGCTCACTGAGCTTGATTAGGCTCCTTGCATGTGCATGGGTGAGGAGTTATTTAGTGGGCAACTTCCCAGCGTCTATACCACTGAAGAAAATATCTCCTCCCCTCAGTGGCTATTAAATTTCCAGTAGCTGCCTGAGTCATCCCCAGGGCATGACCCCTCCCTACGCCCTTTGCTAAGTCCAGCTTACAAGTCGATATTTGGTTTGTCATCACCCTGCTATTTCCGAAAACCTGTCAGAATCCTAGCACAACGTTAAACCTCTCAGGCCCCTTGTAAACTCAGTGTGGAAGGCCGGAAGAGCCCATGATGTTTTCAGCTCAGTGCTTCAGCGTCATGGCCTCTGTGCTCCGTCTTCCTGTCTGCTTGCCCTTGAGCGAGTCCCGTTGGGAATGCCGGACTTTTCCAGAGCTCAGGCACCAGAAAGACTCTTGGCCCCCGGATTTTGAGTGACCTCTGGGTCTCGCACTTGCAGCTTCCCTCTCCAGTCTCCCATCCAGGTGCTGGAAGTGACAGCTGTTATTATGTTGGCTCCTTTCCCCTCTTTTTAACAGAAGGCACTGACTCAAGAACTGCCAGGTGGTTCTGTTGATAAACAACACGTTCTAATACCAGATTTCCTCCCGGGGAACCAACTCAGGCTCCCTTCTTTTTGGCTGATGACTGAGATGGAAAGAAACTTGGCTACACCTTACAGACACTCTTGGTTAGCTCCTAGATGGCGCCCACTGGGTGACTGGAGTAGCTGGCCGGGCAGGAGTACCCCCATACTCACTCACTCTGACTTTGCTTCACTTATTAAAACTAAATTCTGAGGCTGTGACTAAATTCTGAGCCTGCCCCTGAGATCCTGACCTTAGGCAGATACCATGTGACTCTAGGAGTCCTTTAACGATGCTCCCTCATCTGCCTCCACCTGGAAAGATCTGTGGATGTGTTGTTGTTGTTGTTGGGCCTATTTCTAGACATAGCGAGCATCCAGTTAGTTCTATAAGTTGACTAAACTGCAGTCATCCATCCAGTTTCATGCCACTCCCGCATTCTAGAAAGAACACATCAACCCAGCAATTGCTTTCCTTGTTTCTAAGCTTCACAGGACCAAGCCAGAGTCTGGAGGGCTATCTGAGAACAGCCTGGCCAACTCTTCCTTTTGGTACCAATCTCTTTGAATATATAAACAAGTATTATTTGAGCTACTGGAGTCAAGGATTATGTTGAATATAGGAGGTGGGTAAATGAAAACAAACAAACAAACAAAGACCAGTGCCTGACCACAGGCTGCAAGTGTACCGCTGTGTAGTGGGAGCAGAGGGCACAGATCAGCAGTTGCTGACAGTGTGATAGAGGCGCGAGACAGAGAGGCTACGGAAGTAGAGTGAAGGGTGTGAGTCCAGAAGTTGGCCAAAGGGCGTCAGGGAAGCTTGTCAGAGGGAATGGCACTTTGCATTGGTTGATGCTCTGAACTAACCACTAAGGAAAGGGATGAAAGGCCTGTCCAGTACAGGAAACTGTACACAAAGTTGAAAAAGGTCAGAGGTGGCTGGGAATATAGTTTAGTGGTAGAGACGTTGCCTAGTCTCCAGGAGCTTACAGCTCTGTGCTATACAGACTTAGAGCTTATATATTAGCCTGTGTGAATCAGTTTCCATAAATCAAAAAGGAGCACACACACACACACACACACACACACACACACACTCGCGTGCACACAAGTACACACCCCACAAAACAAAACACCACAAAACAAAGGTCACAGGTCTCAATAATATTATGAAAGTTGAAGCAAAGCATTCTCATGGAGGAGTGGCCAGAGGTGGTACCAGGTTTCCCTATACTAAAAGGTCTAATCTTTACCCTGAGCATGGCAGGGGATGGAGGACAGATTTAACAATAAGGCCATCAGATATGGGTGTTTTCTTTTTCAGAATGCTTATTCTAAATAAGGAAGAGATCAATGAGGAATGAATCCATTTGTTCAACCAATATTCTGTGCGGCGTCTTCCATGTGCCTGGCAGGCACTTGGCAGGCAGGGCGTCTGCCAGGCAGAGCTTGCAGCCTCGTCAGGAGATGAGAGGAAGCCCTGGGAAGGAGGAGAGGGACGTTGATTTGAGAAATGTTTAGGCAGCAGAGTGAACAGGAGTCAGTTTCAACTCAGCTGGTTGAGGGGTGTAGGAAGGAGAGGAAGGGAGCTTGAATGGTGCCTAGTTTTCTAACTTGGGCAGTTGGGTATCCAAACATGGCATTTGTTATGTTTCTTAAAAAGAGGTGTTAATGGCATTTCATACAGAAAAAATGTGTGGGAGTCTCTCATACATTTAAAAATATTTGATATCTTTGGCCACACTCCATGAAATACCAATAGTATTGCCTAGTTATTGCAACAAACCGCCCAAAGTCCACAATTCTCCACACAGATTTCCAAATACTCCCTGACAACAATATTTAGATGGACGAAAGAAATAGGCTTGGGGAACAAAAGTTAAGGTAGTTTAGAGACATGTTTAATTTGTGCTCTGCTCAGATTTCCATGACTGTGGAGCATACGCCTGCGTGTTACCACACTGCCCTGCTCAGTTGTCCAACAGGCACGTGCTAATGCCACTTTCCATCCTGGAGGCACCAGTGTTGTTTTACCCAAGTCTACAGCTGGATAGACAGACCTGACCAGTCACTATGGAGTTCAGTTTCTTTAATCTAGAGATACCCCCCAAAAACAATTATTCATTTCCTTTTAATTGCTTTGTTCTCCATATTTTCTGTATTTGAATATTACCAAAGTAGTTCAGGGCTAAGAAGAGACATAAAAGGCCTGGCTCCTCCCACCCTCAGCTACCTCATTTTTCCAACCTCATTTGGTTCCATTTCTCAACTGTCTCACCTTAAACTTTCACCTGCTAACCCCCTTACCATGCTGCTGGGGTTGTTTACACTGTGGCCTTTGGACCTGATCTGGTGTTTCCCTCAGGCTGTGCTACCAGCTTAGACTGGATCGTTTTGGGTCCTGTTGGGCTCACCTGTGTATGGATGAAGCAGGTACGGGAATGTAATTGCCCAGAGAAAATGTCTTAGGTAAGATGACCCGAGGCCAGCACCTTACTGATCACCAGCCTTAAAGAGAAAAATAAAGAACTAAGAACCCAAAGAAAAACCACAAAGCAACAGGTACCTATTAAGAAGAAAACCAGAGGATGCCAAAACATCCCTAAGACTGACTGAGTACCAAAGAGGAAAGGGAAGCGAAGGATAATAAAACTAAAAAAGGGATTCTGAACATAACATCCAGGAGAAACTTCATGTCACGATCAGCTACACTGTACTGCATCGACACCAGACCCCAGGCCCTGGTAACTTAGAGCATCACAGATTGATTCCTTGCTCTCTATCCATGACCACTGTGGTTTGTTGGCTCCAGATCTATGCAGAGCCTCCATTCATCTCCAGGGTGACGGCACTGCCTCTCTTTAGATGGGGACGATCAATGGAGGACCCACACAGAGGGTTTTAACATGCTAGAGATGCAACCATTGCCTACATTGCAGTTCTGCTGGTAAAGCAAGTTCTGGAGTGGGCTTGATGGCGGATGAATGCGTGTAAGCAGAAAGTTGTCTAGAAGTAAGAACTGATGAGGAGAGGCCACACACAGAACAACAGGAAAAATACATACATAAAATGTATTTAGTGTGTGTATGCATGGCATATGTATCCTTGTACACACATGGATGTACATGTACGCAAAGGCCAGAGCAGCATTTCATGTGTCTTTCTCTATCGCCTCCGTCCCTAATCCCTCAAGACAGACTCTTCGACTGAACTTTAGGCTCACCATTTTATTTTTCAGCTAGACTGGCAGCTAGCCAGCCACATCAATCCTTCAGTCTCTGTCCACCAAGGCTGGGGTCACAAGATCCTGGTCATACACAGATTTTTAATATAGGTGCTGGGGATCTGAACCCAAATCCCCATGAGCAAGCACAGTAAGAAAACCTTTGCCCACTGAGCCGCAACCCCCCGACCCCAGCCTCAGAAAATATTCTTGCACATTCATATAATCCTACCATACTTGGCAACACAATTTCTCTCCAACCTCTAGTTTTTCCTTTTATAAGATGATTTAATTCCCACCCCTACCAGATTGGTGCATGGCGTGACTAAAATGGCGTCTGTGAAAAAGACACAGTGGGAGATCAGATTCATTAGTATTTTATCCTTCATCTGCTCATACGCAGCTATCACTATGCTCTCATCATTATAATAATAATTATTCTCCTTCCATAGTTTCACGCCCAAATTCAAGAGCCCTTTCTCCCTATTTCATTCAAATTGGGACCTGAGGCCATTCGAAGAACTAGCTTGTTTGCAATTCATTTTCTTATACCACTCATTGCAGATAAAAAATTACTTTTCATGTCAAGCAACTTTCTTTCTCTTTACCCCAATACATGCTCCTTAACATATTTTTTAAGTTATTCACTTTACATCTCAATTGTAGCCCCTCCCTCCTCTCCTCCTGGTCCCTCCCCTCCATCCATCCCTCATGCCCCTATCTCCCCTCCCTTGGCCCCTCCCCCACCACACACCCATCCCAGCACTTCAAGTCTCATCAGGACCATATCCTCCCTCTTTCATGGGGTCTTGGCAAGACGGCCACACCAGGGTAAAGTGACTGGAAGGCATACAACTGAGATCATGTCGGAGACAGGCCCTATCCCCTTTCTGGGGGATGCACATGGAGGCTAAACTGCTCATTGGGTGCATATGTGTAGAGGGTCTAGGTCTAGTCCATGCCTGGTCCTTGGTTGGTGCTTTAGGCTCCGCAAGGCCCTCTGGGGGCCATGTTAGTTGGGACTGTTGGCCTTCTTGTGAAGATCCTGTCTTTTCTAGGTCTTTCTATCTCACACCCCTCATCACCACCCCCGCCCCCCACACACATACTCTTCTACAAGGCTCCCTACCCTCCACCCAGTGTTTGGCTGTGAGTCTCAATTTCTGTTTTGTTTCTGGGCAGAGCCTCTCAGAGGACAGCCTTACCAGGCTCCCATCTGCAAACACAGTAGAGCATTATCAATGGTGCCAGGGGTTGGTTCTCTCCCATGGGGTTGGTCTCAGGTTGGGTCAGGGTTAGGTTGCTCATTCCCTTGATATCTGCTCTTTTTTTTTGTTTGGTTGGTTTTGGTTTTGGTTTTGTTTTGTTTTTTGTTTTTCGAGACAGGGTTTCTCTGTATAGCCTTGGCTGTCCTGGACTCTCTTTGTAGACCAGGCTAGCCTCAAACTCACATTGATCTGCCTGCCTCTGCTGGGATTAAAGGTGTGTGCCACAACACCCAGCTTCTCTGCTCTATCTTAATCCCTGCATATCCTGAAAGCAGGGCAAGTTCTGGGTGGAAGTTTTTACAGGTGGGTTGATGATGTTCCCCTCTCTCCAGCAAGAGTCCTGTCTACTTAGAGGAGGTGGCCTCTCTAGTCTCCATGACTCCCGCCACGAGGGATGTCACCTAGATTCACTCCCATACCCTCCCAGGAGCCCACCCTGTCATGGAGGTGCCCCAGCCCATGCTTGCTCCTCTCGCTGCGGCCCTCTGTCCTCTCGTGCCCACTCACCATACATCTGGTCCCCATCCTCATTTCCCTCAGCACTCCCTCTCCTGTCCTGGTCACTCTCTTCAACCACTTCTGCTGACTATTCTATTTCCCCTTCAAAGTGACATTCCAGCATCCTCCCTCGGCTCCTCCTTATTTCTTAGATTCTCTGGGTCTGTGAATTGTAGTTTGGTTTTCCTGTGATATATAGCTAATGTCCCCTTTAAGTGAGTACACACTCTGTGTGTCTTTCTGGGTCTGGGTTACCTCACTCAGGATGACCTTTTCTAATTCTCTCCTTTCGCCTGCAAATTTCATGATTTCTTTCTCATTAATGGCTGAGTTTAGCTTCTGATAAACTACTTCAAACCCCCTCTCTCTAAGAATGGTCTCCCAGCTTCTACTGATGCCAGGAGTGAAGGGGTACTCTTATGTTTAGATGGTGGGAGTGCAAATTCATCTAGCCACTGTAGAAACCACTTTGGAGGGCCCTAAAAATCTAACTAAACTTAGGACACTCTTTGTGGGTGTTTATCCAAAGGAATCAAAGTTAACTTTCGGTGCAGATACCTGTGCGCCACTGTTTATGTAAAGCTATTCACAGCAGCCAATATACAGGATCAGCCTAGCTCCCCATCATTGAATGAATGAACAAAGAAAATTACATGCACATATATGTATATATGCATATATTATTCAATTATCCATAAAAGAACAAAAAATTATGTCATTTGCAAAAAATGGATGGAACTGGAAATTATTGTGTCAAGTGGAATGACCTAGACTTAGAACGACAAAAAAAAATGCATATTTTCCTCTCATTCAGAATCTACATTTTAAAAAAGACATGAAACTAGACTGAGGAATTGTGGGAGCTGGTGGGAGGGGGAGAGACAGGACAGAGAGGGGAGCGAACGTGAATAAAGTGTGCTATGTGTGAGCATGAGGGTGTCACAATGAAAGCCAGTACTTTGTACAATGAATATACATTATTGATTTTTTTTTAAAGAAAAATAAAAGGTGACAGAAGGGAGGGGGCTGGAGGGAGGGAGGGCAGAAAAGAGAAGGAGGGAGAGAAGGCAGCTGCCTGCAGCTGCCTCCTCCCCTCTTGGCGCTCTCTCCTACTGGAGTGATGGCTCAGTGGCCCCACACCCTGCCTCTGCTGAGAGCACTTCTGGACAGCCAGACTTGGCACTCACATCCCTGGGTTGTATCAGAGGAAGACCCAACTCCCGAGGCACAGATTTGGGCACTACAGGTTTCTTTGGAAGCAGAGTCTCTGGAACACTCCTGCTAAAAGGCCTGGACTGGAGCTTTGTAGGTTTGGAAACAAACGGAAATAGGTAGAGAAAGGCAGACTACATGCCCTACCCTGCCCCCCTCCTCAGAGAGCACCAAAATTTAACCAATGTATTCAGTGGGATGCAAATACCAGTTATTACTGTGAAGAGAGGTTAAAGGTAAAGATCGTCGTGCATGCGTGCGAGCGTACATGCGTATGCACGCACGAGTGCATGGAACAACACATCCTGAGGTTAAGTCCTTACTCTCTGCTCTCCATTTGAATCCTATTCCCAGATACACGCTTAGCCAACTTTCCCATCTTGCTAGACTCTGTTCAAATTTCAACTGTTCAACAGCTGAGTTCCTTTCCTTGGTTAACTACAATAAAAGTCCACAGATTTAGTATATGACAACGGAAGTTTACCCTTTCAGAATTCTAAACCCTGTACATCCAAAACCAAGGCGGAAGCAGGGACACACTCACCACCAAAGCTTCTAGAAGGGGAGCCATCCTTGTCTCACCCCAAAATAGCCCTGGATTTTAGAGGCTGACAACAGCCCTCAGCATTCTTTGTGTTGTATATTCATGGCTTCTCCCTGTGTGATTGTTTCTTTTTTTTTTTTAAGGTTTATTTTTATTTACGTGTAGGTATGTGTCCATGTGAGTGTCTGCCATGCATACGCAGCTACCCTAGGAGGCCAGGAGAGGACATATACAGTCCATGATAGCGGGAGTGTGTGGACTGGCTGTGAGGTGCCTAGTCAACTTCAGGTTCTATGGAAGGGCAGCAAGCTCTCTTAGCCGCTGAGTCACCTGCCTAGTCCCAATGTTTTCTTTTCTTACCAGGACACCACTCACTGGGTTAGAGCCTACCACAACGCACATGAAACCATAATGGATTGCATCTGCAAAAGCCACACTTCCGAACAGATCATGTTCTGATCTATTCATGTCCAAGGTCGACATGAACTTGGAGGACAACAGTGTCTGACACCTGGCTTCTAAAATTCCATGTTGTATCTGCATAAAAAAGTGCATTCGCCTGTCCAGCATCTTCAAGATCCTTAACCCGTTCAAGAACTAAATTTCTGAATCTAAAGTATAATGTACTCAGAAAGTCTCAAGTCTTGTCTATTTTAAATGAGGCTTGGCTGAGACTCCAGGTATGGCCCCCTTTCCCGTCTCTAAACTGTGAAACCTGGGCAACTAAACACAATAGTGACACAGGGATCAGAAAGGTATCCCCAGTCCCAAGAGAAGAAAATGGGAAGAATGAGAGGGTACTAGTTTAAGGCATGTTCAAAATCCCACAGGGCAAATTCCACTAGGTTTTCAGCCTGAGAATGATTAAAATTCAATGCTTATAAACACTGTTTTCACTCAACAGTAAAACACAATAAGCCAAGTTTTCTGCCACTATTTCCAAAGTTCTGCTTTCTCCAGCATCTGACAACACGTTCCTCATTCTACCCGAGACCTTGCCAGGAGTATATGCTAATATTCATATCTGTAGCAATATTCTGTTAATGACTGTTATATAATATATGCTGTTCTATTATCTATCTATCATCTATCTGTATCATCTATTTATCAATCATCTATCTATTGACCATCTATCTTCTGTCAGTCATCTATCATCTATATTTATCTCTAAGATTCTAGAAGCTTTATGATTCTCCTTATTTCTGAAACCTCAGTAGAATTTTGTTTATAGTATCTTTGTTTTTGTCAACGATCTGTTCAACGTAAACAGTCTATCCATTTCCTTTCTTGTTCCTCAAAATTTTCTACAATTTTTCATTATTTAATTCTAAAACCACACCTATATTTTCAAGCATTTCTTGCTGTAGCACTCCACTCTTGGTACCAAAATCAACATCAGACAGGGTTCATTTGAGATTTATTTTAAGGAATTAGGAAACTTGCACATCCAACAGCTGTTAGGCAGTAGACTGAAAACTCATGTAGGAGCCAGAGCTGAAGGCCTCGGGTTTTCCTAACATCTTGAACAGGTTGGGTGAGGCCCACATATATCATTAAGTTATTAGTAAGTTCATTTATTGAAAGTCAACTAACCTTAAGTTGTAAACGCATTTACAGAATATCGTTCTGATAATATTAAGATTAGTATTTGATCAAATGACACTATAGTCGTTTAATCAAGAAAAAAAACTAGCACAACTGCTTATCACCACCACAGCCCTTTCATGTGTGCTTGGTCATGTTGAGAAATAGCACTTAATTGCTTTTTTACTACTATGTTATTTATTTATTATACAATTGTATAAATTTGCGAAGGTAAGAGGTCTTTTTCTGTTTTGTTTCCTAATGTATTTTAAACACCTATGGTAGTGTCTAGTGTGTGTGTGTGTGTGTGTGTGTGTGTGTGTGTGTGCGCGCGCACACACAAATACACATATGTTTCATGAATGAATTTAAACTCTTTTGCTCATTAAAGAGTCACCATCATTGACTTCAATATTTACCTTTTGTAAGTAACTGAAGGTTGTCACAAGGAGTAAATGAGACACTGTTTATAAAGTGCCTTGTTAATGGAGAGCACTCAATGGCTAACTCAGTGACAATCTTGTGTCTTTACTGACACCCCCCCTTCACGTTTATTCAGTAAGCACTTAAAGTACCTACTATGTGCCAGATCATTTCCATGCACCAACAGTTGTGCCTGTCCCAATGCAAGTATTTTCTTTAATGAAACAACAGCTCCATTGGTAGAAGCCTTGCCTAGCATGCATGGAGCCCTGGCTCTGAGTTCTCACAGCACACACAATGAGATGTGGTAGTGTAGAGGCAGGGAAATCAGAAAGGTCAAGGTCATCCTGGGGGACACAGCAAGTTAGAGGCCAGCCTTTAGCACACAGTAGACCCTGTCTCCAGAACAGAAAAGAGGGAAATAAGATCATAAATAAATCCCCTGACCTAGACAACGAGTTGGTATATTTTTATTATTACCTATGGCTTAACTACAAGATTAAGATCATAGGCATTAAACAGCTTTTAAATAGATTGGGCATAGTCAAAATCTTCAGCTCTTTTTCACTAGCAAATCCTCTGCTGTGTCCAGAATTTTCTTTAGCATCCATATTCTTGTAGACAATCTCTTCTGGGCAAATAGTCCATCTTATGTCTGGACAGTTAGAATAACACTTACACCTGTAGTTCCTGGTCAGAAAGCTGGGGTGTGCAACATCACACTAATGCCTCCTCTCTTTGATCAGAGTGTAATTTTTTTTTTTTCGAGACAGGGTTTCTCTGTGTAGCCTTGGCTGTCCTGGACTCGCTTTGTAGACCAGGCTGGCCTCGAACTCACAGCGATCCACCTGCCTCTGCCTCCCGAGTGCTGGGATTAAAGTCGCGCGCCACCACCGCCCGGCACCAGAGTGTAATTTTTAAAAAGAAGAAAAGAAAAAAAAAAAAAGTGAAGTCACTGCGGTGGGATCAGAGGGCGTGGTCAGGGCTGTTCCGCTTCTATTGCAGTGATTCCTCAACTTGGAACACTGCACAGGGTGGGTGAGCAGCGCTTCGAGGAGGATGTTCTAATTCCCCAGAGACAGGCTCAGATGTCTGAGGGTGAAGACGCTGGTGAACCCTGAGGACTTGTGAGGACATTGAGGCGCCCTGAGAGCAGTGGTTCTCAACATTAGTGCATGGGGGGAAGTGTGTGAACTCCCGCGACGTGGAAGCGGGAGGTGGGGGCGGGCGGAGTAAACCTGACTCTCCAAGAGTGGGCCCGGGCACCACCACCCGTGCTTTGCAAAGCTCACTCTGTGGGAATTCTACATAGGGAGGGACCAGAAGGACTCATGTGCAGCTGAGATTTGGATCTGTGCCTGTCAGGCTTCTGGGTCCCACAGTACAGCAGGTTAATGTGCCTGGGGGTCACTTGGGGAGCTTGCTGATAGTGCAGACTCTGATTCATCAGCTCCGAGGGCCTGGGCCTTCCCAGAAGCCCCCGAGTAGATGCTGAGGTGGCTAATCAGAAATTACATTAGCACTAGCAAAGTCATTAATTCCTGATCCGAAAGAGACCCTGGAGATGCAGAGAAGTTTGGGCACTAATACTGGAGTTGGTACTGATTCCAGAGAGAGTTTCTATAATCCTAAAGGAATGGGTGTGTCTGAAAGCCTTCTGCAGCTACAGCTACTGCCGGAAGGAAACAAGCAGGAAGGCCGCCACTGAGGACCATATAGGCACTTGAATATGTGACCCCAACCAAGCAAGGACGAGGCACCTACCTGTTTCATCAGCACTCTGAAGGCTGAGGAGGAAGGATCCTAGACTACGAAGTGAGACGCTATTTCCAGAAAAAAAAATGTATATATTACAATAAATATAAATAAAACTTATAAATACATAAATACTAGCCAACATATTAATATGATAAAGTATATAATAATTTTATATTATATAAAGTATAACATACTAAATTAATGGATTTGTTAAAATCCCTAGAATTAAATTACTGAAGTTCAAATTTAAGCCTTGGTCTCAGCCATCACCAGCTGTGTTCTCTTTGGCAAGTCAGTTGATATCTTTACACCTCAGTTTCTCTACATGTAAAATGGAGAGATTAACCATCCCTTATAAAACGGTAAGATAGTATCTTATAAAAATTAAATGAGCTGTTAGAGAAAACACACCTAGGTCTGCACCTGGGAATAGTAAGTGCTCATTAACTGTTAGTTATTGTAATTATTGGAGTGGGAAGGGGTAGGTTTTGGAGTCAATGTAGACATGTATGTATCTTTGCTGAGTCACAGAATCAGGACCACCCCCTCGGTCTATTCCTATATCAGATACTATGATTGGGAGTAGATGTGAGTCCACAGGAGAGCGCTTTGTAAACTGAGGAAAGCTGAAATCGCGAATGTGGGTTTTAGTACAGTAAAGCTATTTTTTATCTCCTTACCCACGAGAAAGAAAAGCAAGTATGCTTGCTGGGATTTGGTATGGCTGAGCACTTCACCCAGAGACATGCTTTCAGTGACTCGTGACGTGAGTACCCCTTTATACATATATTGGTGCAAGATCCCTCTCAGTAAGTCCATTAGAAAAGGAAAGAGGGGAGGCTATGTGTTTAATGGGTATGTAAAAGAAACACTGGAGACAAGGTGGCACCCAGAGGTGCCCGGTCACTTTTCTCTGCTAACAAAACCTCCGCAAACAGGCACCCCACATGCCCCGTTCCTAAGCACCATCTGGCAGCCACATCCCGAGCTCTGCGGCTCTTGCATACGATCCCGACAGCCCAGTTCACTTCCATCTAGCACCGTGAGTGTACTGACATTTATCACTGGCTTCCACTTCCCAGAGCAGAGAGGCAGCCTGGCAGGCACAGGGAACGTACTTCTCCGTGGCATCACACCCAGCAGCTGACACGGGGGATTACTTCTCTCCCCTCAGCCTTTGGCACATGCTCCTCTGCTCAACACAAACGACAGCCACTGGCTTGTACTTAGAGCAAGGGGAGCGGAGAGTCTCTGAGAACCCACACGCCACACAAACCCTTCTTTCTAGGACAAGACCACGATGTTTGCAGACGTAATTCACATTTTTAGGTATACATATGTTTCTGTTTTTTAAAAAAAAAAATAATGTGGTGTTAATGGCACAATACCTGTGCATGTGTGTTCACATATGGAAGTCTCGGATAAACAGCATATAAAAATAGTGGTTATTTTCCTATAAATATATCCAAATGTGGCACTAAAGCCACATGCTTGGGATTCCATTATTAGGACTTGGATTTGTGTCTGCCTCAGACCCTTCTGAAGGACGAAAATTGTGCGAGTGAGCCAAAACATCTTCCTTCCATTTAAACTCATTGGAGCCTTAGCCAGACCATCAAACGAGCTCTAAGCAAAAGGGAAAAACATGACTCAACTCTTGAGGCCCTGAAAATAGTCTAGTGAGCCAGCCCGACGGATCACCTCGTTTACTCAGGTGCTAACTCATTATTCTGGTCTTTTTTTTGTTTTCCAATCGCAAGCCATTGTTTTGAAGGTGAACAATGTGTCTCATGTAACCCACCTCTCCCCTGTGGTATCAGTGAATCTTGTTTACCCTACTCTTGGTATCAAACAGTCAGCCTTAACTGGCTGGTGAATCATGCTGTGGTCACGGCAGGAAGATGACGACAGCCACAGGCTTTTTCAATTCTCCAGAGAGCGGACAGAGAAGGAGATGCTGTTGAGTGGACAAAAGACACAGAGAAGGAGAAAAGAGAAGGAAGGAAGAGAAAGGAAGGATGTGTGTGGGTTTCGGTTATGGTGGGAGTGTCACCATGAACCACTGAGCGGCTCACTAGGTGACGTCCAAGGTGAACTGGTAGATGTCAGCCTGAACAAAGGCACAGGCAGAACTCAAATTTATAGTAAGAGCCGAATTTGTGAGCAGGGGTCATGAGGCAGGAGGATTCTATCGAAATATATTTGATGTGGGGATGACCTTGCTGTCCATGGGTGTTGAGGATGAGCTGGCAAGGATGGTCTGTGGAAGAGGAAAAGAAATGCTGCTTTAGCACTGGGCTTTCTAACAATTTAAAAGTGGTATCCGAAGCCTTCTCATGGGAGGTTAATCCTTCTAGCCCCCGTGGATCAACAACCAATAAATGAGAGCATATATTCTCACTGTGGAAACATCGGGCAAGAGTCAGAGAGGATTTAAGCAGTCTTCCAAGGTAAATACTTTTTAGGGGTCATAGTAAAAAGAAGATTATATGGAGACCTGGGCATTATTATATATCCAACCAAGAGGGCTATACACTGGTGAAATATTTCCAGAAGGCAGCTTGGCAGTATATACCTAAAGCCTACCCTTTCATCATTAGAGGGGTGAACTGCCTAATAAAGCTAGAGTCTGTTTCACAAGGGAGACACACAATCATGGTTCTTACAAAGGCAACTAAAGTTCCATTCACCCATCTATTGTGTCTAACAGTAAACCCTGAGACCAATTGAAACTGCATCATAGGGTTACATGACAACTTAGTATATGTTTGAAGCAAAACCTATATAGTCATTAAATTAATATATCAGAATATTAATTAATGGGGGAAATGCCCATGCTACATCATTTAATCACCATGTATCCAGTGTGATCTCATTTTTGTATAAGGTACACATGGAATGATACATACTTAATTATTGAGAAAGGGTTTTTTTTTTAAATAAGTAGGAGAGTAATAGATAGTTTCACTTTCTTACATTTATTTTTGACTTCCAACTTTTCTATTAAAATGTATTATATTAATTTTGGATGCAGATTCCTGCAAATTTAGGTACTTACCTAGATGTCACCGATTGAGCTCTGTTCAGTATTCAGTCTTCTCACCTGGTGTCTCAGTCTCCTCTCACGACACAGACGTCCACTCCCTCCCTCTGCACTTGCGTCGTACCGTCCAGTTCTTCATTCTCCATCACTGACCTCCTCCTAGCTCTCAGTTCAACCACGCCCCGTCTCTCTCTAGTTCCCTATCTTTCCAGCTCTTGGCCTCTGTTCTTCTCTAAGTCTCCCGACCCACAGACATGGACAACAACCTGAGCCTTCACCTCGCTTGTGTACTCCCTCCGCCTGCCCCAACTCGGCTTAATTTTCAAGATTAATGACTAAGTGGTTTCTGCGTGCACACTGCCTTGCTTGCCTCTCTGATGAATGTGGGAGAAAACAACCCCACCCCTGGCTGACTGTCACTCTCTGCCTCTTCTGTGCCTGTACCTGAGCAGCTGAGCACAGTTGGAGAAGCTATGGTGGTGCTAAATCTTACTGGAAATTCAATATGGCTGACATCAAGTGTGAACTTTGATGGTTCACTCTTCTTTAACCTCCTCTCATCCTTATAGGATGAACTTAATCCTATTTTCTCATAGAGAAAACAGAAGCCTAAAAAGATCTGCAAACTACACACCTATAGTCTTCCAGCACCCACAGATGTACATACGTGTCCCTACTCTCCAACTGCTGTGAACAAAGAAACCACACTCCCAGCCAAAGCCACGCCTTCCAGCTACAAAGCCCGCACTGCTGTGCCCGTCCCAGTGGCATGAGCACAGCAGTTCTCTCTCTCTTGGCATCATCCAACAGCATATGAACATTGTTATTTCTCCCACCCAAACTTTCTAATGTCCCAGTTCATCCTTAGTTCATAATCCCATGCATTCTCCCCTCGCCCCTTCAGCAGCTTCAATAAGGCAGGTGACTGTTTGCTTCTGCTTGGGATCATAGGCCACTCCATCCCCTGTGTTTTCTCCCCACCTGCTGGTTTTCCCCAGCCTCCTTTACTGCTCCACCCTAATCCCTTACCCAAGACCCAAGTGTTGTTAACTGCTAAGTGCCCTCTCCAGCCTCAGCAGAAATTCTGCAAAGGATATTGGTATTTGGGAATAGCAGAACATTGCATGGGAATACCTTCCCTACAGCTAATTGTGGCCATGTTCAAAGAGGTCCAGGCAGGAAGTTACTAGCTTTTGGGTTTTGGTTTGGTTTGGTTTGGTTTGGAGATGGTCTCCCTCTGTAGCTTTGGCTGACCTATACCTTGCAATGTAGACCACGCTGACCATAAACTCACAAAAATCAGGCTGCCTCTGCCTCCTGAGCACTGGGACTCAGGGTGCATCATCTGGGGCAGTTACGTGTGGTCTTTAACTTAGTTGACAAGCCATCCAGTGAGAGGCCAGGGGTCTTCCTTTCCTGACTCTTGAGCTGGCCTTGATGACTCCTTCACCAATGTGTTCTGGTGTTCCCATGCTCTGTCATGTGGAACACTTGCTTTTGGGATAAGGCCACCATGAGTAAGGCAGCCTTGGCCTGGGGAGCATCTGTAGAGATAGCATGGAGGCCCCTAGTTAATAGCCCACACAGAGCTTCCAGTGCACAGCCAGCATCTGCTTGCCAAGAATGGCCCAGCTAGTGTCAAATGGAATGAAGATAAGCTGCTCCCACCAAGTTCTGCCCGTGTGGAAGACTTATGAACAAAATGATTCTAAGCTATTAACCTTTGGCACAGACTATTACACAGGCATAGAGAGCTCCACCATTTCAAATACCCTCACTTACTCCCTGTTTGCCACTTGGCTGTCTTTGCTGTTCCCTTAACACCCATAAATGCTCTTGTCTAGAATTCTTGGCACTTGCTCTTGACTTCATGTCCAATATACACACCGTTCTCTCTCTCTCTCTCTCTCTCTCTCTCTCTCTCTCTCTCTCTCTCTCTCTCTCTC
>OU015756.1:38944433-38960361 GCA_907169655.1 Acomys percivali | reverse complement strand
GCTCCAGTCTAAAATCCTGCCATTCAGCTACTTCCTCCCAGAGGAAATGTTGCATTAGAGACTTGACCCAGTTGGACTTCCTTCTGGCTCCTCAGGCTTTCATTTCCTTTCAAGTCTGTATCCCGCTCACCCAGTCCTTGTCCCAAGTGGAACGGCAGAAGGGAGTCCCAAGGTGATCTGAGCACGAATCCCGTGATCTTCAAAATTCACTAGAGTCTTCACGCGAGCGTCCGACCAGCCCTAAGTGGCTCTAATTACATTTCAATGGAGCATATAGTCAAAAATTTGACAAGCACGTAAACTTAACAGCTGAGCTGCAAGCATAATTACCACCAAAGTGATTTGTAACTGCCAGCGAATAAGCCCACGAGGCTGTTGTTCAAAGTCCTTCAGTTAAAAGATGCAAATGTGAGAGCCGGAGTTGCGAGGATGAAGGTACCAGAGCCGAGGTGGAGCTACGTGTCTGCTCGGTGGAGCTTCGTGGATCCAGACACAATGCAGGGAAGCAAGCCATCCAAAACGCCATCACTCAGATCCTGTTGGGCTGTTCTGATGCAGAAGATAAGAAAGAGCATCAGTGGGGGGAAAGGTAAGATGTGGAACTATAAAAATAAACCGCGTGTCCCTGACATCTGTGTTTGCAAACGCACTGCTTGAAGCAATGGTCTTCCCTCTAAAAGACCAATCCCAAAATGACGACTTCCTCCACTTTTGTTTTTTTCCCCTTCGGCCCTCATCAGAAGGGCTTTCCCCAGTGACCTCTCCACTTCCAGCTTCTGTTTGAGGTTCTCCATAAAAGCGTGGGCAGAAGTATGGACATTATGCACAGGTGACTTCAAAAACCCAGTTCCTCACCTGCTCCACTGTTGGGCTCCTGAGGTGAGTCTGCGCGCCCGCTTCTCTGAGGGAGCCCTTCCCAGCCTCTTATGCCTCTTATCACTGCGCATAATCCCAGGACAGGTTTGAATCAAATAAATGACACACACGGTGGTGCGGTGGCCAGATGTTCACGGGGTGAGAACGGGAGTTAAGTTCACACAATTGTTCCGCCTCCTTGCTTCCCGCCGAGGTTCTTTCCTGTGGGCTGTAGTTGGTGTTGCCAGCAGCTTGGCTCTGCTCTCCTCCGCCGCCAGCCCAGCCTGTGCTCCCGGGGCTGCGCACAGGCTGCCTTCCTCTTCCTGTGCAGCTGGTGTTTGCAGAAGGACATGATTTGGAAGTTGGTTTATTTACTTTGCTTTATTTATTTGTTTGTTTGTTTTATGAATGGGCATAGATGTCTGTTTTTTAAACAATCAGTCAACTCCAGTGATATGATTAGAATTTAGCAGAAAAACACCAAGCGAAGTGCTGAGACTTGGGGTTCCGGGATTTTCAAATGAAGCGCTGGATCTTTAAGTGTCTTTTACACTACAGCCTGGGGCTCACCAATGAAGCAATACTTTCGATTGCCGAAGCCAACGGCTGTAGTACCAGTCACTTCCTTTTGTCTTTGCGGTCCTTCCTCACTCAGAGATTTTCAGGATATTTATATGGCCTCAACTACAGAGAGAAAGAGAATACTCCGGAAAGTACTTCCTTCTCTTCAGTTAATTCCTTTTCTCAAATCATTTTTTAAAAGTCTGAAGACCTGGGACACAAGCATGGAGCTCGTGAGATTGACAGGCAGGCTGGGGCAGACACCTTGCCTTTAAAAAGTTTGCCCATAATTGAAAGCAACATAAAAAAACATCAAAGGCACCGTTGACCAAAAGTCATCCTCTACCATCTTCCATAGCAGCCACCGAGTTTCCCTATCAGAGGAAAGTATCGCGTTTCTAGAATATTCTTCTGGGGCTATCCTACATAGATATAACATTCAAAGCTGGGTTTGCTTCTTAGATATACAGATAACTACACACAATACACATTACTCTTGGATTTGCTTTCCTCCCCCTGAACAATACATCAGAAGAAGTTTTTTTTTTTCTTCTGCCCACAAAGCAGTCAGGAGAGGAGTTGCTCTTCGGCTCAGTGATCTGCATCTGGTTTTGGCTTATTGTACTGACAACAAGCAAGGTGCCAAGCCAAACACAGATATTCCCAGCCCAGAGAGATAGGAGGTCTAGTAAGAAACCTTAAAACTTTTAACAGCAGCAAGTATGGAGTGAGCACAGGAGGAGGGGAAATTCTAATTGTGTTGAATAGAATATGGTGTGTGAGCTGACAACTGGAAAGAAAGGGTAATTTGCAGTCTTGCAAAAAAAAAAAAAAAAAACGGAAGCCCATTGCTTCTATCTCTGCTTTGATAAGCAGAAGAAATGTGCCCGCTATCGCAACATCATTTTTGCTAAACAGAGATCTTTAGTGGCAAAGTTGGTAAAGTGCTGGCTGAGCAGACGTGATAACCTACCTGCATTTGGATTTTCAGGGTCTACGTAAAAGCCAGCAGAGGCTTGCAGCTCTAATCCCAACACCCCCCAACACTCACCTCCCCACCCCTGCCCTGGACAGAGACAAGCAGATTTCCTGACACTCATCTATCCCAGCCCAGTCAGTGAGCTCCAGTGCAGAAAGAGACTCTGTCTCAAAAGAGTAAAGTGTCCTCCCAGCCTCTACATGCAGCACATATGCACACACACACATACACATATATGAAGCACATGTGCACACACAAATATTTATATGAGCACATTGCACACACACACAAATGTGTACATGCAGTACATATGCACACCTCCCTACAGAAACATGTACATGAAGCACATATACACACACCCATAAATATGTACATGAAGCACATGTGCACACACACATATGTGTACATGCAACACATATGCACACACCAATGCAAACATGTACATGAGCACATATGTACACTTACAAGCATGTACATGCACCACATACACACACTTAAAAATGGAAACAAGCAATTAATTAATTAAAAATACATTTAGGAAAAGTATAGCCTTAACAATGTGAGGAAGGAAGGCAGGGAACAGCTAGGATGACATAGATATAGGTGTTAATGCTACGTAGACCAGATACCAGTTTATGCAAGTTATTTGACCTCTCAGGGCCTTTATTTTCTTTTATATAAGATAGAAATAAACCTTATGGTGTGACTGAGACAATTTTTGTGTATTCAAATTAGGCAAAACTAAGCTTGGTGGTAGACTGAGGCAATCCCACCTCAGATGAAGCAGGCGGGTCAGGAGTTCAAGGTCATCCTCAGCTATGTAGCAAGTTCTGAGCCTGCCTGAGCTACAAGAGACCCTTTCCTCAGGCAATAGAGAAGCTAACAGTTACTGTGATAGTGTGGCAGAAGAAACAGCCCTGTCACACGCACATGCTCACTGTGATTTGTCTGCACTCAGCTACTCTTGCCCACGTTTTTGTGGCCTCCAAGCCTCAGGTCTGACTTAGGTTCTTGGTACCTGTCTGATTTCAGAAAGCAACAATTACCTGAGGGCGTGATCACTGCCCTCACAGGACACAGGACATAGGACACAGGACACAGGAAGGCTGGTGGAATGTACACATAGCCTCGGTTTATAACCTGCACATTACTACTCTGTCAACTTTGTTTTCCGTTTGTTTTGAGCGAGGTTCTTGATATGTAGCCTAGGTTAGCCTTGAACTCACTGTGTAGCCTAAGTTAGCAGTGAGCCTCCCACTTTGGCCTTCTAAGTGCTAGGGTTACAAAAGTGGATTACTATACCTGGCTGCCCACATTTTTGTTAACCAAAACATCACATCACCAGGGACAAAGTCAGTATGTTAGGAAAAATAGATTCTGCCGCCTCCAGATCATTCTATCTTTCCCCTTCACTCTTCCACAGGAATACCAACAATTCCAGCTAACCAGGACCCAGAGGGGCTTGTGCAGACTGAAGCACCAACCAAGGACCAGGCATGGACTAGACATAGACCCTTACACATACATACCCAATGTGCAGCTTAGCTTCCATGTGGATCCCTCAGAAAGAAGTCATCTCTGACATGGTCTCAGTTGCATGCCTTTCAATCACTTGACCCTGGTGTGGTTGCCTTGCCAAGACACCGTGAAAGAGGAAGTACACACTCCTGATGAGACTCGAAGTACTGGGGCGGGTTTGTGGGGTGGTAGTGGGGTGTTTCCCCTTTTCTGAGGGGCAAGGGAGGGGGATGGAGGATGAGAGAAGGACAGAGGGGAGGGATTGGGAGGGGAGGAGACAGGGGGCTATGATTGAGATGTAAAGTGAATAATTAAATTAAAATTTTTAATTAGTCAAAGAAGAAGAAGAGGAGGAGAAGGAAGAGGAGGAAGAAAGAAAGAAAGAAAGATATATATATATATATAATCTTACCACTGCACAGATAGGGTACCCTCCCCCCTTGTACAGTCCCAGGTGCCTAGTAGACACACAACACTAAGGTCTGGTATCCAATGGAAAAGCAATGGCACTAAATTCAAGATAATTCTAAAATAGACCCTTCAACTGACAAAAAAAAAAAAATTTAAACATGTTTCAAAGTCAGTTTGGAATTTTGTTCTAATCAGATTTGACATATATATCTCCTCTGTGTGAATTTGAAAACAAGTGTCCCTTCTACACAGATGTACCCTCTGGGCCAAGAGCTGCCACAGACAGAGTAACAAAATGCTCCATCCATGGGGACAAAACCCAGCTCTGTACAGCCATGGCTAGAGGCTGGGTGAGCAGGAGAGTGGGCCCTTTACTGTGAAGTGTACAACGGGTGCTCCTGAGAGTGGATGGTGGCTCTAAGGCCACATCCTGCATAGCCCTCTGCATCTGAATCCTAGCAGGCTACATGGTGACCTAGCAGCGTGCCCGCAGCTCTGGGGCATGAGCTGGCACCACAGGGAGATGTCCAGACTCACACAACTTCATCTCTTTCATCCTGATTGACAGGAGAAGTGCAGGAAGGAAGAGGAGGGAGTTCTGAAGAAGCTTTATAAGACACTGATGTTATAAGCCTCTGGGTGGATAAGCCGTTCCCGGGGAGCAGGGATGCCAGGCAGCAAATTAGGGAGCTGCTGTCTCAGGGCGGGAGACCCTCCTGTGTACACATGGAAAGTATAGGAGAAAGATGTAGGATTGCATCCCGAGTTGCTTATTTGGAGATTAACTAATGAGAGGTTCAGAAAGTAATGACTCCATTGGACAGGATATGGTTCCTCACCAAAGTCATGTGGGTCTTAATCCCAGAGGGGATAAGGAGAGACAGAGGAGGCAGAGGGAGGGAAAGGAGCAGGGAGGAAACACCCAGCGGAGGAGGAGGACAAAGACAGGAGCTGTGTCTGCTCTGCTCCCCAGCATCAAGCCTGGGCCTTGGCCTCGGGTGGGGGTGGGGTGGGGGTTGTGCTCACAACATGAACATACATGTGTGGAGGGGGAGACGGCAGAGAAATCATGGCCTCTGTGACTTTACAGAGAGCATTCCCTGGTGAGAATGGCAGGACATCTCCTGTGCCCAACCGAACAGTTACACATCTTACTTGCAGAGCCAGCACCCCCCCTACCCCCACCCCCCCACTTAGCATCACTCACCCATCTGGTCCATCCTTGCTTATCAGCATCTGAGATCTGCAGCCTCCCCCACAGACATAGCAAAATTGAGCGCCCCGGCTCGCTTGTCCTCCACTCTCTCTTTGGTTTTCCTGTTTGCTCACATGTAGGAGACTGTTAGAGCCTTCCTCTGAGGCTTACTTGCCAGCTGACCGGCGGTATTTGAACATACTCCCTCAGGGCCCCTAGCCCCAGTGACACCGCAGTGACACTTGAGGCTTCCCTCAGCAAGGCTGAGACAGCTTTGCTGGGCATGAGAATGGCAAATGCTGCCCCTGCAGTGGAGACAATGACTCCTGGAAAGGGTCCACGCTGTGGGGCCATCCTTGGATGCTCTCCAGATACAAGGCTCGGCCTCTTCTTCCTCTTTAATATGTGGCTGGGTCCAGTCATATCCGAAGCAATCTGAGGAAGGAGTCCTATCACTGGGCCACCAAGACCCTTCCAGAGGTATTCAGGGCCCAGCTGCTAGTATGGGGTGTGTGTATGTGGCGGGGGGGGGGGGGGGGGGAGGGATTCAACATTCTGGGAATGGCATGTTTATTTCGAAACAATCATGAGGCTTGATTTGATATAGTGAAAGAAATTAGTGCTTGCTGAATATGGCCCAATTATTACTGTGTTAATTCTTCCAGATTAGCAGCTGACATCGGCTGGCAGGCAGTCAGGACATTTCAACGGGTTCAGCTGAAAAGTGTTATGGCTGTGGGGCCGCCCCACCCCCACCTCAAAGCCAGATGATGACCCCTTCCTTGTCTGGATGACTTTCCCAGCAAGGGTGAATGGCATTATTTTAATGTCAACTGGAAGCAGACAAACCACGATGAAAGTCACCCATCGTCTTGATATCATTGAAATCCACATTAGCCCAAGTCTGAGCTCCATGGTTATCTGAAAATAGAAGGAACTGTAACATGCTATGGGAAAGTAGAGCCTCAGTCTTCTCAGGGACCATTCGACTTAGGTGTATGAGTTCACACCCTAAGGCAGCAGTCAAGCAGACAAGGAGGACATAGAGGCTGTCTGGTTGCTATTAGGAACCAAGTTGGATCCTGCCCAAGTTCATGCAGAGCCCAAACCCCCACTATCCAAGAGTGAGGCTATGTGGACATCAAGGCCTCACAGAGGTGAATAAATTAAAATGACTCTTAGGTGCTTGAAAGAGAAGCAATAGGAGAAGGACATGAACACACACACACACACACACACACACACACACACACACACACACACACACACACGCTATAAGGAATTGGTTCATACATTTAGGGAAGACCAGAACAATCTCAAGGCTGAAAAGCTGCAGGGTAAACCCGGATAATCTGGGAAGCTGACAGTATAGCTCCAACCTAAGCAAAGGCCAGGATGGATACCCAAGAGACATAATACTGTAAGTTTGAGCCTAACGACTGTCATGTAAAAACTTGGGGAGAACTGATGTTTCCATGACCGCCCCAAGGTTGTTAAAAGCCAAGGCCCTGGAGAAAAGGCCAGCAGTCAGGAAGAATTGTCACTTACTCAGAGAAGAGAAGAGCGCTTTGTTGGTCTCAGGCTTTCAGTTGACTGGATGAGACCCAGCCACAGTAGGAAGAAAAAATCAGTCTATGATGTGAATGCCAAGCTCATCCAGAAGCCGCCTCCCACAGCGCTCCAGAAAGAGACCAGATATGAGGGTATCTCATGGTCTACTTGAGTGGACACATAATATTAACTCAGCCCCACTCTGCTCTTACTGCAGTCCCTATCAAAAGAATATATCTGAGCACACAGGCATCAAGGCCTTATGTGTTTAAAGACCCCATGAGGACACAGCAAGGGGACAAAGGAAAAGGCTTCAGAAGACAGCAAACCTGCTGCCAACTTGACCTTGAATTTCTAGATCCCAGAACTGTGAGAAAATGCATTTGATGCTAAGACACCGCTGTCTGTGGTATCTTAGGTGGCATTAACCAACACACGCTCCTACAAGACCAAGGGTAGGTAGCCTCTGCTGGTGGTCTTACAGCCCAGTACTCCTGGGCACATATCTTCTTCTCAACTCTTTTGGCTTCTTCTTATGCACTGGCTCCATGAACACAAACAGGAAATGCTATTGCCTGCTGGGAAAGAAGCTGGGATGTGGAGTTTTGCCTGTGGTGCTTCAAGATAGAAGGATTAGTCTAATGCACAGGGGTCAATGTTATCATATCCCAAGATCACCTGTCCTATCAGAGAAGCTCAAAACCCTAAGTCTTTTTGTCAGACTTTAGACTGAGGCAAGGGGGCAGGCATGGGGCAGGTGCCAAAAGAGCTGGCCTGGAGGCAGTGCTTTTAGCTTGGTCAGCTGATGTGACGCCACATCGGGCAAGTGGTAGCTGGTGGACACTCAGCAGGACCTTTGGGACAGAAATGGCCGGAAGAAGGTTTTCTGAAATGACATCAGTTACTTTTATTTTGTGCCTCCTGGAATGTCCTCGGTACCATGAGATACCCCACTGTTTATTGTGTCTTGTGGCTCCTGGGACCCATGACTTCTACCTGGGGCTGGGCAGCTTTGGCACCCAGGCCTGATCAGATGTCTGGCCATAGTCTCAGAGCCTCTCAGGAAGGACAGTTGCCTGCATGCGGACTATTCATGTGACCTGCTTCTAACGTCCTTTGCCACGTATGTGGTCTTGAATGAAGCACTTCCTTTAAGGGAATGACTTCCACTTTTCGAGTAGCGCCCATCCAGACCCTGTAGCTACTAGCGGCATGAGAGAGGAAGTAATCTCCCTATGGAGCAAAGAGGAGCTTCACTGCAGATAGATGAACGCCCTCTTTGTTTCTTATGTGGACCCTCCATGCTTCTTGAAATAGACTGTGTGGAGGCATCTCACATGACTGAGTACATGACGCTCATTTCTGGAGGCCATTCAAACAAGGTGGCCCAAACAGGGTAACTAAACAGAAATTTTACTCTCTCATGGGTCTATAGGCCAGAAGTCTCACTGTGTGAATGGCGACCCATTTCATATAGGTTCTGGATCACTGGTTCTCAACCTTCCCAATGCTGCGACCCTTTAATACAGCTCATGTAGTGATGACCTCCAACCATCAATTTTTTTTATTGTACTTCATAAGTGTAATTTTGTTAGTTTTGAATCATCATGTAAATAACTGTGATTTCAGATAGTCTTAGGTGACCCCTGTGAAAGGGTCATTTGACCCCCAGAAAAGTCACTACCCATGGGTTTAGAACCACAATTCTAGAGTAATTCTGTTTCTTGCCCCTTTCAGGTGAGCCTTCCTGGTGTGGACACTGCCTCCTCTTCTGTCTGTCCATCTGCCCTGTAGATCTCTTGATGTTGGATGGAGGGCCCACCTAGATAGATGAGCTCATTATTACAAAATATTTAATTATATCTGGAGGAACTCTGGGTCTAGATAAGCTGTTGTTCATGGGTTACAAGATTTAGGATTAGACACACCTCAGCAGAGGTCATCCATGCCATTGCGGACGGCCTTGCTTAACACTCACTCAATACCCTTCTTAGCTCTTCATCAAGCTGTGGCCCACACGAGGACACTCCCATCTCACCTGTCCTCCCACCCGTTGAGACACTTTCTTCCTATCCAGACTATGTCACACCCAAAGGAAGCCTCAGTCCTTCACTCTTGCCTCCCCCTCTACCACCAAGAAGAGGGCAAGGATGATAACGAAACATAACATAGCAGATGGGACATGGCCTCCTAGTCTGTTCAAACTGTTACAATAAATACCATAAGCTGAGTACCTTGGTTTTTTTTTTTTTTAACTTTTTTTTTCTTCTGGCTCTAGAGGCTAGGAAGTGCTAGAGCAAGTCCCTGGAAGATCTGGTTTCTAGGGAAGACCCATTCTGCTTCATCAGCCATGCCTTCCAGCTGTGTTTGCATGGGAGAAGCACGTTCTCTGTTCAGGACCTTGAGGAAGGGCACTATTCTCAGAGCGCTTCACCTTCGTGACATAATTACCTCTTCAATGTCACTTCTTACTACCATCACCCCATAGGTTAAGGCTTTGCCATGTGAATTTGGGGGAACATAAAAAGGTCACGCCAAGAGTGTGTGGACAGCCACAGCTCTAGGGTCAGAGGTACAGGTTCTGCCAGCTACTACCTATGTGACCCTGGGCAGGTCACTTATTTGTCACCTCTAAGCCTTGGATTTTCACATTTAAACAAGAGTGGTAAGAACTCTTAGCTGTAGGGAGGCTACAAAGACTAATGAAAATGCCTAGCAGAAATGCCTGACACATCATAGGTTCCAAGTATATATCTCCTATTATGATTAATATTTGAGCAGATGTGTCCTCTAGGAGTCTGCTCTTATGTGTACTAACCTAAGTAGTCTAGGGTTCTGGACAGTGAGGAAGGCAGCCACAAACAAGATGGCTTCATCTGGGCAATGTGGTTGGGAGGCCACTATTTTTTCTTAATCTCCCATTTGGAATGAGCAGAAATAGTTTGCCCACAGACCTTCGTGTTGGTGTGATACGAGGTCATCAAGTTTTCAAGGTCTTATGTGACTTATGGTCTGTCTCACTCCCTGCACTTCTCGTCCTGGGTCCCGGGTTCTCAGTTTGCTGAGACTTGGATTCACTGACTGTTGTACTGACTGCCTCTCACGCCCTCCCACCATCCATCATGCATGCACGCACACAGGGAAAACGTGAAGTGCCAGGCCATATCTCATTTAACCACCAGAGAAGGGTGATGAAGGAAGACTGTCCTTGTCTTTATATATAATGCATATATTGGAAGAGAGAAAGCCATTCGTGTCATTGTAATTAAATGCGGTTAAACTTCTGAAAGGAATGCTACCAGGGAACACAGGAACCAAGGGTAGAGACTTCAGCCACGCAGTCAGTCGGCTCCCTGAAATCTCCTTCTCTTGTAGGAGCAGACGAGAGGGGGGTGGCTGGGGCATGGGGGGGGGAGGAAGTGGCAGGTGGGGGAGTCCTGGTCCCTCTCCACCAAGCACTTACTTCGAATCCACAAGGACAGACCACCTCCCTGGGTTTTGGTATTCTACTAAAAAATATTGAAGAGCAGTTACCTCGAGCTGGGCTTTGAGATAAATAATTTGTGTTTATGTACCCTGTGCTAGAAACAGGACCCCGGTGAGGGTGAATCCTAAGGAACTCAGGCACACTCATCAAGTCTTCTCCCACTGAGCTACACCCCCCCAGCCCTAAATACATTATACACATTGCCTCATCAAAACCTCCCACCACTCTCATTAAGTTGATATTCCGCACTCATTTGCCACCATGCTGAGCTGTCTTGCCCATCTGTCTATTTTCTTCTTTGCCCCATCACTCCCAGAAACTGCATTTATTTCCGTATTTCCATGTTTTCTTTTCTGTCCTCCCATTAGAACGCGTAAGCTCTACCGGAACAAGAAAGGCCACCTCCATTAAGATAAGATACATCCTTGATTCTTGGCTATATGGTAGCTACTCGGTCTCCAATCAATGCTTCTTCAATGAGCTAATTAATGAACCAAACCAGTTTTTGCCTGACGTGGCTGAAGTAAGATGTAACACCCAGACGTGGTTTGCGATTCCCTTCGTGGTCCCCTTGCTATCCATCTTACATCACGGTTGTTTCTTTACTCTTGTCTCTGCTTTGTGGCTTTGAGGGCAACTGCAACCACACCACAGTCATCTTCCGAGCCTCATCCCTCTGGATTCTGCAGGGCCATGCCTTGCTCCTCAGACACTGCCCATATTTGCTGAGATGAACTGAATATGTTTCCATGACAACCCTGGAGCAGGAGGAAGGATGTGAGGCCCTGTATGCTTTTCCTGTCCTCTCCATTGAGACTGTGGAAGATTCCTCCTTGGAGCTCCCAGCGTAGAAGTCCCAGGACCACTCCTGGCCCAAGATGGCTTTGGGAGAGAGGCACCATCCGGATATTAAAGTTGGCTAGGTCTCTGTGAGGTGATGCCACAGTGTCCAGCCTGAGTGGGTCACTGTAGAAGAAGGCTTCAAATGTACACATGACAATTGAGGTCCATGTCATTGCGTTTCTTAGAAGATCATAGTTTTTATGGCATAGTGACTTACCAGGACCCTTACATGGGCGGGGTTCACTGCTAGTGTGAGGCAGCCTGGGCACCTCAGTGGGAAGGCAGTGGATAATGCATCTTTGTGGAGATTCCCCTGGTGTGTGGGAGCTTCCTGGCTGGCTGGCGCTTGACTCCTCACATATCCCCTCAGCTGTCAAAAGTCAAGGGAACCTCACAAGCTCCTGCTCCGTCCCCTTCATCTATGTCTATGGAGAGACACAGCAGCACGAACTTTTCTTGGAGCTCACACAAAATTGCCCGCTGTCATCAGAAAACCCAGAGGACCTAGAGACAAAGTCAGGGGCTCTGGCCACCTAGTAGGCAAAGGCCCTTGCTGGAAAGGTAGGGAAGGGAGGCGTGGGTAGCACGGCAGTCGGGAAGTTCTGATTTCCTCTTTCAGGGGACCAGCCATAGTGACAGGAGTCACCTCTACTTTCCCAGGAGCACAAATTAGAAGAGGCGGACCCCACTGCTAAACTGAAATAGAAGGCAGGTACCCAGAAACAGTGACCTTGGAGCAGCTAGATGTCACCTCTCTTCCTTGCACTAGTCCCCTGTCACCTGAATTTCCTCCGTTACCACAATTCCTAGAAGCCTCACACAGAATTGGCTGTTAAGAGAGCAACTCTCAGATTCAGGTTCTAGGAAAGACTAAGAATCTACTTGAAAGAGGCCTGCAACTGTTTCTGTACAGGGCCAGATAGATAGCCAGGCTGCGTGGACCACAGCACCCCTTGCAACTGCCCCCTCTGCAGCTCCAGAGCCATAACAGCTGCAGCAAAGGGATGGGCAGATGAATGAAAGGGCAGGAGGAATGGCTGCCTTCCGGTAAACCTTATGTACAAACGCTGCGGGCGGCTGGATTCGGCCCATGAGCCGCAGTTTGCCAACAGAGCACGGGCTTGTAAATGGGAGACCTTCCCTCACCGCCTCTTTGTCCCTAGGGCCTCTCACAGGCACATGCAGGGGCGAGGTGTTGAAATGCAGTGTGATGAGGCACTTACCAGCTGATAGCAGGTCAAGAGAAATCAGACTAGCTACAGGCTTCTCAGGGTCTAGGGCAGATGGAGAGGTGCCGAAAAGGCAGGCCTCCGGCATGAAACATGCCACCTCAGCTCCTCAAAGCAAACAGATCCCACTGGTTGTGGCCCCAAATCCCCAAATAGAGACTCATTTGGGAACGCTTGGTCTCTTCTTGTGAAGCTCACAGGAAATAGAGTCTGAGAGCACAGGGTGTCACGGACAAGCCAGGGACACACAGCGTGCTCACCCTCCCGGTTTTGGTACTTTTCCTTATGGCCCCACACTCCAGAGACCTACTCTCTCTTGTCATTTCATAGGGTGAGCCAGGGCTACTTCCAGGCTCAGATGAACCGTCAGAGCCCTTAAATGAGGATTAGCTGTCCTAAAAAAAAAAAAAAAAAAAAAAAAAAAAAAGCAAGCTTGTAGAGTTGAGTCCTAATTACCTCCTCTCCTCCCTCACAGCAGTGACATATCCCTGGCAATTATGGAACCTGAGATCAATCCAGTAACATCTTTCAAGACAGATGAAGCCACACTGCTGGTAATTCACCATGAATTTTATGAGACACTATACTTCAACTGTGTTCTGATGCTTGTCTGGGCTTACTGGAGGCTGGAATACAAAGGCCTCTGTGGTACACAGGCTTTACAACTCCAGGCATTTGGGGACTTTGTGTAAAGTCAGGATAGGCAAGGTTCTGCTACAAAAACAAATTGCTACTTAACACAACCCAAATTTACTTCTGGCTCATATCACATGTCCAGTGTGGATTAACAGGCAAACCCTCCTCCCCGAAGTGTTGAGGGTTCTAGAATCTGCAGGCTTCCTCCTAGCCCAGGCCTTGTGAGAGGAGCGGGCCTGGAAAACCTTGTTCTGGCTTCTAAAGTCTCTCTGGAGACCTTATCTGTTTACCTTGCATTGACCAAACAAGAGGCATGCCACACGGATGAGGAAGTCAACCCAGCCATATGCAAGAGGGCATGAAGGGACTGTGGGCAGGCCTAATGCTTGCTGCCAGACCTGGATGAAGTCGGGACTCAGGTGCCTCCTAGGAAGGGTACCCACGGGACGTTGTTTGAATAGTTTAGACAGCACAGCAGAGCAAAGGTCATCCATTGGAAGGTTGCACCTGACTCTGGTTTCAACCATACTCTTCCTTCCTGGTCTGTGTCACATGAAAAAGTCACAGGCGGCCACTGTCTCACACAGGGCCCCTCCAGCTTGTCTTCCCTGTTAAGACGAAGGACAGCTTTCTGACATTGTGACCACCATAAACATCTCCTTCTGTAAGTGGCTTCTACTTTTTTGTCACTGTTATGAGACAACTAATTAAAATGCCACATCACTTCCCAAAGCCCTACCTCCTATGATGGCCACATGGATTGGGCTTTCAACACATGGGCTTTAAAGGTCACACACAGCTGATCGCGGCACCCTCTTCTGTGTGACACTGGCCCCTCTGTGCTCATTGGGGCAGCCACTGCTTAAGGACTCAGGGGCTTGGCCCAGACCTACCCCCTCCTTACACCCCCCCCCATCCAGGCCAGTTCCTGGATTCTAGTTCTTTACTCACTCCAGGCTGCTTCCCTCATTAGCTCGGCTCCCTGGCCTGACCCTGGCCTGCCTTTCTTTCACTGTAACACACAACGTGGACAGGGGCTGCTCTCAGCGCTCAGCAGTGCAGAGCAAATGTGTCCCTCAGGAGTGCCTAACGTAGGTGACCCTAGTGAGGAGAGGCAGAGGACACACTCCACCAGACACCACAGACTAGAGGAGGGGTTCGAATGGGCCTGGGTTTCCCATAAGGTCATAAACCAGGGAATTAGTTTTTTTGTTCCTGCCTTTATCCTGCCAGACCAGGAAGGCTAGCCTGGCCCGCAGACACGTGTGTAACGGGGTGTTCGATGCCTGCACCATTCCTGGTGTACAATAGATTCTTATTAGATGTTTTATTTGGGGGGGGAATGTGAATATGTACATTTGAAGAATAGCTCCATTTTCTTCTTTCCATCTTCACAAGGCGATAAGGATTTGACTACAAAGCAAGCTACTGACATGTGAAAAAGTCAATCAAACCAAAGTGAAGGTGGAGGCTTTTGTTCTATGCAAAACCAAGTGCCCATTCAGAATTGGACTGCGGCCTGGGGAGAGTCCGCCCCAATTAGAGAATGAGTTCTTAATGGCTTTATAGCCACTGTAATTTACTTACTTATCTTTATTTATTTTTTTTATACAGGTGCTCACTCTGCAGTGTAGGCTTCTCTGGGAATCACTATATAGTGGGCTGGCTTTCAGACTCAGGGCAGTCCCACTGGCTCAGCTTCCCCAGTGATCAGAATTACAGCTATAGCCTATATCCTACCACAGCACCTTAAACATTTGTGAAAGTGCCAGGCAGAATTAATGTGTGGTCTGCCGATGATGCTGGGTTCCAAGCTGGTCCATCTTGAAAGCTAGCATTAAGTTTAAACACCACTGCTGCTGCCTCAGCAGCACATAGCAAGCAGGGGGAGGTTGTTTCAGGCCTTAGGTCCTTTCAATGAAAGGACTGTACTCACCTATGCCATGCATAGCTACGCACTAGAATTAGATGGATGTCGGTTTTTTGTTTGTTTGTTTGTTTTTATGCCACAGTGATGAGGAAAAGGCTGGAGGCAGGTCCAATTCAAGCCAACATCTGTCTAAAGTGCAAGTGTGCCCTTGGCTCTTCCTCCCTTTCTAACTTTCTTCCTGACACACACCTGCTGAAATGAAGACACGGTGGTGACTTGACCCACCTTGGCCTATCACCTGTCCTCAAATAAACAGAAAAGCGGTCAAAGGGCAGGGCCGATGCCATATCTGCTATACTTGACATCTGCTGTACATCTGGCTTCATGTCTATGACACTGTCATTGGCTGCATTTTTTCCTGCCATCCCCAAAACAAAGCAAAACAAAAAGAACCAGCAATTAGCGAATCTCTAAAATTTACTAGTGAGAAGCTTGACTCTCCCCCCAAAAAATATGTTAATGAAATTGGAAGGTGGGCCTTTGTGAACTGGTTAATATCTCATAAGGTTGTGGGCCTGGTCCTCCTAACAGCTTTAGTGCCTGTAGAAGATGGAGAGTCCTCTCCTACCAGTGTGTGACAGCGCATCAGGAAGGCCTTTACCAGATGCCAGGAAGATGTCAACATCATGATCACAGGTTTCCTGGTCTCCACAACTGTGAGCTAAGTAAACTTCTATTCTTGGGTTTGTGTGTGTGTGTGTGTGTGTGTGTGTGTGTGTGTGTGTGTGTGTGT
>OU015756.1:38916187-38933736 GCA_907169655.1 Acomys percivali | reverse complement strand
TGATGCACTATTTCCCCCACAGGCCCGCCCCAAGCAGCAGCTTCAGGACTGCCTGTGAACAGGAGCTTCCAGAAGTGAAAGCCAAAGCAACCCTTTCTTTCTCTAAGTTGCCTGTCTCAGCTCTCTCCTATAATTAACTAAAATAAGCCCCAAGCAATAAGCCTCCTCTAAACGGATGTCTGGAGAAAGTAGGAGATCTTGTTTTGTGCAGGTTACAAAAGAATCTGGTAGCCGGAGATCCAGGGTGGGGATGGTGACCCACAGTGTACCCTAGCGCAGTGTGTCAGAGACTTCGAATCCTTGTCTTTTTCTGCTTACTCTTCCTTAAACCGCACCTGGACCCTCGTGACCACCAGAAAGCTGCTGGAGCTCCAGCCATCACATCGAAGCTCTAGACGTAAGAATGAGAAGAGCAAGGGAAAAAAAAAAAAAAAAGAACAGTGTGTCTCATGAACTGGCCTCCCACCCCCACCCCCCACTCCCCATACCCCATGCCCCCACTGCCACCCACCTCTGCCAAGGGAATTTGTTTGGGAAATCCCACACAGCTTCTACGGTTTTCACCAACCAACAGTTGGTCATGCCAATCTGCAAAGGAAGCTGGGAAATTTGAGATTGCTTTGGGATTTCTAAGCTAGGCATGTGGCTACTCCCAAGGGCAGAGCTCCATTAACTCAGAAGAAGACACAGGAGGAGGGACAGGCCTGGCTAAACCAAGGGGGACCTAGAGAATGCTCTCTCTGAGTTAGAGGCCTTGGGTGCAGAGAGGCACAGGAGAAGCTGTGTGGGGCCACATGTGTCACAGAGAGAAGCCTATGGCCCTGCCCCACATTTTCAGGTAGGGACAAGGAATAGCTCTTTTAAGAAACAAGATGATCAGAGGCCAGGAAGATGGCTCAGTTGGTAAAGAGATTGCCACTCAGGTGTGAGGACCTGAGTTCAAATCCCTAGTACCTATGAAAAATCAGAATGTGGTTGGGGCTGGAGAGGTGGCTCAGCAGTTAAGAGCACTGGCTGCTCTTCCAAAAGGTTCAATTCCCAGCACCAACATGGCAGCTCACAACTGTCTTTAACTGCAGTTCTCTGTGGTCTGGCACCCTGGCACAGACATACTTGCAGGCAAAACACCAGTGTACATAAAAATAAATAAATCCTTTTTTAAAAGGCAAACAATCTTTAAAAAAAAAAAAAGTCTATCACCCAGTCCTGGAGGAAGCAGAGACAGGATCCCTGGGCTCTCTAGCCAGTCAAGTGGAAACAGCAAACTCCAGGTTTGAGAGAGTCAAGCCTCTGTGGGCACCAGACATATACATGTTGCACACTTAGACAAAAAGATTGTCACACACACACACACACACAAATAAATAAATAAAACATTTAAAAAATAAGGTGGAAACTGAGAAAAACGTTGTCAGCTTCTGGCCTCCACACACTTGCTGTACCTATGCACACAAATAGATACACACACACACACACACACACACACACACACTGCACACACAGGCACCCTGATATATAAATATATATATCCTTATCCTCATTTTCTCTAATAAAATAAGATAAAGGAAACAAGGAGATTAAATGCTTTAATTTCAGAGAGTGATCAAGGATTTACTTCTGGTCAGCTGTGAGTCTCCTGAGTCCTCTTTACACTCTATCCTCCCCTGCCCCTCTCCTGGGTGTGTGCTCTGCACTCAGTGAGTCTACAGCCTTTTCACAGGTGAGCGCACATGCCAAGCTTGGTATAAGAGGACAAACAGTCATGTTCCATCTTGTCACGTTACCAGACAGAGAAGGGGAGCTCTCATTTTTTTTTTTTCGAGACAAAGTCTCTCTCTGTGTTAGCCTTGGCTGTCCTAGACTCACTTTGTAGACTAGGCTGGCCTCGAACTCACAGCGATCCGCCCACCTCTGCCTCCCGAGTGCTGGGATTAAAGACGTGCGCCACCATGCCCGGCTTGGGGGGCTCTCATTTTAAAAGGCCCCGCCATCCTAACCACCATCAAAGCTCCATCCGCCTTTGACTGAGGGGTTGTGCCCTCAAACCACGGCTTTCATTGTCCTGCCAAGAGCTCACACGGTTATTAATTCAGCTATTTCATGATGAAATACTTTGTTGAGATTAGCAAAAGACTGGGAATTGTGATGAGGAAAAGACCAAGCCCTGTCTTTAATCTTATTTTGAGAAACCATCCATCGGTCCATCCATTCCTTTGTTCATTCACTTGTTTGTTTGTTTTACTGAAGCATCAACATTTCTCCTTTTAGGGCAGAGTCCAGACAGTGGTAACACTTGCCACATCCTTTGAAGCATGTGTGCTCTAACTGGGCAGCCATGTACAGTCCAGAGAAACAAAGTGCTCACACTCATAGTTTTAAACACACAAACTGGGGCCATCACAGTATGGCACAAATACAGCCAAGGAAAGAGAACTGCAGTTTCTTGGAAGATGTAAAATCCAAGCCTGTAACCACCTTGCAGGAGCATGGAGCACCACCTTGCAGGAGCACAGAGCCATGCTGTCACCACAATCCTCATTTAAAACCGACGTGACCAAGTAGGCCTTCAGCCTTCATCTTGAAAATAAGAGTATGCACTGTGCTGTTAACTAAAGCTAAAATCACTGGTAAAGTCACTTCAAAGCAAATATCCAAACAAGTAATCTGCTGTCCCTACACCCGAGAAGACACACACCAGCAGGCAAGAAAAAAGAAATCCTTACCTCCTGCAGGGCTAGTAGAGTGGCAATGTCAAAAATCAGACACTAGGTGGCGACCTTAACACAGTCTGCTGTTTATGACAGTTGGGACCAGTCTGTGCTGTTTCCTTTCTAGAAAAAAACACACCCACATGCTGAGGACGCACCAAAAAATTAATTTTATAAGGGGGGGAACCACATTATACTTTTAATATATACTTCTAATTATTTAAAACAAGCAATAACCTTACAGTGTGTTGTTATTACAACAAAGATTAGCTGGAATTACTGGAGGGAGGCCCCCTGAGTCTTTTCAGCCAAGCCCTCCCGTCAAGGGGAGCAACAGCCTTTGCTCATAGAAGCCTGGAGTCCTGTGTTCAACCAACTCCCTACAACCCTGACTGCCGTCGAACCACAGTCTCAGAGGAGACACTTCCAAAGCGGGAACAAATGATAGAAAGCCTTAACCCCTCAAATTGCCAAGGCGTGGTGGTGCAGGGTTGTAATGCTAGCACTTGGGGAAGCAGAAGCAGGCGGATCTCTGTGAGTTCAAGACCAGCCTGCTCTACAAAGAGAGTATAGGACAGCCAAGGCTACACAGAGAAACCCTCTCTAAAACAAAAACAAAACAAAAGGCTGCTTCTCCCTCCAGCAACTACCAGAATGGGGGGACGGGAGGTACTAAAGAAGAAAAGATGAGCTCTTTGAGTAAAAGAAGTCATAAGAATACTGGATATGGGAGCTGGAGAGATGGCTCAGTGGTTAAGGGCACCGCTCTTCCAAAGGTCCTGAGTTCAATTCCCAGCAACCACATGGTGGCTCATAACCATCTGTAATGTGATATGGTGCCCTCTTCTGGCTTGCAAGAGTACATGCAAGCAGAGCACTGTATACATAATAATAAATAAATAAATCTTTTAAAAAATGTACCAGATATAACCAATGAAATTTCAAAATCACCAAAAGTCAAGGGGAGCTCTGGCCTCTCGAAGATGTCCTCACAGCAGAGCCAGAATCAGACCTCACAAGGCAGAGGAGAAAGAAGGCGATGACAGCCAACGAGAGCTGAGGCAACACAAAGATCAGCGGCATTTATTGTGAAATAATGGAATGAGGACTTCTGAAGATGCCACCACGAGACAAAGAGGAAGAGCAGGCTTAGACCCAGAAATACTTCAGGGAAATGGTTCGGCGCCATCTGGTTTCCAGATTCCATCCACGGAAACCCCGACCTGTGACAAAGTCCTCACTGGCCTATGAAGAAAATGAAGTCAGCCATGTGTATACAGTACAACAGGGTGCTGGAGAGATGGCTCAGCCAGGAAGAGTTCTTACTGCTTTCTCTGAGGACCCAGGCTCAGTCCCAGCAAGCACATTGGGTGGCTCAAGGGAAGCCAATGCCTGACCTCTGACCTCTGAGGACATCTGCGCATGCTGGTGCACATAAACGCGTACAGGTACACAGTCAAACAAATAAATGAATATTTTAAAGTGAAACAGGGAAGCTTAAAAGCACTTAATTATTATTTTTTGGCTCATCCTTTACTATATAGCCAAGGAAAACCATGAACTATGAGCCTCCTGCCCTGTCTCTTGACTGTTGGGGTTACGGGCATTTGCCACAATGCCCACTTTATGAGGTTCTGGGGGTCAAACTCAGGTCAGCTCTTTACCAAGTAAGCCACATACCCAGCCTTAGAGATCTTACCAGTATTCTCACATTACTATTTCCTATCTTGTCACAACAGAAGATTCTTTTTAAAAAAAAATTAAAAAGCCTTCTTCTATGATGTGGACATGCAGCTCTGTGTGCATGCGTGCATGCATGCATGCATGTGTGCATGTATGTGTGTGTGTTGTTGTTGTTGTTGTTTCTTCTGTTGTTAGATCTTGTGATGATCAGTCTTCACTGTTAACCTGTCAACATTGGAAACCAACTGGGAGACACATCTCTAGATGTGCATTTCCAGAGAGGTTTAACAGAGAAAGGAAGCCCCACCCAGAACATGGGCCGCAGCATCTCATGTACCGGTGTCCGGCTGAGCAAGAATGGGCTACAGGAGAACCTGAGCCACACACTGGTACTCCTCCGTCTTTCCTTCTCTCCCTGGCTCACAAGGTAACTAGCTACTTTATGGTCCCACCACCATGGATTCCCAGGCAAGAAGGACTGTGTCCCCTCAAACCACAAGACACAATATATCATTCCTTCCCGGTTGCTTTCATCATGCCACAATAGCGAGAGGAGGAGGCCTTACTTGGTATACCCTAAGCTAGTATTATTACGCATACAGTTTTGAAATGTCCGTGGTGTGGGGAATCTAGAAGTCTGGGAAATAGAACATTTACAGTCCACTGAAGAGAGAAATAGCCAGCCAGGTACAACCGTCTCATTGACTCACCAAATGCAATCACTGTGGTGAGCAGTAAGCAGGACACTGCCTTCTAGAACTATCCAACACGAAGGCTCAGGGAGGCCAAGAGCCAAAGGATAGTATTTCAGGAACATCTTGAGAAGAGAAAGCAGGCAGACAAAAGTACTTATTACCCAGTCCTGGAAGGAGGAGCGGTCTGAGGGATCCCTGAAGGACAGAGAGCTGGTCGCTGTGATTCTCATGTGACACTCCTCACCTCCTGGTGTCCCTGGATGGCACATGGAGCTCATCCTGGCTCTTTTCAGCGTTTCCCATCTTCACAGGTAAGTCAGCACGAGGAATTTAGGTACAAGAAACTGATAGGACACACCCCAGCTTGGGCTGGTTTCCATGGTGACACACTGAGTACTTACTGGTCCTTTAAGACCAGCAACGTTGCCTTAAATATATCTAGATACTTCTGTCCCTCTGGTCCAGTGCAAGCCATCAGTGCTGTGATGAAAAGATAGCCTCTCTACTGCACTGTGCCTCATGTCCCTTGTCTCTCTCTGCTGGGTCCTACAGGTCACATTTATGCAGGCCCCTAGCGCTCACTGTGCCAGGAGTCATCCTGCTTCCAACACTGACATTTTCTAGCCCTTAGCTGTGCACTTTAGGCAGTCCGGTCCCTATACTCTTCTTCTGCCTGGATTCCTCTGTGAATGGGTCAGTTCCCTAATTCTCCTCTTTCCATCATTCTAGCATCCTATGGGACAGCCTTTCTGGGAAGTCCCTGTGCCCCTAGCTTTGATGACCACCCTTGACACAGCCCTCAGAGGCACTGACCAGGCCAGCAGGAGAACCAGACTAAGAGCATTTCCCACTGTTTCCTTCCTTCCTCTCTCCCTCCATCCTCCTCTCTCCCTTTTTCCCTTTCTATGTAAATCCAGCATTAGATCTCAAATCAAAACTCCTTCTTTCACGATGCGTCATCTTCATGGGTCCACACAGACCTTCCCTTTGATACGCACCTGCGTGTTTACTTATTGTAGCAAATGCCGGGCTCTGTGGGAGTGCTTGCAGTGGACCCGAGTGGCCACCTTCACAGCGCTGGGGGCTTTTCATGTTGCTCCGTGTACCACAGGCCTGCCGCTTCCCACTTCATAATACCCTGCCATGTCGGCGCTGCGTAAGACCACCTCTGGGATGGAGACCCAGGCATCCACACACAACAACCTGCGGACTCCCCAGCAGAACAGCTGGGTCATAGGGCGTCAATACTCCGGATCTGACTTGATGGGACCAGTGGTGGCTGCCCGCATCTGCTGCAGTTTACATCCCCAACCATAGAGCCCGAGGATCCATGTTCCCTGTGTTTGAAAGCTGGGCAGGGCTGCAGCTTTGTGATATGTCTTGGTGTCACGGGTGTGCCTTTCTGGCTTTTGTTTTATGTGTATTTCTTGCAAGCCTGGATGCGTCCGAACATTTAGTGCTAGGATTGACACCGTTTTCCTTTCCTATGCTCATGAGCCACAAGCACTTTTCCTTTCAGAACATTCGCCTTGGAAACGGCGAGCGTCTCTCTCCGTCACTGTTCTGTTATCTTTGCCCATACTGTTTTCACTAAACAGAAAAGCTTATTCTGACATCATTAGCCCAATCACTTTGAGCTTCGTGCTTTCTACTTGGGGAAGCTTTTATTTCAGAAGTCGGTACTCATCTCAGAATCACAAAAACTAGTCTGCACATCTCTGACTAACTTGGTGTTTTAGCATTCATGCCTTCAGGTCTCGGACGGAGAAAGTCTGTCCACACGCGTGGAAGGAGGCGGACTGTGGCTTTCTCTCCCAGCTGGGTTCTCTTGGCGCATTGGATCTTTCATCATAACTGTCCTGTTTGTGTCCCTGTGACTCTGTAGTAAATCAAATTCTCAATGCCTGCCTTCCCCTTCTTTTTCAAAGCTGTCTTGGGAATTCCTGCTCTTTTAGCCTCACAGGGATCGTAAGCAGCAATTTCTTTAATCAAACTGTTTTGATTACTTTTCTATGTAAGAGTTCTAGATTTCCATTATCTCTTTTGATTTTATTACTTTTCTTTTTAAAATGTATTTGTTGCAATACTGCTTGCATATAGAAGTAACCTATTTTACAGTTTCATAAATATTCATAAAACGAATATAACCATTATACCGGAAATATCATTAAATGAATTTTCCTCAGTTAAGTCCTTAGTTTTTAAGAGTTTGTGATTTTATTGTGAAAAGTATCTTTAAAATGCTTATGAAGAGTTTTTACTCCTATAGAGAGTTGATGCTGGTTTTTGTAAGTGTATCCAGCAACTATTTTGAACTCTTTTTTTTTTAATTTTTTTATTTTGAACTCTTTCATCTGTCCTAGTAGTTCATTGATTATTCTATTGCTTTTCTAAATAGATTACTTCATTCAAGAGGATGACAATTATCTATTTCCTTTTAAATCTTTTTGCCTCTTATTTTGCTATTTTTTCTAAAGTATGTGCACACACATAGTGCACATGATTTCACATAAATTCATACACCTACACATTCCCAATTTTGAGTTACCCCATTGTAGTAATGGTCAGTAAAATCATCTCATAAGGCAAGTTTTGATAGAAATCCATAAATACTCTATCAACTGTAATGCCTGCTGTAGGTATTTGGCATATGATCTCTTTAAGATTAGTACATTCTTTTCAAGATCTAATTTCCTAAGCATTCTTATTTTAATCATATTTGATAAGATTTATTAAATGCTTTTTCTGCTCCTCCTAAAATAAAGAGTACACTCTTTTAAGCTCGTGTAGTTAGTTATGCTGGTTGGCTTCCTTTGAATACACTTTCTTGGAGCTACTGCTTTCGTGTGTGTGTGTGTGTGTGTGTGTGTGTGTGTGTGTGTGTGTGTGTGTGTGTGTGTCTGACAGAGGCTGATCTCAGCTAGCTATCTTTCTCTATTGCTGTCCGTATTATTTTTTGAGACAGTGTCTCTCACTGAACCTGGGGCTCCCTGTTTTATCTGGTCTTGTTGGCCAATGAGTCCCCGCGGTCCCGTCTCTGTGTCCTCTCTCCACGCCAGTGCGGGGCTCACAGATGCCTCCGCCATGCTGCTCCACCTGGTGTTTTACATGGATGCTCATGTTTGTGCACCAATCACGTCAGCCACTACGCCGTCTCCCAGCCCCAGGAACACTTTCTTCAATGGTATTATTTGTCTAAGACAATGTCTTGTTTTTTGATAGTCTGTAATGCATTGATTATTAATATATGCTAGTAATATGCTACAGTTTGACCTTACTAATATTTTATTTTGTATTTTTAAACCTATCATTAAAAGACAACTATGCCTTTAATTTTCTTGTACTCTTGCTCACTTGCTCTGGAGTACAGATTATCTACGCCTCCTAAAAACATACGAGTTTCTTTCATATTTGAGACTTCAGAGAATTCACCTGTGAAATTACCTTGGCCAGGGGGCTTTTGGAAAAGACAATGTCTTTGGTTTTTCCCTAAAAGTCCTTAGTTCTAAGATATTGAAGTTTATATTTTGTGTGATAATTTTGGCAGCTTGTAAGTTGGAGAAAATTGTGTATTTTATCTGTTTTAAAGAAAGTATCTTAAGGTTTTGAATTAATTAACATATAATTGTTCAAGATATTAGTATGTTTTAAGTATGTTTGCTTATTTTAGAGGTACTTTCCCCTTTCTGTAATGATTTCTTTGTATTTTTACATACTTAATCTGTCAAGGGTCAGCAATATTACTCAAGAGCCCAATTACAATTTAACGCATTTTGACTTTAGTCTTCTCTGTTCCACCGACTTGTTTCTGTCTTCAGCCTTATTTCCGTCTTTTGTTCTTTGTGTTTTGCAGCCTCTTTCCTCCCCAGTGTCTTATGCTGAATTTGCTCTCCTCTGCTATTAGGTACATTTAAGGATATAAGCATCTGTAGGTGCTGCTTTAAATGTTAAAATTCCACATATTCTGATGTTTACATTTTCATCATTTATCCAGTCTTAAGACTTCGTATTTATCTTATTTTAAACATTTAAGCATAAGGCATTTTTAGACATATGAAGCTATTAGAAAACCTAGAAAAGGTGTGGGTTTTTTTTTTCAAATCTTGTATATTTTAGATATTAAACCTCAGTCAGATGTCTAACTGGCAAAGATTTCTCTCCCCTTCTGCAGGCTGTCTCTGGATTAACTATTTTCTCTGCTACGTAGAAACATTTTGATTTTATGGGGAGAAAAATTTTCATTTCATTCTAAGAGTTTAGAAAACATTTTAAATAAAATCATAGTAGAAAATGTCCCAAAATTAGGGAATGAGATGCCAGAATAGATGCAGGAGACTCTGAGAAACAAACAGACAAGACTGGAAAAGAGCGCTCGCACACTCCCACATTTTACATTATAATTAAAGCACTCAGCACATTGAATAAAGAATGTATATTGAAACCAGCAAGAGAGAAATACCAAGTCATGATAGAATAGCAGCTGATTTCTTCACAGAAATTTTAGAAGTCAGTAGGACTTGCGATTGTGAGTTCTGAAATCTAACAGTGAGCAATCAAGACTCTAGACCCCGAAAAACTGTCTGCCGTTACGATGGAGAAAGAAAGTTCCCAGGATGCATGTGGGCCAAAGAAACTCAGGGCTGTTAGCGTTCTGCTTTGGTCTGCTTACCTGTGATGTCATTGCTTACCTGCCACGGGGGCGTGGCCCTGCCCAGCGGTATATAAAAGGGCAAACCTCACTACCCTCACTACTCCCCACTCTCTGCCCTCTCTCACCCCCTTACCCCTTTCTTCCTCTGTCTCTGTCTCTATTTGTCTTTCTCTGTCTCTCTCTGTCTCTGTCTGTCTGTCTGTCTGTCTGTCTGTCTCTCTCTCTCTCTCTCTCTCTCTCTCTCTGGGGTACCTCTCTCTCTCTCTCTCTCTCTCTCTCTCTCTGGGGTACCTCTTTCCCCTTTCCTTCTCCCCCCATGCTCACTTAATAAACCTCATATAATATAATATCTGTTGTCTGGCCTCTTATTATCTTATCATCTTATTTTCTTATTTTTAAAATCATAATACCGGCCATTAAGCCAGCTCTACAGAAGCTGCTAGGCAGAATCCTGTGGAGCAAACTGTAAATGCATCATGAAGCTAGAGGAAGGAATAAAGGACTCTCACTCACTTTCTCACAACCTGTCCCTCCCTTAGAATGAAAGAGGACACTGGTCGTCAAGAGGACTGACTGCCTCTGGAACACGGCCTGAGTCATCAGCACGTGTTGAATAAATGAATAATGAACAGTTCATTGAGGAAGATTTAACAAATATGAATATTCCCTTTGGGGACATTAAACTTCATTTTTTTTCTCAAGTATGTTTAATAGCATCCAAGTCCCAGGAGAATATTAACTAACACAACCAGTTCTCTAGAGACACATTTACTGTCCCCTGGTCTTTCTAGAATGTAGATGGTTGAGCTTTGAGTGGGAAAATTGCACAAATCCAGTCCACATAAGATTATGAACTCTCTGAGCCCCATTAAAAAACCAGATTAAATAAAGTATGTGAACAAAAAAAAACCTGATGATGCTTTTTTCCATGCCTCGTCCATACCATATTTAGTCACCAGTCCACTAAGGAAAAGGTTGCACTTTTGAAACTAATTCCAGGATTTCAGAGGCTTGCCTTTCTCCTCACGTAGTACCTAACCCTGCATTATACAGCTGCAAAGGCGCGATCCCCCCTGGGACCTGTGCCCAGCTATTCTAATTCTTTGCAGGTTGCAGCCTCTGTGCTCCAGAAATTTCTTTGGAGATAAGCATGGGGGTGGTGGAGGAATGAGCTATATTTATAAAATAATGAAGACAATTTTTCTGCACAAGGTATGGATAACATTCTAGTGACGCTTGTCTGGCCAGTCAAGTGTTTTCCCCTGCACTCTGCCAAGCCTTTCAGAGATTTAATTAAAAATGGCTTTGATGGTGGGTAGCCAAGGGAAACCAAGTCCTAGGGTTAACTAAGGAAGAAACTGAATACCTACAGAGGGCTGCTATGGAGAGCGAGGAGAACACAGTAGTGTTTTGAGACACTGGAACAGCGCCGCCAAAATACAGCTGACAGCTTAAAGAATTTGTCACGAAGCAGAGAATATGAAGCAATAAAAGGGAAAACATCTCATCCAATATAACATTTTTAAAAATTTTACTCTTTGAGAGAAGGTGCAATGAACGGTTTTGTCAACTTGAACACAAACCCTGACTTCTCTGGGAAGTTGAGAAAAATACCTCTAGGAGCTTGGCCTATAGCTCGGTCTGTGAGGTATTTTCTTGATGAGTGATTGATGGGGAGAGCCCAGCCCACCGTGGGTGGTGCCACCCCTGGGCAGGTGGGTCCAAGTTGTATAAGAAAGATGCCTGAGAAAGCCCTGAGGAATGAGCTAGTAACGGTGACCTTCCATGGCCTCTACTTTAGTTCCTGCCTCCAGGTTCCTGCCCCGACTTCCCTCAGGGACGGACTGTGACCTGAGAGTTGTGAGCTGAAACAAACGCTCTCCTCCCCACGTTGCTTTTGGCCATGCTGTTTTATCACAGCAATAGAAACCCTAACTAAGACACAGGATCTAACTTGTAACCCAGGCTGACCTCAAACCTCTGGCAATCCTCCTGCCTCAGCCTCCTGAGAGGTATGTTTCTAGGCACACACCTCCATACCCACCCAACCCAACTTTTTAAGGGGAGTCCCTCAAATATTCCTTAGCATTGATCCCTCGAGCCTTCCTTGTCAATCATTCCATGGTCTGAGTTTCAGTAATAATCATTGTTTCAATACCTTTTATCCAGTCAATTCTTACACAGCTCTCCAGAGTACGTCTGTGGGTTGCCTTGGAATCTAAATATGTTTTGTGAAAAGAGCACAGCTTGTGTTCAAGTTCAATTTGAGCAGGTTAAATCTTCAGCTAGCACAGGGTTTGGCAAAGATTTAATCCTTCTGTGGGTCAATTTGTGAGACTGTAAAGTGGAGCGGGGGCTATCGGGTTTCTGTGAGCCTGGATGAGCTCATACATCGGAGCGTTTGCCAATCACCATCTGCTGTGAATCAAGCCAGGGCCGGGGGAGAAGGGGAGGCCAAGTTCAAGGGGCACTGAGAAATTCAGCATCAAAGTTATATTTTAATGGTGTATTTCCAAAGAAGAGGAGGAGGAGAAGGAGGAGGAGGAAGAGGAGGAGGAGGCAAAGAAATCATGACTGACAAGTACCCGAAGCACTAGCTCTGGGTCTGAGAATATGAAAGCTAACATCGCATGTTTGATGAAGGTACAAGGCAAACACTGGGCCCCCAGCCTGTCACTGTCAGCTGGTTTCCAGCAGCTGGCTTCAGAGCCGGCCTTGCTCTGTCTCTGCCCTCCTCAGTGTCTAGCCAGGAGCTGTTTTCTCACTGCCCTTTGCCTCTCCTCTTGCTTTCTCTCCCTGACCTCTTCCCAACCTTTCTTCTTTACATTTCCTCCTTGTCCCGTAAGGGGCGCTGGAGTTCTTTGGTTGGATGGAAGAGTGTTTTCACCTCAGTTTTCCCGATGTTAGGCTGATGTCCCAGGACTGTCTCTTACTGGGTTTCCAAAGTGAAGGCACACAGCAAAAGGCACAGCCTCTGAGATGAGATGCCCATGTACCATCCAGCCTGATGCCAATGAAACCAGACAGAAACCAGTGTTTAAATGTGAGCTCTATGAAACAAGACAAGAAGCCTAGGACGTGTGTCCTTGCCGGAGACCCCCTTCTCTTCTACTGCAGGCACAGGGACACACTGCCTCTCTGCCGTTGCCACCATCAAATCCCCATTTTAGCAGTGCTCGCTGCAGTTTCCTGGCTCCTTACCATATGCTAGTTGCTTAGCATACAGATTTTCATTCAGTCTGCACAGTATCCTTTGTAGAATGGAGTTATTAGCCCACTTATCAATCAGGAGACTCAATATTGGGAGGTTTTTATAGCTAGGGATAATTCTTCCCCATTTGTTCATTCAATAAATATATATAAAGTGACTGTGGCTCTATGCATCTCTGGATGCTAAAGTAGTACAGTCCAGTGTTGAGGATTGAATGTGTAAGTCCGTCCAAATTTTATCATGAAATGTAATTCCCCAAGCAGCAAGCAGCAGTGTTGGGGATAGGGCAAGGGCAACAAGAGCTCCACTTTGTGAGCGTGTGTGAGAATTGGTTCTTTATGAAGACTTGACCTTTGTGTCCCTTCTGTCATAGAAGACATGGGCTCCTTCCCTTCAGGAGATGCAGTCAGGGTTAACAATGCTGAGATCAGAGGAAGAGCCCTTACCAGTCACCAGACACATCAGCCTTGACACCGGACTTCAAGCCTCAGGAACTGAGTAATAAATGTCTGTTGTTTGTAAATTACTTAGTCCAGAGGATCTGGATATACAAATGGAGTAAGATCACTGAGGTAAATGAAGGACATAAACGGTAGAAACTCACAGAATGCCATGGAGATGTGGTTATTGCTCCCAGGAACAAAACCTTAGAGTCATCACAGATCAAGACTGCTAGGAGAACTGTCAGCATAGACTCCACCGTCCAGGGCTCTGGAAAACACCATCAGTGCTGCAGCCACTGGACCCTTGGGGTTCATATCCCTAATTGTTACCTTCACTGGAGACCAGTTTCCATGTTCTTGCTGTTTTGTGCTGTTAGCTCTTCCCCCTGAAACCTCATCTGATGCATTTGTTTGGCAAAGTGTAAGTCACCTGTTCACACTCTTAACTATATGGAATGAAGGAATCTACAGACATCTATAAAAGTAGGGGATCTGAGTGTCCAACAAGGCTGCATCTCAAAATAAGAGCAGGGATTTCAGATGCTGGTAGAGACAAAAGAATGACAGGCGACCACTGCGCTGAGTCACTTGCACCCTAACAAAAGACAAGATGCACACAGATGACCACAGTATGTAAGAAAGGCTAACAGAATAACCCAGACAAAGAATGCTTGTTAACTAGAGAAGAATGCTTCCCGATGGTGTTGGGGGGTGGGGGGAGAGATCCATTCTGGCTGAAGGTAGCATGGCTTTAAAGAAAATATCAGGTCTGGGGAGATGGCTCAGTCAGTAAAGTGCTTGATGGGTAAACACGAGGGCTTGAGTTAGGATCCCGAGCACCTACAGAAAGGCTAGACACAATGGCACCCCACCTTTAATGCTAGTATCCAAAGGAGCAGAGACTGGTGGATCCCTGGAGTATCCTGGTCATTCATGCTAACCAATGAGCTCCAGATTCAGTGAGAGATTCTGCCTCAAAGAACATCAGGTGAAGAGCAACTAAAGAAGACACAGGGCAGAGACCACCAGCCCCTACATGCATGTACACATACATGACATGTGTGTACAGGAACGTGTACACATGCCACATATATGCACATAGCACACGTGTACACTAAGGAAGGTATCACACTCTCATGGGATCTCGGGGAATGGCAGAGTTTGCAAAGATAACTTAAGAGTTATTGCAAGAGCAGGAGCCATAGACACAGATGCACAAGATGTGCTGGCAGCACTGAGCACTGAGAACCTGCATTCTGCTGAGTGAGAGAGAACAGGTGGTCTACAGCATCATACAACATGAGACCACACCACAGAGGTCGGCTGAGGCTGTGGCCATGGCACAGGAAAGAGGGACCGGACTTGGGGGTTGTCACAAAGGAAGGGTCATTCGAGCCCTTTAGTGTTTAACAGTTATCCTGCTTCATTGGCATCTGGGGATTGAGTGGGGCCATTTGTTTCCTCCATCAGGCAGGAGCTTTCATGAGGCAGGGACCATTTCTTCCACCCTTTCTATCATATATACAGTGCCTTTCACGGCTCTAGTGTCAGATGATGCTCTCAGTAGATTATTTTTTGAGGGGGAGATCATCTGATTCCCAAACAGAACAGCATAGCACACGATTAGGCTAGCCCTGTAAAAGGGTCATTCGACCCTCACTCATAGGGGTTGCGGCCCACAAGGTAAAACTGCTTTGTAGCTGCTACATCATTTCGGTTCCCTTGTCCCTGTTTTGAGCTTGTTATAATTCTCTGTCAGTGGTCCTTATGTTTGTGCTTAAGTTTATATTTAATTATATGTATTTCCTATGTATTGTTTATAGCTTAAGATATAATATATTGATCCATTTAGAGCTAGAATATTCTGGGTCAGACACTCAGTAGTCACCCACCTTCTTCTGCTCAGAGACTAGTCCTGAAGGAGCGCACTCAGAGCATGTCTGTTCTGTAACCTCGAATCCCTAAGTGGTCGGCTCAAATCATTAGGAAAACCTCTGGATCTCCCCCAAATTGATCGTTGCAAAGTGCCTTCCGCAGGAGACAGTGACTGAGGCCGAGATGGGACCCTGGAGATCACCGTTTCCAGCATTGCTCAGCAGGGGAATCCCCAAGGCCTCTTGGTAGATAGAAAGACTTGAGCTGGACGGCTGGAGCATCTCTAGCCCGAAGTCCTTTAGGCAGCTCCCAGAGGTCAGAGACTCTGGCATCTGGTGCTCTTTGCAGTAGGCAGCCTAGATTGACTCAGAGCTGAGAACGCTGCACCGAAGAACCCGTGCTCAGGAAACCCAAGCGTGGCTGCTTCTGCCACCTGTCAGCAGTTGGTCACTTTGACCTCGCAGAGGTATCAAGATAATGAGAGGTGAAAAAGCAAGCAGAGCCCGTGGCTGAGGGATAAACAGTTGCTGATGATCTGTAGTCTGAGCTTGGAAAATATGAGCTATACAAATGTCACTCGACAGATAATTAGCCAGAAAAAATGAATCCAGGAGTTCCTTTGACTGCTTTGGGCATGAGAAGAATGTCTCTCTTTAATTCCGCGGGGTGTGGTGAGATAGGAAGAGAGTAGAGACTGGCAGATGGTTCCTGCAAGTCTGGCCAGCTTGGTGAACACACGCCTGCTTCTCTGGGCTGGCTTGCTCTGCGTTGTTTCCACTGCATCTTCGCCGGGTCATAGCAGCCTCACACTGTTCCCTAGAGGGGGTAGGGATCCCATTCTACCACCGCGGAGACCCTGACACTAAAGATCAGCCCAGCATTGTTCAAGCCCAACGGATGGCCCATCCTCCTGGCTTTCTTAAAATAACAAGAGAACATTTGCTCGCTGGAAGTCCAAGGCTGCATCCAAACTTAAAAAAAGAAAACAGAAAAAAAAATTGGGAGAGGAAAGCATTCAAACAAAACTCTTGGAAGTGGGCTCCTGCAGCAACACACAGAGGAAAACAGGAAAGCAATCGCATATCAAAAATAGATGACTTCCTGTGTGGAGTTAGTTCCCTGCTGACCTTGTTGATTGCAGGCTGCCCATGTTGGCTGGCCGGCCACCCTCTGTCTCCATTAGAGTTCACACCACCGCACAGTTCTCAGGCTTTGAAATCCACCTCTGGGTTTCAAAGCATTTGCCTCCACAGCTGCCTGCTACCATCGAAACACACACACACACACACACACACACACACACACAAACACACACACACACGCCCCGTCCTATCAGAGAACAATTCATAGTCCTTTGCTTTATTCTTGTGTGTCAAGGAGATGACTGTGTATCAGAGAATTTGTGTGGCATCTGTACCCAAGACAATGCATCTTAGATGACAGAAGTGTCCACCACTAACATGGCAAGAGAAGGATGTTGGCAACAGGCATACTATGATGTGCTGAGAGAGAGTGGGTACAAATGCTCCCCTAAGGAACCGCTCCCACATGCCAAATGCTGGCAATGCTATGCTCTTGGGTAATACCAAATCCCCAGTGAATTTATATTTTAGTTTGGAGGAATGGACAATAAACAAGATTGCCCGGTTAATAAGTCAGTTGCATAGGTTGCTATGATAGGGGGACAGAAAAAGAGGAAAGGAAAGTTGGGTAAAGAGAATTAGGAAATAGCATTAAATAAGATAGAGTGAGGCTAGGCAAGGAGGCGGTATTTGAACAAAGACTTCATGGAAAGGAAGGAGCTAGGTAGGCATCTCGGGGGAAAGTGGTCAGATTGACATAGCAGCCTGTGCAAAGGCCCGGGGGGCAAAACTATGATTATCAGTGGGCAATGGGTTTTGACATATCTCCCCTTCGCCATCATGAAAGCCTTAGGACATACTAATAGTCACTTTCTGTTGACAGAAGAACAAACAGCTTTCAGCAGCTGGAGCAAGGTAAAAAGCAGGGAATCGTTCAGCTGTTAAAAATCGCTATGATCTGGGCCCAGGGGTCCTGCTCAAACTATGGTACCAGCCAAGGGTAATACATGCAGTAAACTTCGAACCCCTACCCAGATCTAGCCAATGGACAGAACATTCTCCACAGTTGAGTGGAGAGAGGGGTATGACTTTCACATGAACTCTGGTGCCCCATATTTGACCACATCCCCTGGATGGGGAGGCCTGGTGGCACTCAGAGGAAGGATAGCAGGCTACCAAGAAGAGACTTGATACCCTATGA
>OU015756.1:38861416-38899399 GCA_907169655.1 Acomys percivali | reverse complement strand
TGCTCAGGCTGGGATCCCTGTGCTATTTCAATCAAATAAGCATAAGGTATTTATAATTTTGTAATTTTGTCTGCACTGATGAGCAAGCTGTACCTAAGATCTGAGCAGGGTTGGGGCTGGGTTATCATTTCTATCAAACACCGGGTGCTTTCTATGAACAGTGTGTGTGTGTGTTAAACCTAGTGTCTCACATGCACAAGGTAAGTTCTGTGTCACTGAGCTACAAACCCAGCCTTTATGTATTCTTAAAATGATTGCATGTCCTGAATGTTCTCATCTATGCAAGAAATCTAAACCCAAGGGAGAGTCTGTACATCTGCTAAGTCATTGAGCTAATACATGGTCGGGGGCAGGGAATTCAAACACGGACTTAGCTAATTCAGAAAGGCACCGTGTCCCTTACTTTTCTTGTTGCTGTGACAGATTGCCTAGACAAGAGCAACGTCAGGAAAGAAGGGTTTGATTTGGCTCAGAGTGTGAGGTTGTGTACAGTGCAGCATGGCGTGGAGGCAGGAGCATGAGAGGCTGGTCACACTGCATGTGCAGTCGTCAGAAGGCTGAAAGGGATGAATGTGGCTGCTCAGCCCTCGGAATTCTTGCAGGCCTCCGGTGCAGAGGATGTCGCCACCCACATTTAGAGAGGATTTTCTCACCTTAACGGACCCAGTCTAAACTCTCACAGACACTCTCACGGGTTTGTCTCTTGGTGACCTTCGTGACCTTGGGCCCTGTGGAGCCGACAACCAATCTTAAACTTGACTCGTACTTTCAGCCACCCTACCATTCGACATGACACACTCTGAAAGGCCCCGGGAAGGCAAGTTCACAGTAAGCGGGAGTAGCCACACGTGGCAGAGTACAAGGAAAGGTTGATTAAAAATTATATAAGCCCATGTTTTTCGGACCAGTCTTGTTTTTAAATGTTCAAGGAACACTTCATGCAGTTTTGCACATTGACTTTGTAGTCTTCATCTCTGGCCAGCATTAGTGTGTGTGCAAAGCCGGTGCTCTCACACTTTTTTGTTTTAATATATGTTATTAATTTATTCATATTACATCTCAATTGTTATCCCATCCCTTGTATCCTCCCATTCCTCCCTCCCTCCCATATTCCCCTTACTCCCCTCCCCTATGACTGTGACTGAGGGGGACATCCTCCCCCTGTATATGCTCATAGAGTATTGAGTCTCTTCTTGGTAAGCTGCTATCATTCCTCTGAGTGCCACCAGGTCTCCCCCTCCAGGGGACGTGTTCAAATATGGGGCACCAGAGTTCATGTGAAAGTTAGACCCCACTCTCCATTCAACTGTGGAGAATGTCCTGTCCATTGGCTAGATCTGGGTAGGAGTTCAAAGTTTACTGCACATATTGTCCTTGGCTGGTGCCATAGTTTGAGTAGGACCCCTGGACTCAGATCTGCCCATCATATTGTTCTTGTAGGTTTCTAGGACCCTCTGGATCCTTCAATTTCCACATTCTCCCATGCTTCTCTCCCTCAGTAGAAGAATGGATAAAGAAACTGTGGTACATTTACACTATGGAATACTACTCAGCTATTAAAAACAAGGAATTCCCAAAATTTGTGGACAAGTGGATTGAACTAGAAATTATCATAATGAGTGAGTTAACCCAGAAGCAGAAAGACTCACATGGTATATACTTACTTATATCTTGGCACTAGCCCAAGGGATATGTCCCATGAAAGTCTTCACTTACCAGGAAAGTGGGACAGAAGGGAAGACATCCTATTGGGGCTCTCACACTTTTAAATATGACTCCACAACATGGATTCATTTTACACGTCACATGTCAGACTCCACACATGTGTATAACTGAAACAGCTTTGCCCTGGAACGCACTATCAGGCACTCTGCTTTCGACACTATTGCTGAGGTAGTTCTGGTTACAGTCAGTTAAAGAGACCTTATAACCTACAGAGACTGTCCCAGTAGGGACAATCCTAGTGTCTCCCTGGTTTCCCTGTGTTGGTGTACTGAGCTTATGCAGTCAGTGTCTTGGTGGCAGAGCTAGGGTGGAACCCATGTCCTAATTGTCCTGATTCAAGCATTTTCAGTCAAGGACAGTTTATCCAAAAGGTAGGTAGGATGCTCTCACATCGCTCTTTACAGCAGAGGACACTTGTGGAAAGAAGGAGTGGCCACGGGAGAGCCACCCACTCCGTAATGGGTCTTTGCCCAAGGTCACGGGATGCCAGAGCTAGACTGACTCTCTCCAAAGCCACCCTCTCTCAGCGTGTCTTCTTTGGTTGCTCAGTAAAATCACGTTGAAAGTCTTTTCCAAGAACAAGGTCCGGGCTCCGACTGATTTGCTGCTCCTCCCCAGCCCCCCTTTTTAAAGAGTGGGGTGTTTTTGAAAAGCTCCCCAGCTGATTTTAATACAGAGCTCAATGCAGTGCAGACAATCTCTCTTAAAGGTTTTCTCACTAATCCTTGCCCCCGGCCTGAAATAGCTCCCTTGAAGTCAAAAGAACTGCCCTCCTAGCATGTTCATCTGCTTGTCCTGATCCCTTTAGCCAATGTTTATCCTCCCCCGAACCCCGCTCGGTACTGCTCTCACTGTACGCTAGCTAGCCCATGCCTTAACTCAGAGCTGTATCCAAGTGTGCAGTAAATATTTACAGAATGTCCTTTGCTTGGATGGATCTTCACTCCAAACCATCCAGGCTTTGGGCATCTACTATGATCCTGCTGTCATCCCCGATGAAGGTGATTAAAATGTTCCCCAGGTTCAGTTCTACAGAGGACAAAAGAAACTCTCTCCAGTGGCTGTACCCTTATCAGTGAAAGCAGCCCTCCTGAGAGGCCAAGCCACTGTGGTTCTTGGGCTTTCTCTCCCAGGCTTTTCCCTCTCTGTGTCTCCCCTGGATTTTGAAGTTGTCCAGGGTTGCAGACCAGGCAGTGTTGCTTGTGGCATAGAACTCTGGACAGGAAGTAGGGAAGAACTTCCTGTCCTGCTGGTGGCCGGTGGTGTGCTGTTTGATAGGACCCCGCCTTCCCGTTTTGTTAGCTGGGGTGGCAGCATCCCCACTCAGTCATCACCCTCTGCTCTCTCACCCCTCAGGGGGATTATGTAAGAACTCTTTCTATATAGGAAACAAGCTTGTCCTTGAGCCTTTCAGGGGATGGCTTTGTATAAATATAAGATACCTTTTGTTACTGTTTGTGGCCCAAGGGATTAGCAAAAAGGTTGGGAACCAGCAACAGCTCATTTTCATAGGCAGAAAATAGCTGTTGGAAAAACAGTCTGGTGTGTGGAGCACAATGTTCTCATCCAGTGGACAGAATTATCTTTCCCAGGCAGCATGAACACAAAACACCTGGTGCGCACGCTTCCTGACCCTTCACAGAGTTTGAAAGCAAGAGATCTCTACCCTGACCCACTCTGCCGGGGAACTTCTGTTCCCAGCCTCCGACCACTGTCTCCACCTGCTTCTTGTGGGTTCAAATGGTAAACATCACGGACCCTCCCTGATCGGACATCTTCTCCTGCCATGCCCAGGCCCTATCAGATCTGGGCCCGCTGCGTCTTCCCACCAACGCGGCACCAGATGGGGACTCACTGGTGTCAGCGACCTTCCTGCATTCAGCCTGGCTTTGAGTTGGATGCTATTGAAGAGATGGGGTCTCAAGACGTGATCCCTACCCAGAAAACATTTAAAACCTTTTAGGAGAAAGAGGGAGCAGGGGAAGGGAGCGCTCATGCACAAACCAAATTTGCTGATACCCTTAGAGCATGATGCAAACTGATTCCCTATATAAGGCTATTCTCCACCTGGGAGCAAACCTCTCCTGCCAGTGTAAGGAGTCAGGGTAGAAAACCTTCACAGAGAGCAAGCGCAGGTGCACACAGAAGGGGCTCAGATGAGTGGACAATTCTTGGACTGGATAAAAAGGGCAGGAAACAATGGGAGAAGCAGTGACCAGCCGAGCTTGGGAAGAGCATGAACACAACAGGGTAGGAGCTGACATGGGGCCGAGCAAGCCAGAGTGACGCCGGTCAGTATGTCACTCAGCAGCTACCTGGCTTGGAGTGAGCTCTGCAAACTCTCTGCACGTCACTCACATACATCCATAGAGTCCAGGTAGTAATGACATTTATACCAATTTGAGGAAAGAGCTGAGTGAGTTGAAATAAATATAGGCAAAGCACCAGGCACGCACTGATGTTCAAATGATGGTTGGTATGCTTGTTGGATGGAGGAAACCATTTTCCCAAAGACAGGAACTGGTAGGCTCATTTTCCTCCTTCCTTCCTTCCTTCTCACTCTCTTCTTTTCTCTTTCCATTCCCTTGCGTTTTGTTCCCTTCCCTTCCTCACTCCTCAGTCTCCTCCCTATAAAGACAGGGGCTGAACCCAGGCCTTTACATAAGCTAGGATTCACTGGACTATTAGGTCGCATCTCCAGTTCAGGAATTAATCTATACAAGGGATAGCCTATACTCTTTACAACAAGAAAATAACTCAAATACTTGGTACTAAGCATTGCTTAATTAAATATGGACAGTACCCTGTCACTGAAATATTATCTACAAAAGAAGATATGGATTTATTACCCACTCAAGCTCTAGTTTCTTTCTCTTAGTCTCAGCACCTTTGCCCATCCTCATGATTTCTACCTCCTTACCGCTCTGTGGGAAACTCAGTCCTCTCTTCCCAGGCCTCCATTTCTACCTCTCCTTGCTCTGCCCTCCTCTCCCACCTGTCTTCATGATCTCCTCTCCCAGGCTAGATGAGAGCCTGGGAACCATTGAAGATGTGTCTGCAATGGTGGCCTCTCAGGTCATGGTGGCAGCATATAAAGCCCAGGGACGGAAATTCCTTTGGATGTATCTTGACCTACACGGCTGTATGTAAGTACCTCCCTCCCTTAAACCCAAGGGGGATTTTAGACTTCTTTAAAAACCAGATTTTCATGAGTAAGAACTTAAAGTGTTTCTCCGTTTTCCTTCTAGAAGACACATGCATTGGACCGCAGAGTCCATAAGTAAACCATAATGGTACAGGCCGTCTGGGTTGTGACGTACTGCTGGACAGTTCCTGCGCTTCATCTGCCCATCACACTGAGACCGAGGGACCCATGAGAGCTCACCCTGCCTCTTTCCACTTCGCTCTGTGGCTAACAGTCACACTCCTGATGAAACGGCCGTGGTCACACTTGCCGGGTTTATAGTGTTCTTTTAGCTCCATCTCACCTACAAGACAAAGGCCTAGAGTTCTTAGCATGGCAGATAGCCCTCCCCATACCCACCGCTCCCTCCTCTCCATCTTCTTCACTCCAGTTTCCCCACAAACCTCAGACATCCTTTCCCGACCTTGTCCGTCAACCTGAGCATCTCCTCTCGCCTCCAGCAACATCACCAGAATAATTCTTAGGGTAAAGCCAAGGCATTTCCTGCAGCTTCCATAGCTCTGAACTCTTCTCTCAGGGTTCCTTGTGCCTCATGGTTCCTTATTCGATTACAACTCAGTTGTTATCCCATCACTTGTATCCTCCCGTTCCTCCAGCCCTCCCGCGTTCACCCTATTCCCCTCCCCTAGGTCTAAAACCGAGGGACCCCTCCTCCCCCATTATATGGTCAAAGGCTATCAAGTCTCATCTTGGTATCCTGATTATTTCTTTGAGTGCCGTCAGGCCTCTCCACCAAGGGAAGGCGGTCAAATATGAGACACCCGAGTTCATGTCAGAGTCAGTCCCTGCTCTCCACATAACTGTGGAGAATGTCCTGTCCATTGGGTAGATCAGAGTAGGGGTTCGATGTTTACTACTTGTATTGTCCTTGGTTAGTGCAATAGTTTGAGCAGACCCCCCTGGGCTCCGATCCACCTGTCACAATGTTCTTCTTTTGGGTTTCTAGGACCCAGGTCCTTCTATTTTCCCATCTCCTATATTTCTCTTACCTAGAGGATGTTGGCTCTGTTTCTTAACAATTAAACTTTATTATACAACCCAACTAGCTTACACAAGAAGGAAAAAAGGTTAAAGGGACAAAAGAGTGAACCTTCCGGTATCCGTTCCACGGGATGAGTCCTTAGGTGTCTCTCAGGCCCGTGTGATAGTCCAGCCTGTTCGCTTTCTCCACACACTCTCAAAAAGCCCCTGGCTGAATCTGTTGTTTTTCTCTTCCCCACCTGCCTGAGTCACATGGGAAGGGCGGTCTCCTTCTCCCGTTGAGGGTCCATTAGGAAAACAATAGCCCAGGTGGGGTTCCCAGGTCTGCTTCCTGAATTCCAGGTCCAGGATGGCTCCTCTCAGTCTATCACAAGGTATTCATGGGGTGCCCCAAGGGTAAAGCCCGCCAAGACTGCTTCCACCTGTGACAAAGCTTAATCTTTCCCACAAGAGTCCCCGTAGGATGTCCTCACACCTATCCCAGTCTCCTGGTAAGTGAAGACTTTCATGGGACATGCCTTGTGGGCTAGTGCCCAATTATAAGTGAGTCTTTCTGCTTCTGGGTTAACTCACTCAGTATGATTATTTCTAGTTCCATCCATTTGTCCACAAATTTCGGGATTTCCTTGTTTTTAATAGCTGAGTAGTATTCCATGGTGTAAATGTACCACAGTTTCTTTATCCAGTCTTCAACGGAGGGACATTTAGGCTGTTTCCAGGTTCTGGCTATTATGAATAAGGCTGCTATGACCATGGTTGAGCATATATACTTGCTGTGCGGTGGAGCATCTTCTGGGTCTATTCCAAGGAGTGGAATAGCTGGGTCTTGAGGAAGCCCTATTCCCAGTTTTCTGAGATAGCGCCAGATAGATTTCCAAAGTGGTTGTACTAGTTTGCATTCCCACCAGCAATGAAGGACTGTTCCTCTTTCTCCACATCCTTGCCAGCATATGATGTCACTTAAATTTTTTATCTTAGCCATTCTGATGAGTTTAAGATGGAATCTCAGAGTTGTTTGATTTGCATTTCTCTGATGTCTAATAAATGAAAATTCTGGCTCAGCTGGTAACCCTTATCCTGACGTAGGGCCATCATCCTATTTGTTTTGTTTCCTCATGGCTCTTGGTGTGGTGAGGAGAGAGGGCACTGGATCTGGGTTTTTCCGTGATCACGCTTTCCTTCTCACCTGACTTTGGCATGGTAGTGGGGAAGTACAGGGGACAGGGAGAAGATCTGAGCTCCTGCGACTGTTATTTCTCTAGAACACCGCTAAGAATAGGAGATGAAGCTGTTGCGGAAGCTGCCTGCCTTAGGTCAGGGTCCCTGGCTCAGACAGAGAGTCTTCTGCAAGTATAGGCAAGGGAAACCTTGGCAGGGGCTACAGAAGTAAGATTGGGTGGGAGACACTAAGCCCCACCCACCTATCCCCCTCCATCCCCACCTCCTCCCTCTGTGGGTTCAGCAGACACTCAGTCTCAGCCTGGCTCCCAGAGAAAGAAGTTTAAACACAAGCACTGTCCCCCATGCTCTTAACTGGACCCAAGAGAGCTGGTCACTCACAGGACTCTGTTAGTAGCTGTGAGCCGCATGCACAGGTAGGAGGTAATCTCTTGAAGGCCCTGGGCAAGGCTTCAGAGAAGGGTACCAACTCTGATCATCAGTACTCAGGACATCTGAGTGAAGAGGGAGCTAGCGTGATAAAGGTATCTAGGCAGCATCGCCACAGCCCCTTTGCACACTTGAAAATGAAGATGGAGGAAAGGTGTTTTCCAGAGAGATGTCCAGGCCTTTATTTAAAACCTATCTACTCCTGAGTCATCAACAATCTAGGCAGTGTGTTGTCTGCACTGGTTCTCTGCTCCAGAACTGATTATGATCCAGAGCTAGAGGCACGCACAGGCTCAAAGGTAACAGTCCTGGTAGAATCAGAAGCTAAAAGGCAGAGCAACCTGGAATTGTGGGCCACAGATTAGAAGTCTAAATGATTGAGAGTTACAAGGATGCTCTGAGCCCACAATCAAAGCTTAATAAGCTGCTTCTGGCTTTCTGTGCTCAAGAGTACAGGGTGATGCATGTCGTACTTAAACATGTTTTTCATCTGAAATTTGGAAGCTTTCAGTGTGTCAATAATTACATACTCATTTCATTTCTGACTTGAGTCTCCTTCTCTGTTGCTGACGACAAGGAAGTGAGGTGCTGTCAGCCACATCCCTGAGGTTCCTTAACATTCAAGGCCCTCTTGGCTTTCCAGGGTCAGAGTGTAACATCAGGATTGGTTAAATGTTCTGAGAGTATTGATTCTGCCTCAACTGTAAGCTGAAGTGATCAGAGCTGAAGAATCCTTCTACGGTCATTGTATTCACACACAGCTCACTAGGGAGAGCGTTTAGCCTGGCACTAGACAAATGAGAGCTCAAGTTCCTCATGTCTTTAACATCTGTGTGACCCCAAGAAAGCCATGGATCTCCTGTGAACCTGATGTCATCATCTGTAGGGGAGAAAGGCTGATACTTATATCATAGTGCATGCTAAACCAATGTGCCACATGATGCATTATTGTACTAACACAGCAGTCATACAGTAATGGTGTTGCATTACTCCACCACAGGGAACAAGTGAGACCATATTTGTAAAGTTGCTTCCTAAGGGGTAATAAAATGACTACAAAAAAATGAGAACACTGGAAAATATCACCTTTAGCCCCATCTTCCTTCCAATGTACTTTCCCACAATTTTTCTAAATCCATAACATTAGAGAGACATCCATGGGCACCATTTCCTTCTAGGCTCATTAATTCTGTCCTGTTCATGGCATATGGCCTCCTGCACTGCCCTCCCTGAGACCAACACTGCCCTCCCTGAGACTGACCAGTCCTCCATTTCCCACTCCCATTTCAGGGGTCCAAGCTTTCTGAGGAAGGATGTTGCACAATCCGCAAGGCTGATGGGCCAAGGCTGCTACATTGTTTTCCTGGAGCTCTTTCAGGAATGTGACACAGGAGGTGGGGGAGACGGACAGAACAGAGAGTGCTAGGCACCAGGCACCAGGCACCAGGTAATCAAGTGTCCAAGAATTCCTTCTCAAAATCTAATAAGGACATCGGTCTTCATTAAGTCCAAGGAGCTGGGGTCTATGGGGCTGAGATTTTCTGACTGCTTCAAGAAGCCGAAAGAACAATGACCAAAATTCAGGCAGTAGAGCCAGAAGCAGACAATTGTAGAACTTGATGATGTCTGTTTTCAACAAGGATTTGCCGTGCCAATAGCTACCCTCCCTAAGTCATGAGTCTCAGGCTCTGTGGTGTCCAAAGTCCAGCTCACACAGGCTCAAGAGAGCCACTTGCTTGTGGCTGTCAACTCTCTGTCCACTGATGCCTGGTAGTGGCTTGTCATCCTCCCCAGTGGCAGCCTTTATACTATCGAAATAATATTTTTTCTCCTTAGAATCATCTTATGAGCATATCACCACTTGGTAGCCAAATGCCAACAACATGTGTAGAAGCTTAAAATAGCTTTCTGAAGGGGGATGTGTTGCTCTTGAGTTTTCATGTAAGCCACCGGGGCATCCACGGGGGCAGGAAACAATCAGGAATTCTCTTCTTTACAGTACACTATCTTAGTATAGTATTTTTCTTTAGGCAGAATATGGAAAGTGGTCATCACAGACATGAGAAATGTCCCTGACATTATCCACTTGACCTAGTTTCCCCTGAGTGTTTCCTGAGATGTGTCCTCCGCGAGTTTAGAGCCTGCCACCTGAGGGTATGACGTGGTCCACACAAGGACATGCTCCTCTCAGCTTATGGGTGTTTTCCTAAAACAGCTGGAATCTGTTAAAAGTGCCCACTTTTCATAAGAAAATGTGCTTTCCTTTTTTTTTTTCCTTCCATAGCCTGGTGTAGCAATAATGAAAGAACGTGGCTGATGGAAACACAGTCAGGTGCAATGTTGACCTCTCACACAATTGTGTAGCTGTGGCCGGTCACTTCCACCACTCTTTTCCATCACTTCCTTAGAGGCCAAAAGTAAAAGAGAGTGACTGAAAATGAGCATTTATTCAGCATCAACTGTCTACTAGCAATGTTTCATATTTCCTTATCACACTTGCCATGCAAGGATGTTACCGTGATCTTCATTTTTCCAGGGAATGTAAGTTAAGGGTGCCATGTGAATCCACCAGCCTCTTAGTTTGTTTTGGGTTTCTATAATCAGAAATGAAAGAAATTAAATTTGTGGCTGGAGAGATGGCTCAGTGGTTTAAAACATTTGCTTCTGTTCCAGAGGCTCTGGGTGCAATTCCCAGCACCTACATGGCAGTTCACAACTATCTGTGACTCCAATTGCAGAGAATCCTAAAGTTCTGGCCCCTGCAGGCACCAGTAATGCACAGGGTACATAGATACACAAGCAGGAAAACAATCATTCATATAAAAATATTAAAGAAAAAAGTTTATCTCCCAGTTCTGGTCCTCTGTGGCTGGCCTTCCGCAGAAACTCACACTAGATTGTCCAATTAAATGAAGGTTAGAGGTTTAGCAGATATATGCTTCAATTTCTCAGGGGTGGCTTTAAGACAAACACTAGATCTTTGCCATATTCATTTTAAAAATCAAAACAAGCCCATGGGTATTAGAAGAGAATCCAAGCCAAGTTCCCTGTTCTCATAGCCCATTCCAGGCACCTTGGCCCAAATTGCCACCTGACTTTATTGCTGTTACTCAGTGGAATAATTATTGCTTAAAGAAAGAAGACAATAGGGCCTGTGAAATGGCTTGGTGGGGGAAAGCGCTCACCACTGAGCTTCTCAAGCTGCATTTGATCCTTGGGACCCACATGATGGAAGAAGAGATCTGACTCACACAAGTTGTCCTCTGACTTCCACACATATATCTTGGCACATGTGCATGCACATACACACACACACACACACACACACACACACACACACACACACACACAGTGTAATTTAAAAATTAAAAAGGAAGTAATGATGATGTTCATTCCAGTAAATTCACAGTGAGAGAAGATAGTTGACAGACTTCCCTGAAGATGCCATGACGGCAGTTCACTCAGGTGCATTGTCTGAGGGACATTGTCATGTCCTATGTTATGGGCTTTGACTCACTCCCTATGGTGTCTTGGAATGCACCCTAATACAAGAGCCTTGTTCGTCCAAGTTATAACAATTAGAAACAGCCCTGATGCTCAGATTTAGCTTTCATAGAGTTTGCCGAAAGTTTCCCAATAGATTCTTTCATAAGACCTACACAGAGCACGCTAAGATGGTCAAGACGGCCTTTGGGTGTGTTTGTGGTCTTGCTTGTTTTGGATTCTGTATGAGATGAGGAGGAGCTATCATATTAATTATTGCACACTATCCTTTTAGACACTCATATTTTCTCTGCATCTCATTTTCTTCTGGGAAACAATTGAAATATAGTGACAAGTTGTAATGCAAAGTGATACAAATTATTTTTAACCATGTACTTTAAAAATGGTGCCTTAGGAATCTAATATTGGTACCCAAATGTTTTTAATGTATATAAAACCATATGAGAGAGTAAATACATTATTTTTTGAAGTTGTATTTCATAATCCTGAAGTATAGCAGAAAAGAAATGAAGAAAAGATGCGCATGTATGTTCTGCATGCTCAGCTGGGGATCACTGTATAAGTGCATGTGGGAGTGAAAGCAGCTAGACAGACAGACAGACTGTCTGACTCAAGAGAAAGAACTATAGGAATGATTGGCATTTGAAAGTATATAGGAGGTAACTGAAGACATAGAAATGAATGGCATAACCAAGTAAATATACAGAGAATAAGAAGGTGGCACAACCTAGCATGGAACCTAGGGAATTTCCTACCTTTAAAAGCCAAGATTATTCAGGCACCCCAAATCTCTAGCATCCTAGGCCATTCTGGAGGGATTCTCTGTTCTCTTAACACCTATGAAAGTTTTGGATCAAAGAGACATCACTGACATGTCAGATCATGGTAGGGATTCTGTCGTTGTTGTTGTTGTTGTTCTTGTTTGTTTATTCTGTTTTGTGTCATTTCCACCAGTGAGATAGCTGGGTCCTGGGGAAATTGGTATTCTTTAAAAACAATACGAGAGAATTCAAAATTCTGAGTAGGAGGCAGAAACAGTGGGATAGACTCAAGGAAGATCTGCTGAGGTAGTCTGAATGCAAATGGACCCCATAGGTCCATAGGGGGTAGAACTATTTGAGAAAGATTGGGAGGTGTGGCTCTTTCAGGGGAAGTGTGTCACGGGGGTGAGGTGGAGCTTTTAGGCATCAGAAGCTCAAGCCAGGCCTAAGGGCACTCTCTCTTCCTGCTGCCTGCCAATCTAGATACACAACTCTCAGCTACCTCTCCAGCACCGTGTCTGCCTGCATTCCACCATGCTTCCCACCATGATGATAATGGACTAAACCTCTGAACTGTAAGCCAGCCCCAATTAAATGTTTTCCTTTATAAGAGTTGTCATGCTCATGGTATCTCTTCACAGCAACAGAAACCCTAAGACACCTCCTATTGGAACTACCAGATTAGGAATGTAAAATAACATAAATATTCCAGCAAATTTATGGAAAAACATAAATATAATATATTTAAAAATGGATCATTTTAAGAAAATAGAATTAAAAATCAGAAGACAATGATGGAACTGAAATATATTGCATCTAAGTTGTTAGCTTTAGGAACAGAATTGGAGTCACAGAAGAAAAGACAGTAAGTATGAAGAAAGAGCAAGAAAAACTATTCATACTAGGCCTAGGGAGATGGGTCAGTTGGTAAAATGTTTGCCACCCAAGCATGAGGACATGAGTTCAATACCCAACACCCATGTAAAAGGCAGGTACAGGGGCTGGAGAGATGGCTCAGCGGTTAAGAGCACTGTCTGCTCTCCGAGAGGTCCTGAGCTCAATTCCTGGCAACCATATGGTGGTTCACAACCATCTATTATGTGATCTGATTCCCTTTTCTGGCATGCAGGTGTACATGCAAATAGAACACTCATACATTAAACAAACAAATAAATCTTTTTTTAAAAAGTCAGGTGCAGTGGGCAATGTGAATGAAGTTCTGGGTGGACACAGGAGAATCCCAGGGTCGTGCTGGCCAGCCAGTTTTGCCAAGTTGGTAAGATCCAGCTTCCCTGGGAAATCCTATCTGAAAAAACTAAGATACACAGCAGGTAGGTAAGATAGCCAACACCAACCTCTGGCTTTCACACGTATTTTTGTGAACATGTGTAAACATGCATACATAAAATATACAAGCTGAATAAAAGAGCAAAAATGAAAATATTTTTAATAACCATGGGATAATATTGAGTTTATGACATACATGAGATATGAAGACCCAGGAAGCGGGGAGACCGACAATTAGATAGCACAAAATATTTGAAGAAATAATGGTTGAAGAACTGAAGAGATGGCTCAGTGATTAATGATGGGTTATCTCCACCAATGAAATAAGCCATTCGAAGCCAGATTAAGACTATAAAGTGGGGAGGTTTATTTGGGAACTGAGGCTCCTGGGCCAGTTCAGCAGCTTCAAGGGACAAGGCCAGAGGAAGTTGCACCCTGACTTTGCCTAGTAGGATTTCTAAGGATTGCAGGTGAAGGAAGATGACATGTCTACCACCTACTGGACTTGGGGAGCCGGTGGCTCCAGGGGAGGGAGTTGGGGTGTCTTCAGGAATGCCAGAAATGTGGAAGCTTTGCTTCAAGATGCCAGGGTTGGAGAAAGGAGTGGGATTTAACAGACCATGTCGGGGACGGGGCGGGCAGCCCGAGATGCCAACCAAACATCCCAACCTTTTTTGGTATGTGGGCACCAGGTTCATATCTGGATACTTCTGGCTGAATAGAGGCAACATGGGGTGTTTGAGTCCGGAATCGGTTGCTCTGTGCCCGGTTGGAAGTTCGGGTGAAGAAGCATCTGACTGGCAGTTACCCTGGAGACCTCGAGGCTCCATTTGTTAAGAAGGTGGAGGAGGCAGGGAATAAAAAGAAAAAAAAAAACGGTAAATGAGAATGAGGGTCCTAATATTGGGATGAGCCACTGGAACAGGGGAGTTTGGCCCCCAAATGAGGGGGGAGCCACCTTGGTTTGGCCATCCCGGCCCCTCACTGGGACTTTCTGGAGAACCAGAGAGTGGAGTGTCCCAGTTGCTGTACAGACTGTTCATCTTGAGTCTGGGGAGGTGGTACCAGCACTGGTGTCCTAGGTGCTTGGCGGCTGAAAGAGTGGTGAGAATCACAGTGTAGGGTCCTTTCCACCAAGGTTCAAGAAACCTGGTAGATAACTGTTGAGGAGTACTTAGTCTCCTGGGAGAGCGGGGTGGACTCAGAAATGGTTGGGTCCTCTGGCTTGGGGGCAGGCAACTGGAGATGCCAACTGAACAATTAAGAGGGCTTGATGCTTTTACCAAGGATCACAGTTTTGTTCCAAGCACCCACATTGGTGGCTCAAAACCACCTGTAACTTAGTGATAGAGGGTAAAATTCCTTTTGCCTCCGAAAGCACCCACACTCAAATTGCTTCAGTCCCCACACAGACACAAACACACACACACACACACACACACACACACACATATACACATAAGAAAAAACTACACATACACACACATAAAAACAAACAATCTTTTATAGAAGAAATACCAATTCTAAACTTCCAAATTTGATGAAAATATCAACTCATGAATCTAGAAGCTCACTAAACCCTATTCACAGTAATATAAAGAAAATCACTATTAAACTCATAATAGTGAAGTTAATGAAACATAAAGAGAAAGAAAGCGTCTTAAGAGGAGAACTGAAAATAAATGAGTCATTTCTCACCAGAAATTTTGCAAATAAGAAAGTAGCCTAGAGGACAACAGAACAGTGTCCTTACAGAAATGATTCTAACCCTTTCTACTGCTGCAACCTTCATGTTGTGGTGACCCCTCCCCAACTATAAAATTATCTTCATTGCTACTTCATAACTATAATTTTGCTACAGTTATGAATTATAAATATCTGATATGTCTGATGGTCTTGGCAACCTCTGTGAAAGGGTCATTTGATCTTCAAATAGATTGTAACTTACAGGTTGAGAATCACTGCCTTAAGGTAAATAATAAGAGGTATAGACAGAATAAAAGCATTGTCAAAAGGCTGAACCAGAATAAAGATATTGTCAAAGGGCTGAAAGAACTTACTGCAAGATAACCTTCACTAAGTAGATACTACCCATAATGCTTTAGTCTAACGAGAAATGATTACAGGTAGAAATCTGTGTAACTATACTTTCAGCTAATTTATTGGATTCTTTACCCTACCACCCTTCCAACTCCCGAACACTAGGTTGGAAAGAAAGAAGGTTAGAGGGGGAAGTAGAAGTGTTGGTCTTATTAGACTACTTCTTGCTGATTACGGCCACCAACTTTCTAGGAGGCAAATCCAATCTTCATCATCAGGATATCTTGAACCAAAAACCGCCAATCAAGCAAACAGCAAACAACAATCAACAAACAACAATACAGCAAATAGCAAACAGCAGTACACCAAACAGCAGCACACCAAACAGCAACACAGCAAACAGCAGTACAGCAAACAGCAATACAGCAAACAGCAGTACAGCAAACAGCAGTACACCAAACAGCAATACAGCAATCAACAAACAACAATACAGCAAATAGCAAACAGCAGCACAGCAAACAGCAGTACACCAAACAGCAGCACAGCAAAAAGCAACACAGCAAACAGCAGTACAGCAAAGAGCAATATACCAAACAGCAGTACACCAAACAGCAATACAGCAATCAACAAACAACAATACAGCAAATAGCAAAAAGCAGCACAGCAAACAGCAGTACAACAAACAGCAACACAGCAACACAGCATTACAGCAAACAGCAGCACAGCAAACAGCAGTACACCAAACAGCAGTATAGCAAACAGCAGCACAGCAAACAGCAAAAGAAGCATCTGCTGTATCCTCCCAGGGTTCTGGCATTTTCATACTCTCTTGAGAGTCCCCAGAATTTCAAACAAACTACATTCAGTTGGCAGAATCACTCCCCATGTCCCAGAGGGCTGTGAACTGGATGCCATTTTGAGAAGGAGTTTCAGTCTCCCTAAGGGATTAATAGCAAGGAGAAATCATAAATCAAGGCACTTGTAAATATCCTGCTACAGCCCCAGGGTGGGAATTATTCATGAGAGGCGGTTAGGGAAAAGTAGAGAGCCAGGCACCAACACAACAGAAAGTTCAAGTGACAGGAGTTTTGATTCAGGCAACGTACGGTGTGGTGCGTTGTGCATTTCCTGGGATTAGCAGATGAGTTCAGCACCAGAGGGCAAGCACAGGGTATGATAGGCCAAAGCCTGACTTCTCCAAACTCTGGAACCACCAGCATACCGTGAGGTTCACTGTCAAACGGACTAAAAATACCTTAGCTCCGGCGGAGTATTCAGCTTCTGCGGCCTTATCCCTCGGAGGGACAGCTGAGTGAGTTTGGAAAGCCGGGTCCACTTGGACTGTTCTCAGGACTGTCTGCTTCCTTCTCTCACATCCAGTGTACTTGGGGCAACCTCCCTTGCCTGAGCTGCCTCGGGGGGTGTGGTCTGGTAAACCTCACACCAAGCTAAATGAGGCTCGCAGATGATTCTGGTACAGCAGGAAGAAAAGTCTCTAAAGCGAGGGGAAGCTCCAGTGCGCGTGCAAACATGGACCGATTCAAGGTGAACAGCAGCCTGAGTGGTATAAAGGAAAGGACAAGAGCCCCCCACTTCACCTGACTCCCCCTGGCCGACCTCGATCTTAGAAAGCCACAAAGAAGCTACTTGGGGACACTTCTTCCTCCTTCTGTTTCCTCCTGTTTCAACTTACTTTACTTTCAGTGGCTGTGTTGACTTTGTTTTCTAAAGGTTTTCAGGCTCTAAGTTTTTAATCCTCTTCCTAAATCTATCTACTTTTATCTATGTACATCTTTCCTTATGAAAGAATTAGATGTTTTTAAAAACTCTTTTACCCTTTTTATAACACGATTTCTATTATCCTTTTTCCTTTTCTTAACCTGAAGAGTCTCCTTTCTTTTCCCTATCTCATGCCTCCCTTATTGATGTGTGTGTGTCTCTGTGTCTGTGTCAGTGTGTACTTGTGGCATGGGGCATGTTTACACGGGCAGGCGCCCAGGCAGGTTGAAAGGACACATCAGATCCCTGGAGCTGAAGTCACAGGTAGCTGTGAGTCACTCAAGATGGGTCCTCAGGAAAGGAGCTGTGCACGCTCTTAACCACTGGGCCGTCTCTCCAGCTTTCATGACTCCTCTTTTAAAGTATTTATTTATTTTTTAATATGATATCTGATTATGTAGCCATGACTATCTGTCCTGAAATGTCAATCAGACTGGCTTTGAGCATAAAGAAGTCCTCTAGCCTTTGCGCCCCAAGTTCTGGGATGAAAGCCCTTGATTTACTATTTTCACTTTTACCCTAAATAATGTTTAACTTTATAACATAGTCTACATTCTTTCCCCCTATTTTCTACTCTATAGTCATTGGTGGTGTGTTACTTGGTTTAAATTGATTTTAAGTGAACTGCTAGATCATGTTCATGTTGGTGGTGCTGATGTTACAAGTTCGTTTTCGCCTGAGTATTACCATGGATTAGATCCTTCTAGGTTGCTCACTAACAAGATCCCAAATAAAACTGGAAGAAATATGGAAACAATGCGCAACTTGTAATACAGAGCAAAAGAAACATGAGGCACAGGGTAACAGTAATGCCTCCAAGACAGGGCTCTTTAATTGACAAGAACAAAGATAGGTTCGAGGCTATGTGCTGAATAAAGCATTCAAATGTCTACTTGTCAGAGTACAATGACATCAGAGAAGAAGCAAACAAGTGGATGAATGAAATGAAGTCATCAATTGATTAAAAAAATAAGAAAGTGAGGTGGTGTATGCCTGTAATCTCAGCACTTAGGAGGCAGAAGCAGGCAAATCTCTGTGAGTTCAAGGCCAGTCGGGTCTATAAAGCAAGTCCAGGACAGCCAGGACTACACAGAGAAACCCTGTCTTAAAAAGAAGAATAAGAATAAGGAGCAGGAGGAGAAACATAAATGAGAAATTCAGCAAGGAAATTTTGATCTTGACAAAAATAAACCCAGAAATGTTGAAAATAGAAAAGTCAACTATCAAATAAAAACCATGGTAGAAATCATACACAATAGACTAGAAGTAGTAGAAGAAAACTATCTGAGATTGAAGACAAGAGCGAGTTGTTGGGGTGTTTTACGTGAAGTTGTGTCTCTGTATACTCAATTGTTGATTGCTAAGCCAGCAGAGAGCTGTGTACAAGCCAGATCTTGGTATTGTTATTACTATGGCCCATCACATTTTGTAAATATTCATCCTTCCTCACTTGCTTATTGGCTGTAATAAGGAGCTGATTACCAATAGCTGGGAAGGAAGTGGAGGGCAGAACTTCCAAGACAGAGAAAGAGAGTGATGTTGGGAGAAGAAGGCAAATGGCGGGATTCACCAACAGACATGAAGGTGAAAGGACAGACCAGATTGGAGCAGAGAGTTAGGGCTAGCCACATGGTAGGATGTAAAAATGGTCTGTAAATGTGTTTAGGTGTTGAAGAAAATAAGAAAACTGACTATAGACAATCATAGAAAGAATAGTGAACTTAAAAAGAACAAAGTGAAGACCCCAAAGGAAGGTGAGAAAATGAGAAATAGGTAAAAATGTTATAAATTATGTAATGTATATATGTATATATATTTATACATCGACACGGAGGAAAGGAAACAGTTTAGACAATCATAGAAAGAAATATTAAATTTAAATAATAAAATAAAGTTTCCTAAGGAAGGAAAGAGTTAGAAAGATTAAAAAAGAAAATGTTTTCTGTGTTAAAAAATAAAAAACACCATGACAGAGGGCATTTGGTCCCCATATAATTTTGTTTTGATTAACAGCCTAGACATAATTATATGTCCAATAATAATTGTAATTTTCTATGTTCTATCTAAGAAAGATCAGAATAAATCAGACTTAGATAAGGAGAGGACTGAGAGATAGAATGCTAGATTATAGGTGAAAGAACAGAGTTTAGAGGATCCTTTAAATCAGAATAAAGAATTCTCAGAGGAATCCAGTCTGGAGCCTATGATAACAACACCCCAAACTGATGCTATATCTAAGGAGATTTAAAGAGGCTTAAACTAGAGAACAACACTATCTGACTAGATATATTTAATAGTATCAAGGATCAGTTGCTAGATAAAGGGCAGTATGCTGAGTTGCAATTTCAGATTCGGTTTGACGATGCCACCTGAGAACAATGTCATACAATAGGTGTTTCCATCTGCAGAGTTTGGAAAATTAAAGTACGTAGTATGCAAATACATCATACAACTGATACCTGTTCAGAATTTCAATGGGCTTTTGCCTTGTGTTCTGAAAAGGCTGATTCTGTGGTTGCACGTTTATTGGAGGTGGTAGCTATCTAGGGGATGCCTTTGCAGATTGAAGCTGATGATGTTCTGGCATATGTATCCAGTAGAGTACGACAATTTTTTAGACATTATGGCATGAAACATGTTACAGGTATACCTTACAATCCTACAAGTCAAGCAATTGTGCAAAACTCTAACCACCATTTGAAGGACATGCTCATAAGACAGAAGAGGGATATGAGGTCTCCCAGAGATAAATTACATGATGCCTTATTAGCTTTAAAATTGTAAAATGCCAATGAGACAGGTAGCACTGGATTTTAGAAAGGACTGCTGAGTTAAATCAACATATACACTTGAAGGATGTGTTAACCTCAGAATGAAAGTCAGGAAATGTGTTGCGTTGAGGAGGAGAATATACTCTTGTCTCAACAGGAAATGAAAAGCTGTAGAGTCCTTCAAAGTTAACTAAGATTAGATTTGACCATGGAAGACCTCCTGAAAATCTTGGCTGCTCACACAAAAGAAGAGATGCAGAACAACAACAAAAAAGTTGACATGGTTGATGATCCCCTGACATGGGAACAGCTCAGGAGACTGAGACACAAATGTTCCTGCTGAAGCCAGTGAATTTTTCAGCTACATTGTCCTCATGACTTATTATGACATTCCATTCTTTCAGATGGCATGGATGGAGATTCATGTTACAGTTTGGTTATACAGTGTAAACGGACTTGTAAAAGTTGACAGATGCCTTCCACCTGCTCAAACATAGAGCAGAGAATCATGAATCATCCTTAGATGATTCACGCACACTATACATTCCATACATGTGTTAATGCAGAAATGTGCCTACAATGTTACCTTCAAAAGTTCACAAACTTTTTTTGTTGTTTTTAGAGCAAAAAGACCAGACATCAATGAAGACAAAACAAGTATCCCAGATGATTCAGCCTCATAGACCACCTCAGTTGCTGTCTCCTCAAAAAAAAAATGCATCCAGGATAACTTCAAAGTGGCTGGCCTCAGATAGTCCAACCTCACCAGCTGCTTCAGCCAGGACTTCAGCTAAGCCCTGCACTTTCCTAGCCCAGATGATCCTACAGAGCCCGGACAGCAAGTGAAACAGCCAGATCTCCCAGAGCTTGGCCATTTCCCCAATTTTCTTAGGGTCCACAAAAGATGGCTTTACCCCCAGACAGGAGGAAGCAAGTTAAAGAAAATGACACCTTCATTCCCAAGAGGTGAGGTATGTTTTTGTTTGTTTGTGTGTGTGTGTGTGTGTGTGTGTGTGTGTGTGTGTGTGTGTGTGTGTGTGTTTGTTGTAATTTAGTGGGTTGGTTATGGGTTGTTATCAGTTATGGTCAGGGAGGAAACAAAATAAAGGAAGTTAGATTCAGCAATCTCTTTCTCTCTCTCCTCTCTCTCCTTCTTTATCTCCTATCAGGTTTTAAGGGGGAAGGAGGTGATATGCTTCTTTCTCTCCTATCCAGTGTAGAAGGGACAGCAGAGGGCAAAGGGGATGAAAAGACAAAAAGAGAGGATATAGGGATGAAAGGACAAAAAAGATAGACTATGCTATCTCCTTCATGGGGAAAAAAAGATGAATTGCTGTATCTTTATTTTTTAGACTAAGAAAGCTACAAGAAGTCTCAAATACTTCAAATTGGTATGGATTTTTTTATATATTGAAAAAATTTAAGGTTATATTGGCTACAGCATACTACGTATATGTTTCAACTCTTGTTTATGGGATTGCATGCACCTCATTTAAAATGAAATACAATGTTCTAGTTCTTGAAAACCACTATTGCAAACTGTTAAGGATAATTGAAGAACGCAAATTAATAGCTAGTCACCAATAAATAATTAAACTTGTATTCATGTTGGGTACTAGTTAAGTTACTTTCAGAAATAAGCTTTAGTTAGCCTCCTGTATATGTTTTCAAGGTTAAAGAAAAAGTAAGCATCTAGAAACAAGCAATGTTTGTCTATTTATATATTATTTTGGTAAATAGGTGGTCCTCAAACACTTTGGAGATCTGCAGAATACAGCATTTGAGATGTTTTAATAATAAAAGGCCTTTATGACAGAAAGACACTTCAGCTCTTGGCAGCACCTCCGTTCTACTCTAAAGAAGATGATGAGCGCTGAAGAGCTTCTACCTGGAGTTTGCTTCCAAATGTGGCAAAGGTAGCAACTGGACAGAAAACTGCCCCTTACCTCTACCGCTCACAGCATGCTGTTCAAACTGTGGACAAAGAGGCCACGGGGAAGTCAGTTGCGCAACTTTGCTGAGACAAGGTCTTTGAAAATTCCTACTTCATGGAAAACTCTGTCAGATCTCTGAGCCTGGTGGTCAAAGGTGGATGCCCCACTGACACAGAGGAACCCTGGATGACTGAGTAGGTAGCCGTTAGTCTCTGTCATTTTTTATAGATTTGGAAGTTACTTGCTCTGCACTTCCTGTTTACTCAGGTAAATTTATCCTTCTTAGGTCTCTGATGGGGTTGAAAACTAGAAAGTTATAGTCTTACAATTTTCTTTATTATTAGATTCAGAAAAGAAAAACTCAGAAAAGAGGTATTAAGTTTATAAAGATTAAGAAGACATAAAAGTTTAAGTTGTTTAGGATCTGAGAAAATGTTTTAGGGTCTAAGAAGATGTTTTATGCGAAAGCTTGAATATTGATAGAAAGTGATTTAGAATACAAAACTTTGGGGTCACCAAAGTAGAAAATAGATAATAGGGTACTTTCTCCATGGTTGACAAATACAATACTGAACTTATGAATATAATTCTTACTTGAGAATTCTCATAATTGTTCTTATTGTATACAGTTTATCGAATTAGAGAAAACAGCATTTATTGGACTAAAAGGGGAAGCTGTTGGAGGTACATTGTGTGAAGGTGTGTCTCTGTATATTCAATTTTTGATTGCTAAACTGGCAGAGAGCAAAGTACTAGTCAGATCTTGGTATTGTTTCTATTGCCTATCACTGGTCTTATATTTTGCAAATATTCATCTATTCTCACTTGCCTGTTGGTTTCAATAAAGAGCTGATGGCCAATAGCTGGGCAGGAAGTAGAGGTTAGAACTTTCAATGGTGAGAAGAATGATGGGAAAAGAAATGGTAGGATGAACCAGACCAGAGCAGCTAGCCACGCGGTAGGACATGGTGCCAGGGTTAGCAGGGTCAAGCTTGGTAGTCATCTGGGAGACTGACCAAGCTAAAAGGCCGAAGCTTTAAAACATTACAAGGCCTGTATGTCATTATTTATACCACTGGCAGGTCTGAAAATCCTGCTCTGCTGAAGATTATGTTCTAATATTAATAAAGAAAAATGACCTAGCAAGACTACACTATTCAATAACTCTAGGATATGATCAAAAGAATAAGAGTCCACTGAACAAAAGGAGGAGCGAAGACAAAAGCTACAGCTATTTAAAAAAAAAACTCTATTCAAGGAGATTATACCACAAAATTTCTCAAATCTATGGAGAGAAAAGGACATCCACACACAAAAGGCATTTAGAATCCCTAGCAGACATGATCAGAAGACTTCTCTACAACACACGTTCAAAATGTCAAAAACTTTATTAAAAGTTTCGAGAGAAGATGCTAATGCCAAAGCCATCAACATAACAATCAGACCATTCACTAACAATCCTAAAAGCCACGTAAGCATGAAATTAGAGATGTCAAACACTGAAAATTAGCAACTGTCATAGGTTTGCTGTATCCAATGAAGTATCTTTTAAAATTACCCCAAAAAATAAAAATTGTTTTAAGACAAATACACACTAAAGTAGTTACTAAGCACCAAGTTTGTGTCACAGAAATACTTAAAATATTCTTTCCACAGAGTAGGAAGGAGTGCACAATCAATCACAAGAGCAAAGGAAAAAATACATTTTATGAGAGGAAAAGATAAAGAAAGGAAAAGGAAAAATATGTCTAACTCAGTAAATAAGAAAGCCTCTAATTTCCATAAGGGAGAGAGAAAAGAACAATTATTGAACCAATCAGAAACAACCCACAATGTTGTTAGAATCATGAAACCACTATCAATTATAACACCAAATATAATGGTCTTAATTCTTTAGCTAAAAAATTCAGACTAACTTATTGTAGTAAAGTTAAAACCCAACTTTTTATTGTCTACAAGAAATGTGTCATATGTAAAGACACCCAAAGTCTGAGAATGGAAATATGGAAGTCAGTATATCCAGCAAGCAGGTCAAAAGTAAGGAGACAGTATACTTGTATATAATAAGGTATAATTCAAAACTGCCAATGAGTCAAAAGAGATATAGAAAGTCTACATATGAATAACAGAATTTATCTATGAATTATTTAATAATTATAAAAATATATACACTGAATATTGATGCTCCAATTTATAAAAATTACTGAATATAAAGGGACAGATAGATCCAAGCACAATAATAAATAGTACATAATTTCAATACCCTACTTTCATCAAAAAATGGATTATACAAATAAGAAATTAATAAAGTTGAGGGTTGAATTTCTCCATAGATCAGCTGGAATTAACAAACATCTATCAAATATTCAATTCAACAGCTCTAGAACATACATTCATCTTGGCTGCCTAGGGAACTTTCTGTAAAATTAATCACATTTTATGCCACAAAACAAATCCCAACTAATACAAAATAGTTAAATAATTTCTTGCCTCCTACAAGACCTTAATAAAATAAAAATAGAGATTCACATCAAGAGAAACTATACAAGTTTTTGAAAATTAAAAGATACTCTTGAATGCTCAATGTGTTATTGAAGAAATGAGGGAGGAAAATTTAAAAGTCCTAGAATCAAATAAAAATAAAGTCACAACTTATCAGAACAATTGAGATACAGAAAATGAGGTTTGAAGATGAATTTTATAATTTCCTTTATAAATATGCAGATATCAAATAAATAACTTAATGATGTTCCCAACATTTCAGGAAAACAGGAACAATTTGAATCAGTAGATAAGTAAGAAGGACCACAACCTAAATTGATGAAATGAAAAAAATTAAAGGAAAATGCAAAGAATCCATGGGCCAAAGAGCAGGTTCTGAGAAGATTAACAAGATCTGCAAATTCTCAGCCAAGCTGGCCAAAAGAAAAGAAACAGAGGACACAAATAATAAACTGAGACATGTAAAAGGGGAAATGAAAACAGATGCCTCCGAGATCCAGAGGATCAGTTGGGAATGCTTTGAAAAACCTTTTTTTTTTTTTTTGAAAGGCTGGGAATTTTAGGGAGGAAAATAACCTGGTAAATGTCTGGACATATGTTGTCCTACAATACAATACCAAGGCTAAACAACATGATAGAAACAATTTAAAGAGCTCTGTGATGCTCACTGAGATGGAAGGCCTAAGACTACGCATATCCAGTGCAGAATTCTATCAGATCATTAAAAAGCTAACACCAGTGCCTCTCGAACCATCCATAAGATGGAATGGAACATTGCCAAATGAAGTCTATGAATACTATTACTCTGTTACTGAAACCAAGTCAAGCTACCATAAGAAACAAAGCAATAAAGCCTATAGACTAATTTCTTTGATGAGTATAGATGCAAATTATCAACAAATTACTACAAATTGATTTCAACCATACATTAAAAAGATCATATATCATGATAAAGTTAGTTTCATTCCAGAGGTGTAAGGACATCAACACATGCACATCAGAAAATGTGATAAAGCAGTTGGTGCAGAAATAGAAAACAGATGATCAGCTGGACGTGGTGGCGTACGCCTTTAATCCCAGCACTGGGGAGGCAGAGGCAGGCGGATCACTGTGAGTTCGAGGCCAGCCTGGTCTACAAAGTGAGTCCAAGACAGCCAAGGCTAACACAGAGAAACCTTGTCTCAAAAAACAAAAACAAACAAACAACAAAAAAAAAAGAAAAAAGAAATGAAAATAGATGATCACAGGAAGAAAAAGCCTATGACAAAGTTCAGCATTCCTTTATGACAAAAACAAACAAATAAACAAAACAAAACAACAACAAAAAGAAACTAGGAATAGAAGGAACATACCACAATATAATACAGGGTATATGTAGCTAGCTTGTATTGCTCATTTTATATAGCACCTGAAGCCTTAGCTAGAATAATAAGACAAAGAAAAGGAATAAAGAGGATGCAAGTAGGAAAGGAAAAAGTTGAAATTTCCCTGTTTATACTGATATGACTCTATAGTTAACAGACTTTAATGAGGCCACCAGAAACTCTTTTAGATCGGATTAGCAAAATAAGGGTACAAAAATCAGTATCTTAGCTGGGCGTGGTGGCACACGCCTTTAATCCTAGCACTTGGGAGGCAGAGGTAGGTGGATCTCTGAGTTCAAAGCTAGCCTGGTTTACAGAGTGAGTTCCAGGACAGCCAGGACTAAAGCATAGACACCCTGTCTTGAAAAAGAGAAAAAAAAAAAACAAACCAATCAAACAAAATCAGTATCTTTTCTACATTGATAATAATCCTGTTGAGAATGACATAAGTAATTCCCTCCCCCACAGTACCTTAAAAAATATCAGTAACCAAAGAAATGAGGGACCAACCCATCCAAAACAGTGAAAAACTGGGGTTGACATAATGGGTACCCTTATTTTTTTGAGGTCAGTTTCCTCAGCTACATTATGACTTACCAATAAACCCCATGTCCTATATGTTCCACAGTGCCTCCCAGTACAGTTACACTGGAAACCAAGCTCCAAACCTGAACCCTAGGAATACAAACACAAACCCTACCTAAACGTCAAGCACCCATGCTTTGAAAGGCAGGGTCCTTATCTCCTGTCATGGAATCCGGATAGGCTGGTGGGTGCTTTGAATAGTGGCTTCTGATATTAGGTCACAAAGGACCTCACAGCAATGACCCATTACCATGAACATCCACTCAACCACCATGAGCCATTATTGGGGACTTTCCCCACACTGGTTACTGACTGAAGAGAATACCCATGATGCTTCAGTCAGGAGACCAGGTGAGCCTGTCTTTCACTGCATCTGCTAAGAGGGTGAAGAAGTCCTGTGATCCTCCATGCCTGAGTGTTCCAGAGTTTGAGCCATCACATCAAGACCCTTGACAGTGTAGAAGGAAGAAGAGGCAGCAACACTGTGCACTTTCTTTTTGAAGTCCTACTCCCCAGCACCATGATCACAATGCAATAGGTACTATGCACCACAGACCTTTGCAATGGTTAGCTCCTTAGCAGCAGATAGCCACAGCACTGACCACAACAATACTATCAGATGTAAATTAAGAAAAACTCTCGGTTAGGTCAAAAAATAACAGATAAGTTAATATGTAGTTTGCAATTATATACTATTCACAGGAACATTTCCTTAGATAAAAATATAGACATGGAGTTAAAGTAAACAGAGAGAACGTGTGTTAGTCATCAGATAGTGGTGAAGCTATCAAGCAATTTGGATTTAATACGAGAAGTATACAAAGAACTGTACCTGACAATGATAAAGTAGCCAACTCACTGAAAATGCAAAGTAAAGGCCAAATGATTAATACTTATAAGGCAAAAAGTGATTAAAAACTAATGGAAGAAACGAAAATACCATTGTATATAGAAATATTTAAATTATTAGTAAGTTACAGGCCAAGTGGATAAAAGTCAGAACAAATGTAAGCTATTTTACTAATGTTATCAACACACTTAAGCTAATTGATATTCATAGAACACTTAACCTGCTGCTGGGCATGATGGGATCAGCACCTGGGAAGCTAAGGCTGGATCATCACAAGTCCAGGCCAGCCTGGGCTATGCTATAAGAAGCAAAGAAAAGAAAGGATGGGAAGGGTGGAGTGGGAATGAAAAAAGCAGAAAAGGGAAAAAGAAAAGCAAAAAGGCAGGGAAGGGGGAAGAAAAGGAAAAAAAAAGACACTTAACCAAATAATTTAGTATATGCATTCTTTTCTTATATCAATGGAATGTTAGCCATAATAAATTATATCTTGGCTATAGAATAAATCTTAATAAAACTTAAATTATTAAAAACCATAAGCATACTATATCTAATATTAGAACTGAATTATGAATCAGTCTAAAACATATCTTAAGAATGTTCTACAACTTTGTGAATTAAGCAATGCATTTCCAAGGCTGCCTCCATTAGGGAATAAATCACTAAGGGAAAAGAATACCTGAACTCGCAGCAATGACATAAAAATTAAATACCTGGTAAGTGAGGCGAGCTTAAAGTGGGCCTGGGAAGCTTCCATAGATTAAAATTATGTTTGGAAATTTTAGAGGTACCTACTTAGGATGCTAAAGAAGAGTGAATTAAACTCAAAATAGATAGAATAAAGAAATAAAAAGGTGAAGACATTTAATGATTGAAAATAGATGTTAGACACTGGGATATGGTGTCTAGGTGTTCACTGAAAAAGTCTCATTTTTTGTTGCAGTTTGAACCTTTTCGTATTTAAAGTCTAAAACAGTTTTAAGGCACAGATTATGTAGGAAGTAAGATGAGGGAGATGGAATGGGAGCTGAGAGGGGCTGCTTCCTTTCCTTCTTTGACTCTTGCTTTATAGGCTGAAGAATGTGCTTTCATAACAATTGAGTAAACACATATCCCCAAAGAGTAAATGCACAGGATATCTATATTAAGTGGTTCCCAGTCCTTCTAGAATACATCGGAAATGTCCAGGATCCTGAAGGTGCAGGAGGCTTCCTTGCCTAAATTTACCACAGCCTGTTGGTGGCTGTGGCTTATTTAAAATTGAACCAACCCCCGCCCTCCCAAATATGGCAAGAATTGGCTTCCTAAACCGCCTGTGATGGGAGACCTCCTGAGAAGACAAAGTCTACAAATGGGCTTCTGAGAGGAACGTTATGTTCTAAAGGAGTTTAAGCAGAGCTGCCTGCGAAGCTCTAGAAAGGGCACGAGGGAGCTATGCCAAAGTAAAAGCTCCGTGAAGCCAGAATGCTGTCCTTGTATCTGTGTTGGTCACCGATTTATCTGAGTATGTAGCTCAGTGTCTAGTGCAAATCAAAGCCATTTGAAGTATTTTTGGGGCAAATAAATAAAATGCATGACAAGTTCTTCTATTGAAAAAAATCTTCAGTAATTTTCAGTTACACAATCCATCTCCATCCTCTCTATTCCGGACTTGTAGAAACATTTCCTATCTAAGCCTTGACTAAATAAGAGCCTTTGTTATTTTTCTAAATGGTTAGTGTTTCTTCTTAACGAGAAACAAACAAAAATAGCAGTTGCTACTGCTACTGACATTTGTTGAAGAAGCACTATAAATCTAGTGCCGTGTTAAGACTCTCTTGCCTTGTCACCAATCATTACAACGCTCCCAAACAGGTAAGGATGAGGTGAGAAACCCGATGCTCAGCCGAGATGTTTTACCAAAAGATGCCCTGCTACAAACTGCTTGACTCCAAAACCCATGTGCCACAAACATCTCGGAGAGCAGAGGACACATTACTCCATGAGATATAACACCTAATATGCTTAGAAAAGCTGATGTCAGGATAGGTAGCTTTTCCCCATGTGCGTATTTGGAGAGGCCACTCTTGGCAGCTACCTCCTGCAAACTCTGGTGTGCAAGCGTGTGCAGCAACAGCCCGATTTACCAGGAGGAAGGAAACACATCCTCTGCGGCCTTTGGCCTCTCCCTTCCTACCCTCCAGTCAACACAGGCACATCTAAACCTGAAGGTTCTTTCTTCTTCTAGAAGAAATAGCGACCCCAGAATTATTATTATTATTCTACCCGGCTGTTTGTTTTTCTGCTTTGCTTTGTTTAGATACCTCTACAATAAGAAGACCACTCCTGGAGTTTGTTTCTCCATGCCCTTCCTCAGCGGGCTCTTCAGACTGTTCCTCTCCCCCAGGAAGTTGTTTCTAAACATTGGACATCAACATCCCTGACCCTGATCATGACCATCCCTAAATAACAGCCACTTGAGAATGTGGAGACCACAGACCTGGGAGGAGGCTTTTCCTAAGGACCAGGGGTGACCTAAAACCTGTCTGCAGTACAGCCCGCCACTCTCTCATCAGTGTCCCTCCTCCTCATATCAAAACCCTTCAAATACATTTTGGCTTAGAGCATGCCTTCTGATGCACAGGCCTGATGGAGATGGGCTGTTCCAAGCCAACCCTCCTGCCATATAGACTCAGCATTGTAAACTAGGGCTTTGCTCCAGATGACACACAAAGTTGATGAGAGACTCCTACGTGTGATTTTTTTAAAAATATGAAATATTCACTAACTTGAATAGCACAAAGATCAAGCTGTACAATGAAACTAATAACTGCAAAGTTCATTCCCATCTCAATGCCCTGTTCTCAAAAGACATTGATGAGCATTTGGTCTGGTATTTGACCTTACGTTTCCCAGGGAAGATTGTGTGTGTGTGTGTGTGTGTGTGTGTGTGTGTGTGGGTGTGTGTGTGTTTGTGTGTGTGTTATGCATATGTATATAATTATATACTATAATTAAATTTCTTGAAATAATATAGACTTAATGTAGACATATATTAAGAAATTACACACACACATAAGCAGCAATAAGTGCAGACACACACACACACACACACACACACACACACACACACACACACACATATATATATATATATATATATATATATATATATCAATAAGTATGGCTGTACAAGGATCTTTGTGATGGGATATAAAGTCCTCTGAGTATATGCCCAAGAGTGGTATAGCTGGGTTATAGTTCTATTTTTAGTTTTTTAGGACCCTCCATACCAATGCCTATACTCAGCTGCACTAGTTTACTGTCCCACCAACAGTGCACCAGGGACTCTCTCCCTCCCCACAGCCTCACCAGCCTTAGTTGTGATTTGTTGACTTGATACAGTAGCTATTCCATATAGGATGAGAGAGACTCCCATTAATTCACACTTCCCTGGTGCCTGAAGATGTTGAACATGTAAAAAAAAAAAAAAAGTAAATAAACTGTTACTGGCCATTTGTATTTCTTCTTTTGAGACATATCTGTTCATTTCATTCAGCTGTTTATTGGTCAGTAGTTTTACGATCGTGGTGTTTAATTTTTCCAGTCTTTTATTTGTTTGCGACATTGCCCCCGTCCTATCTGGGGGATGCTGGCATAGACCGTCCTCCCTCTGCAGGCCGTTGCTCACCCCGCTGATCATTTCCCCGCTGCATTGGAACTGTTCAATTTAGTTGCCCTGTTTACTGATTCTTGGGACCGTGTTCCCTGCGCTGTTGGGGTCCCACTCAGGAAGCTCTTGTCTTGTAACCTCAGGCATAATCCCTACCCTTTCTAGAAGTTTTAGCATCACTGGTTTAAAGATAACATGCTTGCTCCATTTTGAGTCAACTTGTACAACAATGAGAAGAGGCTCGGTTTAAGTTTGGTCGTTTGCGGGTGGGTACCCAGTTTTGCCAGCACCATTTGTTAAACAGGTTGTCTGAACGGCTGGGTAACCCCATCTCTTTGCATAAAACCCAAGAAGAGCCCCAACTAGGAATGGCAAGTTTCACCCTGACTTACCACTGTCTCTAGCCAGCTCTAAGGAGCACAGCAATTTGAGAGGATGACTGTGCACCCCTCAGACACAAACTCTTCCTAGACAGAGCTGTGACGACTGCCACTTGGCTGTGGGCTGCCAGTAAAACATCATATGCCCAAACCGAAAAGCACAGGATCACTGTGGTCAGACCAGCCACTCTCCTGACAGTGTTCGTGCTCTTAAACAGGCAGTCAGTTAATAACTGCAGTGGTTTATCTCAGCACTCTTTGCTGCTTTTGGGTGCTTAAAACTCCACGGTAATGTTCATTAGCTTCTGTCTGTAAGCAAGAGGGAGCCTTTATCAGAAAATGTAAAGATCACTTTGGGTTGTTATTACACTGAATAGCAAGCTATCCTTAAGTGCCCCACACAGCTCCTGCCGGGATTATCTTGAGAGTTCTGGAAATGAGAGCCACGGCATTTACGATTTCTGTCCGTGCCTGCCCCACACCACTCACACACACACATGTTTTTAAATTTTTAATTCTGGGCTGTCTTAAATCACACAAAATGACAATTGATAAGATATGGAGGAAGCTGCCTTTCTCCAGCGTTGCCTGGCTGAGTCGGGCGCCGCCCGCCCCACTCCTGTCTGGTCCCTGCGGGCCACAGGGCCTCCTGTTTTCCTACCATCCTCCACCGACTACACCAACTTCACCATCCTATGTGTTAGATCAAGATGGTCACGCTGCACCTCTGTGCAGACCCAAAGCCATATGACTCAGAGTCTGATTGTCACACACTGACAACCTCAGCAGGCTTCAGAGGCCAGCAGGAGGCTGGCGTGAACTTTTAATTAAGTATCGGTGGGACACTCTCTTGTCATTTAAGAGAAACCATCAAAGCTACCTCTTAGAATGCTTCAGGTCCTTAATATTTTCTGTCACATGCCAGGGGCTATAAGTTCCTCCGCAAGAGCGGTTATGGCGGTCCAGTTTTCAAGCTGCAGTACAAGCGAGCTGAATTTGAAGAGTGGTCATTTCTGGTTGAAGGATGCTAGAAGGCACCCAGAAGAGGAAGAAAATGTCAACAGGGAGTCAGTTTGCTGGCCGTCCCTCCAGAAATGTATCGTACTGCGCATGCTTGACAGCTTAGCCTTCTTACTACAGGACGCTCTGACTCAAGCTATGTAGGAGGAACCTTCAAAAGCTCTGACTCCGACATCTCCAGCTTTGACTTGTAACAATCTCTCCATTATCCCATTGTAACTGTTGATAAGAACTGGGTCAGAGGTCAGGGGTGAAAACGGAGTGTGACTATTACTAAAGTTGGCTATAGACAGGTATGAAAATGTCACGGTGATGCCCATCATTTTATTAATACGCACAAATGCATACACACCATCCTGATGTGATAAGAGAGAAGAGGGGGTGTACTTTATAAAATAAATCCAAATATAGGGTTGTAAGCGATGCTCCCCACCATTTCTTCTCTTTTGTCATCTCAGAGGTTTCCTAGCAGCTCAGAGAGATGGCTCAGCGGTTAAGAACATTTGTTGCTCTGGCAGAGGACCTGGGTTTGCTTCCCAGCATCCTCGTGAGGACCTAACAACCCTCCGGGATTGCAGCTCCAGAGGATCAGACTCTGTCTTCGGGCCTCCCTGGGCATCAGGCACGCACATGGCGCACAGATATACAAGCAGGCAGAAGGCTCATGCACATAAAATAAAAATAAATGATTTCTGTAAGTTCCTAAGCTACTTAACACTTGTATATTAAAAAAAAAAAAAAAAAAAGTCCCAGTGACTTTCGAAAGATCGATTTAAATAAAGCAAATAGATTAAAAAAAAAAAACTCTGCCAAGCTGTCTTCACATCTGATTCCTTGTTGATCTTGGTACCAGTGTGAGCCTGAGGATTGAGAGAGGCAACTGATGCGGGCTCAGTTAGGTTTATAGGCATAAGTTTTAGAATCAGCATGTGGAGTCTAAACCTGGTTCCAACACTTAGAGACTTTAACTTGGGATAGATAACCAAACTGTCTAAGCCTCAGTTTCCCTAACTGTACATTGGCAATAACCAAACGTATAGAGTTTGTAACAGACATCAGTTGTATGAGCCTTTAGTACTCAGTGCTGAGTACTGGTCTAGACTTTAGTGCTATTCCTAGAACTGAGTTGGCTCCCAACAATGCTGACTGTCTTTATAGCTGTTATTTATGTCAAATTAATGGAAGTCACTTCTAAGCACCATCAGCATGAAAGATGAGGGAGGGCCATCAAGTATTCTTCCTCCTGGTCAGATTTAATCGGCTTGTGAAATGACACTTTGAACTGGCTTGCTTATCACCCACTTGGCAATTTTGCAGGGCAAGCATTCTTTACCAGGACCCTCTGCCCCCCACCCCAGGAAACCTACATTCTAAGGCCAAACCCTGCAGTCCCCTGAAAAGACACTGAGCTGCTTGCCATATTTAGTCATACCACAACCTAACAAAGCCTCTCTTGCTATGGAAACAAAATACCCAAACACCCTTGGTCCTACCCAGCTGTGATTCCCCCGGACCTTGCTTCCTTGAGCATCCAGTGTTTGCTGGAACGCAGCAAGCTCAGCTGCCTAATCCATCACCAGGTGCCATTCTAACAACAAGCTAGCAGGAAAAAGATACCTGCCCTCCGCTTGGTGCCCCTGGGCAGCCTCACAGTAATTTATGAGGCAGCAGAAGACTCCTTCCTCGGGACTTAATATGCTTAACAGCTAATTACATCTGTGTAAGGGTTACACTTTACATTGTCCAGTTTTATGGAAACAAACCCCGGGCTTCCTCAGAGTCCCTGAAATGGCTCCTTATCTCAGAGAGTGAGATTGTTATCGGCGCCATATGTTCCAAGGCCTGGCCAGGTTCCCAATGACCCCAGGAAAGCCTCCTGGGGCCCTAATCAGTCTTCAGGCGGGAAGGCCTAAGCAGGGTCCCAACCTGAAATGAGGGAAAGAGGTCACAGCCAAGATGGGGGGGGGGGGATACTGACTTCCCTGCCTTCTGCCCTCCATAAACCTGTCAACGGCAAAGGGTCTGGACCAGGAGGACCACACATCAGCTCCTCCCCCCAAGAGGCCAGCTCTTCCTATACCAACCTTCCTGCAACATGAAGTTTCAACATGACACTCTTAGGGGATGTATGGGACACCTTTAGCCAAATCAAAGTGAAGTCTTTGCCTTTCCAGGGGCTCTGTGGAAGGACCCTAGTCATCCTCGTGCTGGAAGGAAGTAGCTTATGCTTTTTGGCTCTCAAGTGAGCTGTGCCTTTCTACCCAGAAGGAAACAAGCTGGTGTTACCAGCTGCTTTTTGCCGTGTCGGCTGTTGGACCAGTTCACCTCACACGAATGTTCTCAAGGTTTGGGAGTTGCCCAGCGCTGGCAGCCACCAAAAGTACTCTTTCCCCTTGGATGATATCAATTCAGTCACACAACTTGCTTTATGAAGCTCTTGGGGGTGGGGGCAGGGTGCAAAATGCAGGAAATGTCCCCCTCTTGGGGGGAGTCTGAAACTGAGGGACAGAGACAGCTCTGGGGCCTTTCCAGGCTGTGACTCACAGGTCCACTTCCCTGCCCTCCCCAGCCTGGATTCCAGCTCTTGGCCAGGATGTCTCAGCTTCTCTTCCTGTCGCCATTCCACCCTGACACCTAAACAAAGCTAACGTCTGGAGTCCACTGTGAAGACTGAAGTGCTGTGTGTAAACTTGGGCGTCATGTGGAGAAGCAGCTATTTTGAAAACAAGGCCTGAGTTCCCTGCCCTCAGAGGAACTCCGTGCACTCTTACAGACATGCACCTGACCGCTTCAGATAGAAATCTTGGTTAAAGGGTCTTGAAAAAGGACAGGTAGACTTGGCACATTCCTTTCCATTGATGTGTTCGTTGAGTCTTTATTATGTAAGAAACACCATAGTAAACACTTTAAACATCTTTCTCCTTTGATCCTTACAACAGCCTTAGGAGGTGTGTGCTGCTATTGCCTCCACTTTATGAATGAGCAAAGTGAAGCTTAGAGAATTTGCACCTGATTACACAGCCAATAAGCCATGGAGCCAGGATGCAAACTTGGATCTGTCTCCCTGCAGGCAGATGCTTGGTAAAGACAGCCTGGAGGGTTCCTAATTCCACTCTTATTCTTTTTTAAAATATATTTTATTAATTTATTCATATTACATCTCAATGGTTATCCCCTCCCTTGTATCCTCCCATTCCTCCCTCCCTCCTGCTTTCCCCCTACTCCCCTCCCCTATGACTGTGACTGAGGGGACCTCTTCCCCCTGTATATGCTCATAGGGTATCAAGTCTCTTCTTGGTAGCCTGCTGTCCTTCCTCTGAGTGCCACCAGGCCTCCCCATCCAGGGAACATGGTCAAATATGGGGCACCATAGTTCATGTGAAACGCAGACCCCACTCTCCACTCAATTGTGAAGAATGTCCTGTCCATTGGGTAGATCTGGGTAGAGGTTCGAAGTTTACGGCCTGTATTGTCCTTGGATGGTGCCATAGTTTGAGCAGAGCCCCTCGGCCCAGATCTGCCCATCAACTCTTATTCTTAATGCCTCTCCAACAGCTTCACTGAAGAGTCAGTCACCTTCTACCCCAGGGAGTGGAAGATCTGAAAGGCACAAAAGAAGGAGCCTGTGATGGGGAATCAGATGGTCCAGGTGCTGCCTCTGTCATGCTGTCCGTTGATCTGGCTTTGCCCTTTAAGAAGACTAAAGGGGAGCTGGAGAGATGGCTCAGTGGTTAAGAGCACTGCCTGCTCTTCCAAAGGACCCGGGTTCAATTCCCAGCACCCACATGGCAGCTTACAACTGTCTCTAACTCCAAGATCTGACACCCTCACACTAATACACATAAATTAAAATTAAATAAAAATATTTTTTTAAAAAAGACGAAAGGAAACGAGAAGAGTTCCTAGAACCTCCCCACGTAGTGAAAGGGGGCCTTTGCACGTTCTTGCGATCTTCTCTAGTCTACTTTGAGTTTCTCGGCCATTCGGTACATTCCGAGGCCCTGCTTGGCCACTGCCTCTGGGCCTGCAGCTCTTACTAATTCTTCGGCATGGATCAGTTTTTGAGTGTCACAGTCCAAGTGGGTCTAGTCAGCCTGGAGACAGCAGGGCAACTACGGCCTTATGCCCACCTGGTTGTGTAGTGTTGTGGTTTCAATGCAACTCCCCAGGCTCCTGGCTTTGACCTTGGGGTCCCAGCTGGTGGCTTAACAACTTAACTAACATATATAGCTTAAAACTTCCCTCACTCCCCTGGAAAAGCCATAATTATAGCTATGCCCTAAAGACAACGATGTCCTGTACTTGCTTGTGTCAAAGAGAGCAGACTGAAGCAACAAAACCATCAACGTGATAAGGGCCAATTGGCTCCAGTTCTATTCACCACTGGGCTGAGTCTGTCACTGAGCCCTGCAGATATTTGTTGAGTGCCTATGATTGTCACACACACTGTGCTAGGTGGCAGAGAGGAAACCTCAATCAAAACAGGTGAGAGCATCCTACTGTGGCAGAAATGCTGTGGCCACTTCTGGGTATCTTGCAGTCCTGGCTGCTAGTTTAAATGCTTCAATATTTGGGCACTGGAGTTTCTTTGAAGATGTGTCAGGTGCCACATAAGCCTGAATTTGGAATGTCTAGCAAGTGGTGAATAAAAAAAAAATCAGCCTTTTATATTGATGTGATTAATGCACAGATTTTTAAATTAATGAAAAGTACATATTATAACATTATGCTAAAATTATGTTTCAGTGGCTAATTAAATTGATTAAGTATATTTACAGGAGATTTAAGTCCCTTCCCTTATCTTTTAAGAAACTGACTCTGGTGGGCCAGGCGTAGTGGCACACGCCTTTAATCCCAGCACTCGGGAGGCAGAGGCAGGCGGATCGCTGTGAGCTCGAGGCCAGCCTGGTCTACAAAGTGAGTCCAGGACAGTCAAGGCTACACAGAGAAACCCTGTCTCGAAAAACCAAAAAAAAGAAAAAAGAAAAAAGAAACTGACTCTGTCATAAATTTGTACTATGAAGAGGACAAAAATTCAGCCCTCCTTTAATATTTAACAAAGCCTCCCTGAGGACTAGCTTTTATTTTATCAGAAGGTGCCATACGATTGCTAAAGGGAGGAAAGCAAGCAAGTCACATGATGCCTGGGAACTAAAAACAATGACCAGCATGGCATGCTATCCCTAAGGTTGCATCAGTGGCAAGCCATCAGCTCTCTAACCGAACTTAAGTCCCACACAACAAGAGGGAAATTATGTCTGGTACTGGAAACTTAGCTAACTACCCAGGGGCTGGGAAAGTTATGGGATCTTGTAGGAGAACCTACAACCTCACTTTACTAAACCATCACGATTCTAACTACTTTCCAAATATTTATCCTTATAACAACATGTAAATATAGTTCTCAAAACAATCTTATCAAGAAAATTTTTCCTTGTAACAAATGTAGAGCAACTGATATTATCTTCAATGCAACCCCTATACCTTAAGTTTAGGGATCATAGTGGAAGAGAGCAGAAATGTTGAAAGAGCACAAAATTTGCTGTGAGACATGTCTCAAAAAATACCAGAAAAGTCTACCATGATGTATTTTTAACATGCTGTCTGGACAAGGATAACACCAATAGACATGTTAATATGGAAGGGGAAAATCTCATGGTACATCGTCCCTAGACAAAGAACTCCAGGTATCTGAGGCATGCTGAGATATGGAGAAATAGTCTTCCCTAGGAAAGAAGGAAGCTAATAGACTATCCAATACCATGTGGTCAGACCTGAGATTGTAGTCATACAAACAACATTATACAGACTGAAAACTAAAGTTTGTATTTGTGTGTGTGTGTGTGTGTGTGTGTGTGCGCGCGCGCGTGCGTGCGCACGAGCACACATACAAGGAGAGAGAGAGAGAGAGAGAGAGAGAGAGAGAGAGAGAAGAGGAGAGAGAGAGAGAGAGAGAGAGAGAGAGAGAGAGAGAGAGAGAGAGACAGTTACAGAAGAGAAGCCATGAATTTGAGGGAGGTGGGATAGAGGTGTAGAGG
>OU015756.1:38845607-38861406 GCA_907169655.1 Acomys percivali | reverse complement strand
AGAAGAGAAGCCATGAATTTGAGGGAGGTGGGATAGAGGTGTAGAGGGAAAGGAAAGGGTTTAAGAAAGGAAACGGAAGTAAGAAATGATGAAATTATATTTTAATCTCAAAAAGTTAAAAAATGCAAAAATCTTTAATATAATTTATCATTGACCTTATAAATAACCTAAAATTTTGGGTTTATTGATAAATTTAATTTGATGAGTTACTCTTGGGATACACTTGCCATTTGGAGAGGTGATTTTTTTAAAGTTAAAAATTGACTAATTTTTAGAAAGTTGAGATTTTTAACCAGTTTAAAACTCTTAGCAAACCATCTTCATCCAAAATTTTATGAAGAAAATCTAGGTTAACTTCTTTTTCAGTCTTCAAATTAGTATGAATATTGAGCTCTTCCTAGGATGGCTCCCAGGAAGTTTGTTCTTTGTGCTACAAGAATCTCTGTGCAAGTCTTCCAAACAAATTCCTCAGAGAGGAGCGGAAGAGAAACACACGCATGAGAGAGAGACAGAGAGAGAGAGAGAGAGAGAGAGAGAGAGAGAGAGAGAGAGAGAGAGAGAGAGAGAGGGAGAGAGGAGAAGATTCTATTGAAAACCCCCATCCAGGGGGCCAGTGGCAAGTGAACTGTCAATCTTTGAGAACTACTATCGGACAAGACACAGATGTACCTAACTGCGCCATCAGCAATATCATCAAAAGAACAAAAGAATAAGCCGAAGAGATGGCTCAGTGGGTGAGAGCACTCATTGTCCCTGCAGAGGACCTGGGGTCAGTTCTCAGCAACAACATGGTGGCTCACAACACATCTATAACTCCAGCTCCAGGGGATTTGATGCCCTTGTCTGGCCCCTGAGAATGATGGACACACACATTATGCACAGATATTCATGCAAAACACCCATACATATAAATTTAGAACATAAAATAAAACATAGAAAAAGGAACCTAAGAATAGCCAGCCTTTCCTAACTGGCATACCAAACAGTGAGTTCGTTGTTCACATGTTCACATGTTCACAATCATATGCAGTTTACTTGGCTCCTATCCCATCCCCCACCTTGCCTCCTCCCGAACAGTGCCTCTTTGGCTCTCACGTATTTTTTTAAGCCCAGACCCTGCATATGAGAGTAAAACATGCTGTTTATCTCTCTAAAGTCCAGATTGTGCTTCTTCACACGATGATCTCCAGGCCTATCCAGTTTCCTGCAAAGGCCATGTCATTCTTATCAGACACCGTCCATCCATCAGCGGGGCACTGCAGGGCTTCATGGGAAGTTCAGCTAACCCCACCTACAAGAAGTTTAGGCTCAAAGGAGTAACTTACTCAAGACCACACACCTAGTGATTAGCACACGGTCTTCCCTTGGATGTTAGATGTTTGTTACAACACTGAGCTGAGCATCCATACTTGGTCACACCCCAGTGGGTTTATCTAATAGATAAGGCTAGCTTAAAGGCAAGCTTGATGAAGTTAACACATGCTAACAAGATGCTTTGTGGTACGGGGGGGGGGGGGGGGGGGGTGTCATCTTAGTGCATACCTTTCATGTGGTTAGTTGATTCATCATTTCAGGGAAAGTCAGCTCGCCACTTTCCATCAAGTTCTTCATGTGTCCTTGAGATCGTCTGTAGGCTGAATTCCTGGCTTGGCACTGCCTACTGAGGTTTAACCCTTAACAACCAATCTTCACTTGTAACCCAATGATACACATACCTCATGCAAGGGCTCACACATGAGGCCCAATTCCTGGCCATATGGCCAGTGGTCAACGTTCATTCTCTACCTTTGGGACTGCTAGCTTCGGAGTGACAGCCTACTGATTGCATGTCTATGAAATAAACACAATTGAAGGTTAAATTCAAACCTACGGTTATCAGAAAATACTGTTACATCATGACTAAATTTTCTCTAACTCACTTGTCACTGTTTAAAGTTAATACTAATTAGTTATTACATTTATATTTACGGATTTTCTGTGTGCATGTGGGTAGGTGCATGTGTGCCATGGCATATGTGGAGGTCTATTGTGGGAGTCAGCTCTCTCCTCCCAGCATGCGGCACGCAGGGGTGGAATTCAAGGTCCTCAGGACTGGCAGCAGGTGGCCTAGCCTGTTGGGCAATCTTGTTGGCTCCTTTGCTGTAACTTTTCACGTGAGCTTTATTTACAAACTCCCTAAGATCTCACTTAGGAACAGATGCTGTTCCTTTATCTTGACCCTCCAGTCTCTTTGTTGGTACAAAAGGCTACATGCACAGACACCTGGTAGAGTACTAACATTTGCTAATGAATTGGATGGTAAGGGACAAAACAACAACAAAAAAAACTACCCTCCCCTTCCCTGACTCCAAAACAAATCCTCAAGGTATTTACCCAATCACATCAGACAGATGTGGTATGATTTATAACATTTGAGTTGAAGGAAAATTCAAATTCGCTAGTGATCCCAGCTGCCTACTGCTTCAAGGACTTCCAAAGTGACCTAGGCAGAATGTATTTCATTTTGTCAAATAGAGGTGCATAGGGGATGCTGCTTCCCTGACAATACTTTGAAACAACCAAAGAGACATTCTTATGTAAGACCTTTCCTATTGAGTTTCTAGCAAAACTAATACAGTTGTAGAAATTATTTCCTCTGTATTCTGGATTTTCGTCCTCTGGAACGATTTTAGATGCATAACAGAATATGGAAGACAGTGTTGTCTTCTCCTACAATCAATTCCTACTGTGTCACTACCCTGTCACTTGTCATTCTTTTCTAGAACTTACATTGTCATCTTGGTTTACAGTGTAATTCAAATTTGCAATAGAAGGAGAATCGAGCAAAAAGAAAGCCAGTTTTTTTCCAGCCTTCAGTGAGAAGAGTCTCGTGTGTTTCCTGACTCTAAAATCAGTGACTATGAATTACAACGCGCTAAGAAAACCCTGAACTCAGTGTGAAATGAGCAAATGAAGGATGATGGAGCCAGTAAGGAGACTGTGCTCAGCTCATTAAGGGGAGACATCAAGATACACAGGGAGCTCTAGACTCATACAGCTAAGGAGATAATGCTGACCTTTACATGTCGAGTGCTGGCTTGCATAGTCGGTTCTTGGTAAACTGTGGAAACCATTCATAATGTCCTTCAATGCCTCCTGCTCAGGCCTTTCCTCCTGACTGTATCTCTCTTTACAGTGCTGTGATGGCTAATATTCTAAGCTTGATGGAATTTAGAATCACCTAGGAGACCAACCTCTGGGAAAGGTTTAACTAAAGAGGAACCCTCCTTGAGCAGCGCCATCCATGAGACCCCAGACTGAGTAAAGAGGAGAAGGCAAGCTGAGCACCTGTGTTCATCACTCTCGGCTTCCTGACTGCGCATGGACCCAATGTGGGCAGCGACCTCATGCCCCCCACCCCCACTTCAATGCCTTCATGATGGATTTCTCATCAAACCTGAACCCAAACAAACTTCCTCCCTCGACTTACTTCTCCCCAGGCATTTTGTCACAACAGTGGGCAAAAATAATGGATACAAGGAGCTGCTACTTGAATGAATTAGAAAACGCTTGCAATGATCATCTGGTACATTGTAAGCATTTTATAGAGTTGAATATAAGCAAGCCAATAAAAAAAAGTAGTCATTTAAAATTTTACGTTAAGGGCCGCTTTTAGAGCCCTTCTTTGGTGTCCGTGAGAAGCCTTGCTTTTTATCAAAATATGCTACAGGGTGCTGTGGACCAGTATCCCTGCTAACCTGGCAAATGGCTATGAGTTATCACGGCTTCTCTTCCATCTAGCCTTGTCTCTGCTTCCCTTTGATCTAGCCTAGCATTTGGGTTGTCATTCCCAGTTATGTTTTCTCTGTGGAATGTGGAATGTCTTCAATCCCCTTTATCAGGATAAGATATTTTAGCTTAGAGAGATTCCCTCACTCACAGCACCGGGGTCCTGTTTCACTTCTGCTGGCCCATACCAGATCACAGGACTGAGCTGGGAGTCTGTGTTCCCGGTCTGTGAACTAACTGCCCACGAGCCCAGACTCAACACTGTAAAAGAATCTTCAACAGAAAATTCCAGCCCACCTTCCTGGATTCGTTCCGTTACTGTGTTTAGTATGCTCTCTTACATTTCGTGTATTAAAAACAACGACTAAATATCAATCTCCAAGTCACATGGTGACGATAATTATAGGTGAGATTTCTGGTGGGGGGGCAACTGGGATTAGAGGAAATGAGATTTGGGCTCCCAGGTGAAATTAAATGGTTAAGAGGAGGGGGAAGAGGAGGTGTGGGCTAGCTTATGTGCTCTGCCACGCCTGTGACATACCTGCATGAACTTTTCACGTTGGCAGTAGGCTTCCAAGCCCCTCCATCATGAGTAAGTTAATGTCTCTTCTTTGTAAACTATGATGTTGTAGTAACAGAAAATGGATAAGAGGTCCCCTAAAACATCATCTACTATGAAAAGGAGAAAGACAGAATAAAATTGGAGCAAAACTTGAGAAGGGGGTCAGTGTTTTTTATCCTCTATCCCCTTTCCTTGGCAAGGTGTCTACATTTTGAGAAATCACGTAAATAATGTGTGAGCACACTGCCACCATCAAATCCATCTATCCTATGTTGTAAAGCACTTTTCATTTTTAAATAATGAGATGGGATAAAACACTAAGACACAGATTGTCTCTGTATTCCTTTATACTTAAACTTTTTTAAAAAGGTAAAACTGCTAAGGTTGGTACTTTTGAGGTACTAAAAAGTTAAAAGCTCCGTGTTACAGAGAAGAATCTGAAGTGTATTTCAATGTCTTCTAAGGACATTTACTTGATGTGGGTGACAGTTTATTGCAACCTTTGTGTTATCAGTAGTTCTGGCTCAAACACTTTCTCCTAATTCCACGTCCTTATCTCTGAGTCAGCCCTCTCCTGGGCTGGTAATGGTGTGTCTACCAGGTCAGCTCCAGGACTCCAGGCCAACCTGGCTGGGAAAGAGCTCTTGCTGCCCCTCCCAGATTGCACCACTTTTCTCCATCCCAGTCAAAAATAGAGTAAACAATTCTTTTTGAGTAAATAATTTTATATCACCTTGCAAATTTTCCCAGAACTGGACCCCAAGTTGTTCTAAAAAAATTACACAAATGTTTTTGTTTCTGACTACCTCCTTCACACAGAAAAGCTTCATATAAAAGTGTTATTTTTAATTATTATTGTTGTTGTTATTGTGTGTGTCTGTGTAGGTATAGGTGTAGACCATGTGTGTTCAAGGTGACTTCAGAGGCCAGAAGCCATCAGGTCCCTCGGAGCTGATGTTATCAGACATGGGTCATTTGAAAGAGCAGCAAGAACTCTTAGCCACTGAGCTAGCTCTCCCCCCCTCCCCAGTCCAAAAGCTCAGTCTTATAAAATGGAATGTAAGCCCCTTTGAGCTGTGCTCTCTGCCTGGGCAGGAATGCAGACATGCCCACTACTCCTAAATGTGGACAGATGTGTCAGAAACTTTCCTGAAAGTTTCCTAGGTTTGCCAACATTTTATCACCCAAGGATACATCTCCAATTCAGAGAAGGGAAGGAAGATGCTAAGGGAGACAGGGAAGTTGGGTTAAGTTAGCTACTTGGAGGCTATGGCTTTGATTTTCTTCTTTCTTTTCACTGCAAAGGATAACACAAGGTGCAGTCATGGGGAAGCCTGGCCAGGGATCAGAAACCCGAACCTCCCCACAGCTCTCTCCTCTCCCGTGATGCTGTTAGTAGAAAGATAGCTGGAGGTGACCACAGGCAATAACGGGGCTGGTGGACAGAGAAACGGAAGACATTGCGGGGAGGAGGATGTGCAGGGCATGAAGGAGAGAGGGCAGAGAGCCCCTGTGGGCAAGGGCAAAGCCTCACTTCAACACACCAAATGCTTCCAATTAAAAATTTGAGCCTAAGACCAAGTAAGAAGCACTCTAAGAAGCTACTGCTGCTTTTTCAGTGCAGGAGCAGGAGAGGAGGGAAAAAGCAGCCAAGAAATAACACCATGAGAGACAGAGAGGAGCTAGAGGCCAAACGTCACCTCTAATCATTCTGCACAAGGTGAGAAAAGCATTCTTCACAAAGTGTGCCATTCCACTTGCATCCAAATCTCTAACATTAGAACCGATGCCAGGAGCCACTTGCTAGAAACAAAACCTCTCTTACTCCCTAAAGTGAAGAAAACTCTGTTTTTTCTCTTGTCGTCCTTCTGCCCTGACTCTTCCCATTCATTTACTGGAAGGGGCTGGATGAAAGGATGAAAGAATGAAAGGAGGGCCCTGGTTCACGGATCACAGCCAATGACCCTGGCTGTGAGGAACACAGCCCTGCACAAGCTACCTTCTTGGTCATAAAGTTGAGCAGAATGTCTCAGGAAGATGGTAGGGGTTGAAAAGTAATGCAATCTAGATATTTCTCCAGGCACAGGGGGAAGAGTTATATTTCATAAGTGGAATGGCCATGCTTGACAATCTGCTTATTTTTTAAAAAACAACCCAAAACTTAGACCTTGCTTCTCCATGAATGAAAAGAAACCTCTGGTGGATGAAAATGTAATAAAGAAAACTAAATTTTGATGTTACTTTAGACTTGAAAAAAAACACTTAAGATAAAAACAAAAACCCTACAAGCCATTTTAAAAAGATAGCCATATTTTATTAGATAAAAATTTCAAAATCTTATATTTAAGAAATCAAATCAATAAAATCTAGATATGGCAGAGCATGCCCAGAATCCCAGCACTGGGTAGGTGGAGGGAATGCAATCAAAGTTCGATTCCATCCTTGGCTACATAGACAGCTGGAGGCCAGCCTGGGCTAACCACCCTGTCTCCTCCAAACACAAGCAAACAACAACAGCCTCCAGCATTACTGGAGGCTGAGATATATAGTGGTGCTTTGCTCTTTGAATTCAGAGAAACGCCGTCACTCTAAATGTCAATAATGGATTTCTCACTCCGGCCTTGCCTAGCCAGTGAAGTGTTCCTGCAGCCCACGCATGAGCTCCCAGCCTCCAACTCTGGCCACTTGTCTGGGCATCTCTCGCCCCTGAGCCTTAAGGTTCACTCAGAGGCCACAGAACTACAGGTCCCAATCCACATGTTACCAATCTCACCAGTGCTCGGGATGTGACAGGGACGTGTTCCTGTGTGGATTATGACTGTAGTGAAGACAAGATGGGAAGAGGTCACGAAATAGTTGTGATAATATGACGCCACTGTAGCTCTTTACTCAGAATACATTTATTGGTTTATTAAGCATATAAACATTTGATGAAAATATTCTTTATAAGAACAGAGAACAAGGAGAAAGGGAACGCACTCACATTATATCTGATTCCTCTGTTTGAGATGAGAGAAATGCCAGGCATAGCTGCACACAAAAGGGTTCCTTTGAGTTTTTCAGTGTTTTTAGTAAAACGACATCAGCTGCTTGAGAGCATTATAATCTCTGTCATGCTACATAATACTGATACAAAATGCAAATGGTACAAAGTTCATTATATATAATATAAAGTTTTAATATATTACATTTGTTCTACACAACAGACTATAAATATGTGTGCCATAGCATGTTTTACAGTCATTGTTCCCAGCTTTTCATACTATGGTACCAAATGAAAAGTACAGTTTCTCTTTTGAAAAACAAAAGCACAGGGCAAAAACCAGTAGACATAGCTTTATGTGTTAAAATTCTAAACGATACAGTAGATGTTATTATAACCATGGCTATAAAGTCATTTTGAAACCTGGCTAATGATTATTTATCTGGAGAGTGGACAAGCCAATTAAGCTTTTCTGCCATCAAGAGGCCACAAAGCTAAACTAACTGAGGACTTGAGGGAGAGGGTGAAGGGAAGTTTCAGGAGGAACAAACAGATAGATGGATCATATCTGAGCCTCTATCACCACAACAGACACCACGGCCCTTGGCCTCGGACACTGCCACCAAGGCAGGCATGCGGGTGTCCACCCAGCAGAACCCCTGAGTTGCAATTTGCACTCACAGCTCGGCTCTCCAACATGGCAAGGGGGCCTCGGCGAATGTCCTCTGTTGGTGTTAAGGCACAGCCTGGGAAGATGAGAAGCAAGCTGCATCATTTCCTTCCTGGGGCTAGGCCAGGAGACACGTAAGAGTCCGGAAGGAACTCTCATTAGGAGCAGGAAAGAGCACAGGGAACTCGCCTGGAGCCCAACTGCGAAGAGCACGCAACCTTCTAAAAGCAGAAACCTCGCCCGGCAGCCTTTGCATTTCCTGCCAGGCCACATGCCCACCTCCACTCGAGCCAACACAATGCATCTGCAGGGCTCCAGCGGCTCTCCAAGCAAGCTCCCGCCTTCCTTCCTACCAGTCCACATCCCACACAACACTTGGCTCCAGGCTCGCATCCTCCACAAAGCCTTTTAGGTAGACTCAGCCCTTAGCTGTCTCGTCCTTCTTCAACACACAAAGCACCAACACTACCCATCTCGCCCAGTCCATTGCCCAGGTGTGGCTACTTCTTGGAGGATAGTGCCACTGTTTGAATGTCTTTTGTTTTAACTGGCAGTAAGACCCACAGCAGGGTACATTATATACGATTTTTAAATGAATGGAAACCAGAAGGGTACAGTCAACACATTCTTGGGTCACGGGCATCTTCTCTGGAAATGCCCTGAGGACAAGCTCCTTACGGTCTGAGGTGGTTCTTTTGAGATGAAAATCAAATGTGGCTACTTCCGGGTGGTGGAAAGAACAACACTTGAAAATCTAAGCTGGCACCTCTCACAGGACTTCCAGGAGGTGGGGGATGGGGGGGTGGGATAGGGACACTTCCTTTTAAACAGGAGGCAAGCGCACCGTGGTCCCCGAGTCAGCGTGCGCTGCAGTGTCCACCAGCTTTAAAAGTCCTGTCTCGTCACTGGAGTATACGGTGGTGTCGGTGTCGTCTGAGTGATACCCAGACTGGTAGCCACTGGTCTGGTTGGAGCCTTCGGAGGCCACAGACTCCCTGCTTTTACTGGGTAGCATTCCCCTGTGAGAGAAATGACAGCCAAATGAGTTGGAAAGAGTGAGACAGCACACTGGCTTTTCACTAACAACAGGTTCCTGGATCCGAAGAGGTGGGACTCTTCTCGAGACACCAGCTCTCTTAAGACACTATCACTCATCCCTTAATCAGCCTATCAGATTTACTCAGACAAGGTCTACTTTCAGGTACTAGCATGCGTTGGTGGCTGCAGATAAGTCCTCTTATTCAGGTCCAAGTCTTGCAAGGCCAAGATGAGATAAAAGGCAATTCTGCTGAGGTATGCAGAGCCCTTAACCAATGGAACAGATTTACGGCCTTGATGATTGACAAGTTTGTATACAGTGATAGGAGCCAAAGGGGCTCTTTCATGATAGTAAATGAAATTGGGAAGCTCTGAAAGTTCATTTGTGGTTTTCCTATTCAGTCATTTGGGAGTCTACATGGCTTATGAAAGATGTTAATAAATTTGTAGAGAGGGGAAAAAAACCTGGGAGAGTGTGCGCAGTCAAAGCCAGACATGTCAAAAACTGCTTTTTTACTCATCAAAACCACATTCTTTGGACAAATTGAAGATCCAGTCACTCAGCGGCAACTGGAGAATGTTTTCAGTGACATAGTAATCATGTCAAAACTAACAAATATAGGCTGTGTAGACGGAAAGCTCAGAGTTTGCCCTTTAAGGGGTCTTACCCTCATTATTCATAATAAAAACCACACAAAAAGAGAGTTTATTTACTCTGTGTTCAGATATGGTTTCAAGTAGGTTCAAAGAACTAGAAATACATTATTTTTCCATTTCAACCCAACTCCTCGCTGCCCACACCAAAACCAGTTTGTGTCTCAAACAATGGCGTGGTGTTGGTCACCTAGTAGTTCTGAACAGGTATAGTTTGAGTTGGTGAAAGAAGCATGTGATTTGTGCTCACGATTTCTCACTGGGCCCTAAAGAACACATCAAAATTTACTGTTGCCATTGTTATATTGTATAACCCTCACGCCCAAACCCATGGGGATTCCTATCTCATACAGCAGTCTGTTGAATATACGTCAAATCTTTTTATGCTTACCTAGAAAGAGCCCACTGGCAAATAAATAACTGTTATTATCCCATTATTCTTATAACTATAGCTTTTCATAACTTTTTAATATTTAAATCAGGTACACTTAATTCAAAGCAACTACATATTCCTGTCGAGCCACGAGGGGGGGAATGGCTCGAGATCAAATTTAATACTTTTCCCACAGCTGAAAAGGCAATGATTCAAACAATCATGTTAAATATATTAAACAAGCAAATATGTATCTATTTACATTTCATCATTCTTAATTACAGAGAAAACCCCTTAAGTGCAGGTTTGACAATCCTTCAGCATCTGCAAAGTTTTAACTCTTCACATTCCTGATATCCATTGATGTCCTTGCTATTTGGCCAAGGCGGTAGGAACCACTGATCACAGCCAATACGCTGACCCACATCAATACGCTTAGAAGTCTCATAGCGGTCATAGATTTGGTCTGAAAAATTGACCAAATACTCTAATTCACTTCAGATCTTTTTTTTTTTTTTCAGATTATCAATTTCATTACTTGGCTTATTTCAGTTCTTTATTGAATTGCTAATTTAGGATATTAACATCATCAACCTTCAAAGGCACCAGAAGGGAAAACTGTATCTACATTGGATGTCTTTATTAGGTCTTTAAAAAAAAAAGTCCTATTGAAATCATTTTTCTTATTTGGCTGCATCTTACCCAAAAGATGGAGATAGCTTGTTCCTGTCTTCCAGGGTTTTCAGCTCTTCTGATGCAAGGATCATCCCACTGTCCGTCTGGCTGTCCTTTTATAGAAGGCAATGCGATGACACAGTGAATGGACACACACAACCAGCTACTTTAAACTCATTTCTCAGTCCGTGGAGGAGACACTATGATTCACTGGCCCACAAGGGAGGGTAAGGGTGTGGCATCCAGGGACTGTGCAAGCCACAAGGGAAGCAAGTGCTTTCAGGAAGCTGACTTAGGCTAGGGAGCAAGGAAAGGTCAGCCCCAGCTGAGGACATTGGAGTCTCCTTCGCCCTGTACAGTGACACCGTTTGCACTGGAGCGAAGTTGGACATACAGCTACACCATCTTGAACTTTGGTCTAGGTGCCTTTCTTATGGCAAGACCAAAGATTCATCTCTACAATGACCCCATGGCACAGACCCTCAAGGACAGCCTTAATGAGGTTCCAAGACTCAAATGCTTAGGCTAATATTTATCTAGCTAGTATTTCGCCCCCAGTATTATTTCTACGAGTATTTATAAAAGATGTACTTACATCTGGGATTACTTTTACTTCTGGTTCTTCCAGTGGGATATCTTCAAATGTTTTTACACTTACTGGCCGGCTCTTTCGCTTACTGTTCTGCAGATAATGACTGCAAGAGAACAAATATTTATTTGTATTTGAGTGGCGGTATATTTGGCTGTGGAGGCCTCAAGTGATACCTAAGTTCATTATCCGTCAACCACAAGTTTAGTAGCAATTTTCAAAACATCCTTTGGTTAAAGAAAAACAAAATTAAAAAAAATCCTTCTCTGCTAGCACGCACAGAAAGCTTAATTTCCTGTGAAAGTCTATTTAAAAGTATAATATAGCTAGGAGAGTAAAGGAGACCCTGTGCCTTTGAATTGTGCTTCTGAGGCCCAGTGCTGAACTGAGGACACCGGCAGCTGCCTTCTGATGGGCCCAGACTGGGTGGGATTCTTCCAGTGAGCTCTGGGTGTCTTGCTACCATGGTTCCTCTTTCTTTCTTTCTTTCTTTCCTCTCTACACAATGTTCACAGGGCAGGCCTGGGCAGAGGAAACAGTAGCTCTCTCAGGGATATTGTGTTCTATGCAGTGTTCTCAAGTCAGCTTAAATACAGACCTAGGGCACAGAGGGAGGGAGGTGGGGCCTTACCCAGCCATACTTTTAGTCCACACAGTTGCCTCAGAAAAGAAGCAGAGGCCTCAGAGTCTCAAGACACTCTGCATAGCTTTGAGTCTCACATTGACACATCAATGAGAGTCATAGTTCTGCTGCTCCGTTATAAACGCATATAGGCGATAGCTATCCTCCTACAAGGATGCAGGGAAGGTGGGCAGCACAGCAAATGGCAAGGTTAGCATTCTTAGGAATCACAAAGCTCTATCAGCCAGCATTTGTTTCCCTCTTTTGAACTCCAAACGACCCTCAAAGAAGGTCAGGCAGGATGTCTCGTTGGGGCTTGCTCTTGCCTGCCACTTGAAATTTGGGGAGTCGAGAGATCCTACCAAAATGTCTTGCAGCTCCAAGGGAGAGAGTGAAAGAAGGCCTTTTCCAGGAAATGCCCATGGGTAAATATAGTCTTCACTCTTGTCCCACGACAAGCACTCTACTGGCACAGTGCATAGACTCCGGGGCAGAGCTGATGAATGGAAGTCGAGTGTCTCTTCTCTTCCTCAAGAGATCATTTCCTCCCCACACAGAAGAGAGGATGAGGTTCCCAGCGACACCCTCACTCAGGGGACACCACAGGAAAGGGGACATGTGACACAGGGAACAAGCAAAGCCCTTTTCCTGCCGACTGCTCCAGTTCTTAAAAGCAGTGACTGTCAAAGACGGAGAAGTATCATGACTATTCACTGGATCAGGCCTTTGGGAATCTACCACAGGTCAGGCTGTGAGCTGAATACTCTTCAGGCATCGCCTCATGGGGCGCCTGTCCAAAAGCACACAATTAGGATCTTAGGCTATCACTGCGAGGGCCACTGAGGTTTTAAGCATGGGATTGGCATGATCAGACGCACTTTCTAGAAAGTTGGCCATAAATGAAAAGGGTAAGACCAGACTCAGTGAAGCCCCTTAAGGGACGTCACAATTACCTAGCAGGAAAGCCGGGAATCTGATTAAAGGACAAGAATGCGCATAAGGTTTGGAGCAGTGCCTGGATTCCAGAGATATCTGAGGGGAGAGCCAAGCTGAGTGAGGAGGCAGGAATAGCACATAGCTACCTTAGAATACCCAGATCCTGGAATTCTGAGCCCAATGGTTAAAAAAAACCTGTCTGCTTCTTCATAGATGACAATGCTCCCCACAGTCTCCCAAACAGATCTCCACTGGGAGATGAGGAAGCCAAGGCCCAAGGGGAAAATGGCAGATGAAGGGGAGACCCCAGGCTCACACTGCAGTTTACAGGCTCTAAAGTCCACTTGGGGCTGTTGTTTCTCACCCCCACTCCACACTGACTCCCATGGAGTGTCAGGATGGAAAAAGAAAGAAGAGAGTCAAAGCCACGTCACTCAAGTCTTTACTAAACACCTACTACTTCCATGGCTTTGTTCGGGTTCCCAAGTGTGCACTGACCCCAGGGCGAGTGGCGGGGGGTGGAGTCAGTCCAGAGTGAGGAGCAGATGATAGGTGAAGAAGCACTAGTACCGTTTCAAGCAATCTAACATGATGGCCAAATCAAGGAAGAGCCAACCAGCCAGCAGACTCTCCCAGGCATCGATCCACTGTGGGTATTTAACACTAGCAATCAGTCAAAATGAGGAAAATAGCATATCAATAAGCTTTGCTCTGCAAGAGAAGTATAAAGGAGTTTCTGGTAAACTGCTTGGAATGGGAGGTGACAGAGCAGCCACAGATGGTGCACACACCGCGCTCCAAGAGAGATGAACCCCGTGAATTGGGGTTTTTCTTGAGGAAAGCATGCACACTTGGGGCCAGGGATGATCCACGGGAGAAATTGGAGACAAAGCTAAGTCTAGGCATAAGTGGTCCTCCCTGCCCCCACTGCCCAGCCTCTTCTCTTCTGTTGAGCAAATATTTTAGAAATAGTTTACAGGGGTAACGAATCAGGTGACGGTCTCCCACGGTGATGCCCCTGCCCAACTCCATTTATAATGCAACAGAGTTGAAAAGTATTAGGGGGAAGCAAAGCAAGAAACACTCAGCTTTTCTACTTGGCTGGAAGTGTGAAAATAGCTAGACCGTGCCCTAAGCAATGTCCTAGCCTCTGTATTTTCCTCAGAGAAGCTGCACACTACTGTGTGGAGTGTGCTCACGCATCTATAACTCAGACCACTGTAAAGCAACAGAGGCATTTGTTTCTATAAAAAGAAAAACAGGAGAGTTGAGAAGAGATGCGAAAACTTCCAATTTCTGTTTTGCTTTTCAGTTTATGGACTGCTAAAAGAGAACCAAGTCTGGGGAGGCTCCTTCAAAACTCACAGGCAGAAAATCTGAGCCAAGCTTGGTGGGGCTAAGAGCACGGTGTCACATTTGCCTATGCTTCAGGGGATGAGTGTTGGCAGTCCCTTTTCAGAGCCAGCCTCACATTGGCCCACTTATTACCCAAAGGTGACTCTATCTCCTGCTTAGCACCATGTGCAAAGAACCCAGCAAGCCAATGGTCCAGCTCCGAACCTTGCTCTGCTTAAGTCGCAGGGCATGAAGAGGGGGACAGTGTGCCACCAAATGGCTCTCTCATTAAGGACACGGCAATACAGTGTGGCAGGAGCAATGACCAAGCCAGGAGCCAGATGAACTTGAACTAGGAATCCATGGGGGATTCACATCATAACTTCAGACTCTCCCTCTCTGAGAACTTCTCCTTGGAAGGAGGTTAGACGGAGCTAAGTCGGGGATCAGAAAAGGTGGCTTCGTTTCAGGGGCAGGACTGGAAGCAGCACCCCTTAACAGCTGTCCTTTATGAAGTGCCTTCAAGTGCCAGGCACTTAGAAATACATTACAGTATGCTATGCTCCAAGCAGCCTTTCACAAACAGCACCAGTGCTGTTGCCTTGCTTCACAAAGAAACTTGACTGTGGGGGGGGGGGGGGGCGGGGAGGGAGCGTCGGGTAGACAATTTGGGACTTGTTACACAGCTGCCATGAGGCCGACCTAGGCATCACACCTGCTTTTACCAAGCTTTCATGTCTACGTCTTTAATCAAAATATTTTGCACTGCCCCAGGTGCTTGAGCTAAAGACCTAAATGCAGCATTCAACCTAAATGATAGTTTCTGTCTTGCCTAAGTTCTTATATAGACAAGATTCTGATAATACACAGAAAAAAATTCTTCAGAAAGCATTGACTGCTCTTGTTCTAAAGGAATGGTAGTGTACTGGTTGACATGTTTCTCTCTCTCTCTCTCTCTCTCTCTCTCTCTCTCTCTCTCTCTCTCTCTCTCTCTCCCCTCCCCCCTAAAGATTAATGAACTGTGGCATTTTAGTTATTTGCTCCAACAAGGCTTAGACTTCTTAAAGGCAGAACTGCACCAGCAACATGGGTCACAGATGGGAGGGGGGCTCAACTCTCTAGACCTTTTGCAGAGCACTGCCTCTGTTAACTTGTTAGCTAGAAGCAGTATGCGACAGCCTAGCCAAGTGTCTTCCTCCCACCTTAAACACCCCCTCCACCCCCACTCTCCAGCCCCAGCCCCCACCTGTCCCCCTGCAAGTTGGCCTTGAAGCCCCCCTAAGGGGATGCTGGCCATCCAGTACCTGATTCCTGCTGTGTTGTCATAATGGAATTTGGGGTCGCACACTTCCTCTTCCTCCATACAGGAAACAGGTGAGGTAGGCAGGGAGAGTCCAGAATCCTCTTCCATGCTCAGTGTCTCTGACATTGGAAGAACAATGTAGTCTTTGCCATCCTGAAACAATAAACATAGCGTGCTATTGTTATGGCTGCTGTCCTTCAAGGGCCTTTTCATGAAAAACAAAGGGCAGGGTGGGGGGGCCGCCGTGTGTGTGTGTGTGTGTGTGTGTGTGTGTGTGTGTGTGTGTGTGTG
>OU015756.1:38832511-38845597 GCA_907169655.1 Acomys percivali | reverse complement strand
TGTGTGTGTGTGTGTGTGTGTGTGTGTGTGTGTGTGTGTGTGTGTGTTTGTGTGTGTGTATATGTGTGGTGTGTGTATGTGTGGTGTGTGTGTGTATGTGTGTGTTTGTGTGTGTGTATACGTATGGTGTGTGTATGTATGTGGTGTGTGTGTCTGTGTGTGTATATGTGTGGTGTGTGTCTGTGTGTGTTTGTGTGTGTGTATGTGGGGTGTGTGTGTATGTGTGTTTGTGTGTATGTGTGTGTGTGTGTGTGTGTGCACGCGCATGCGCATGCGTTTTCGTATCTGTAGACAAGACTTCAAGACTGTATTGGGAAAGGGTTGACAGAAACAAAAGGGCACCTGAAAGGGATGTGTGGAAGAAGGTTCATAAAGGGACCAAGTAAAAACAGGGTTAGTGAGGGCACAGGAGGCCACGCTTGCTGAGAAGAGAAAGCAGGTGGTGGTTGTGGATGTGACATGAGAGCACAAGCCCAGAAATTAATTCTCCACAAAGACCTTCACGGGAGCCAGGCCTTCAAAGCATCCGGAGCCTCTACAGTCCAAGGCAGAAAGCAGCAAAGAGAAAAGCAATACGTAGCAGGATTATAGGAATTCTGGGAAAGGGTAATGCAGTCTGATGTCATTTCTCAAGAGAAAGTTTAAAACAAGATGATCTGGTGCATGTAAATGTCTGGAAAGTTTGCTGATGACAATGGATGTGGCCTTCAAGCGTGCAGAGGGAAAAAGGAAGCAACTGGCCCCCACTACAGTGAGGGACACCATGAAGACTCTAACAACAAGAGGGCAGAGCTCTGCTGTGGAGCTGTTATGAGAGTTTGACATTTTACCAAGAGGGGCCAAAAGTCATGGTTTTGCATAATTAGCGTGTGTGGTTTGTTTGGGCTTTGCCTACAGTATTTACTAAAGTTACTTGAAGTTCTTTCCATTTCTGATCATCTGTAAGTCAACCAGATTCTTGTTTTATTTTGTTTTGCTTGCTTAATTTTTGAGGTATTTTTGCTATACTGCCCAAGCTGGCCTTAAACTCTTGAGTCTCTTGTCTCGGCCTCAGGAATGCTGGGATTACAGACATGTTCCATCGCGGTCAACAGGTTTTTTTTTTTTAACTTTAGAAGAACATCTGAAGACATGGCACAAAAATAAGTAGGTGAGGACTAGCAAGATGGCTCAGTGGGTAAAGGCGTCTTTTGCCAAGCCTGATGACTTGAGATTGATCTGCTGGACCACATGGTGGGAGAGGACAAGCTCCTGCAGCTTATGAGTGGAACAGAGGCATCTATCCTCAAGCTACGAGTTAGGATCTCACCAGTCTAAAGAGCAGTTACACCTTTTAGGAAGCGTTATCACTCAGAACTGGAAGGCAGAGCTTCCAAGAGAATAACATGGTGCCATGCAAATGCCCAGGCAGCAGAGTGTTCCATCACAGAGCCTCGACCTGAGGCCTCTTTGGACAAGCTTCTTGAGTAGAGCGTTACAAACCTGCTGAGCATTCGCTTGCAGGAGATTTCCCAAATGTTCCACCAACTCTGAAAACGAGGGCCTCTGATTGGGGTCCTCATGCCAACAGTCCAGCATGGTCTGGTACCTAGACAAAGGAAGACACTGGTTTCATCAACTATGCCATTCTTCCAAGAGCTAACGGTCAAAATGAGCACTTGAGTCAGAAGTATTTGCAAAGAGCCTGCCAAAGAGCTGAGATGCTGTGGAGAGATGTAAAACTATAGGAGACACAGATGCACCCAGAGGTGCAGCCATCTGTCAAAAGGTCTTCTTTACCACACCTCTGTCAACCTTTAATACAAATTCTCTGGTGTAGATAACAAGTAACTGCGATGGCCGTGCTTGAGGTAACCAAGGAAGGCTTCAAAGGAAACGTGAGCACAAGCGAGGCCAGGATGCAGATGCACGCAAGGGGAGGCCTTCTCAGTGGGAAGAACTTTCCAGAGTCTTACATTTCTGGGGTGGTGTGGTCAGGAGCCCTCATTCTCGTTCCTTCTTTCAGTCGCCTACAAAATTCTTCGTCAATCTTGACCCCAGGATACGGGGAAGCACCTGGAATAAGACAGGGAAGGGACATTCTATGATTTGGATCCCTTGCAGGATGCCGTCAAGACCGATTCCTCTACATCCTTATCACCTACGTAGCCTTTCGTCCTTCCTCTTGATTTTTACCATCTAAATCTCCCAAGAAATCCCACTTGGCGGGAGGTAAAATATAGAGAGGAAAGGATATACAAAGGCTCATCACTTATTATCATCATCTTATTTGTTCCCAAACTCCCACCCAGGAGAGGGTCAAAGAGAAGTGACGTACCTAAGGAAAATATTTCCCAGAGCAAAACACCGAAAGACCACACGTCGCTCTGGATTGTGTATACTCTGTCAAAAATTGTTTCTGGGGCCATCCATTTCAAAGGCAGCCGGGCCTAAGGGGGTGACAGCAAGGCATCAGAACCCAAATTGGCAGGTTTCTAAAGAAAACACTCCTTTTACTTCGAAACACAAATCCACAAAGTTGGGATCCAGCACCTGAAGAGACGACAGAGCTCATCTTTAGGTACTTACGTCTCCTTTTCTGATGTAATCCGGGTCTTTATAAATATCCCGGGCCAAGCCGAAGTCACAGATCTTAACTACATTCTTCTCCGACAGGAGAATGTTTCGTGCCGCCAGGTCCCTGTGAATACACTGTGAAAAGAAAAGTATGTGTGGTAAGTCTCTACACAGCTAATCTCTTTTACATCTGTTGTGACCTCATGCCTTTAAAAAAATCCTGCATCAGAGAGCCAACTTATTAGCAAGGACTGGGGTAGCTTTTTATACCAACATGGCAGGAGTAGGGTCTGTGTTTTACTGAAGCACACACACATCTACTTAGGCCATAAACAGCCCTGGCCTTTGGAGTTAAATGACAAAGTTAGAGAGCGCCGATGGACACAACGTTAAAAAAAAAAGTGTCTCTGATCACATCCACACAGCCTTGTGTTTATGCCCCATATGGCTAACACTGGGTTAGGCTAAGGAGATCCCGGAATAGATTGGTTTCGAGTGGATGAGTAGGGTTCTCATTGATTTGGTGCCCGTGGTTGGCTTCCTATTCCACTTGGTACACCAGCCGGACTAGATCTGGAGGCTACTCAGTTCTGCTTCCAAAGAGTTCAATATTACAGCGCAGATGACCCCAGGGAAGGCTGGCCAACGCGAGTGGATCAGAGCTCATAGTGTGTGCACTGGGAAGTGATCCAGAACTTGGCTTTAAGCCTCTGGATCCTCGGTTCCTCCGGTGCTCTCTCCTGGCTGCCCTCTAACATGATCTGAGTTTCAGCTACTAAGCAGCTAGGTCACTGTGATCACAGCCCTCAGCCAAGTGCTTAAGCATGCCATCTGAGAGGGCATATGAGCCCCCAGAGAACTTAAAACCCGAATGAAAAGCTTACATGAGAGTCTCAGGTCAGCACAGGGGTGATCACAGAAGCTGGTAATCACCGCCTCTGCCCTATCTGGCACCCCAAGTCTGGATAGCATTCTCCTCTGCACCAGAATATTCCAGGTAGCATTGTCTAGAGCTGGAAAGGCCACAGAGTAGACAGTACTCCAATTTGCTCTTAACTGAAGAGCTTCCCTTATCAGCTGGCTGACCAGGTGATAGCCAAAAAGATCACCTGGTGCTTATGGGAGAAAAGAACAGGTTCTACCCGCCTCCCCCAACTCCTCAATCACTAACTACATCAAGCCCCTCTTCTGTTGCCAGAAGGAACTACTTGGCTCAAAAGATAGCTCTCATAACTACAAAAATGACACTCTTTGAAAAAGATTCAAGGCCCTTCTCATTGGGCAGATCCCGTGGGACCCTGGTTCGCTCTCTTCTCCTTGAAAAACAGAATGTAAAAACTGTCTAAGATTCAGAGGTTCTAGAAGCTGTGAGAAAGTCTAAACTTCAGTTGGGGGGAAGGGAAGGGACCTTACAATGATTCAGAAAACAAAAGAAACAGTTAAAGCAGGTTCCCTGCAGCAAGAAGCCTGCAGCAAATTCGTGCCCTCAGCAGAGAGCTTTTCCTAAATGTAATGCAAACTTTCTTACTGCACATCTCCCCCTTCCCAAGGTCACCAGGGACTTCCACGAGCCCCCCTCCCACCTCAGTGGTGTTTATAACCTTTGGAATATTTGTCACTTGTCACGTTCCACCTCAGCCTTTGTTTGGCCTACTTTCTAATTTTAGCTGTTTTAATCGGCCTCATCTGAAGCCGGGCCTTCCTGCCTTCTAATTACGAAAATAACAAATAACTTTTTGATGGATGGCAATGACTGCAAAATAAATTAAAAATAGACCCCGCTACCCCGAGATATCTACAAGACTCAGTCCCTCGCCTCTTCTAGGCCCTTGCTCAAATGTCACACCCTTAGTAAAAACTTCCTCATCTACCTAGTTTAACATCAAAGTGCGTACATGCTAGCATACTCACATGCAAACACACCATTTCCATACATTCCGCAAGCCCTTCCTGTTTTCCTTTACCCCACAACATCTAGTCCCACTTAGCCTTCCATATATGTTACTTGTTTACTGGTTGCTTCATCAGCTACCAGCGCTATATACACCACAAAGCTGCAGAGTTGTCTTGGCTGGCTCACCGTGGTGGTGCTTAGAAGTCTACCCAGGACTTAGTGGTTGATCAATGAGTATTACTTTTATGAATTAATTTCATGACATCTCTAGCCACCTTGTATTAGCGGTGGGAGCAGAGCTGCCCTCAGAAGAATGCTTTTTAAAATCCTAAATGTGGCACATGACTTTCCAAACCCAAAACAAGCAAGCCGGTGTCTCGTTTCTAAGCCTGTGATCCGAAGAGAAGGTTTGCTTCCCCCTGACCTGTCGTACCTTCCTTGATGCCAAGAACTCCATGCCCTTGGCCACTTGGAAGCTGTAACAGATGAGATGCTCCAAGGTCAGAAAGTCCTTGTACAAGTCTTCAGAGGCTGTGAGAAGAGGCAGGGGGATACAGTTGAGTATTCCCATCTGGCAAGAGCTTTGCGTCTAAGTCAGCCAGACTGATCTGCTTAAGACCCGAGGGTCAGTTTCAGGAGACAGAAGCAGAGTACCTGCCCATTTGCCAAACCTCCAAATTATTAGCCTTCATCATACTCCTTGGAGGAAAATAATTTTTTCTTCATTTTAGTCAGATGGAGCCAGTAAACCCAGAAGGGAGAATAGAGGTGAAATCGTGCAGACAGCAGGAAGAGAGAAAGGACTTTAAAAGTCTGTTATCTCAAGCTGTTGTTTTTCCCCCATGAACCCAGAGAGGAAAACAATAGCTGATATTAAGAATTCTAAAAATAAAAGAACAATATTCAGGGTCATCAAATCTTTTCTCTCCGGGCTTTGTCCTGGGACAAAGACCAAAGTTCAAACTATAGTCCACAACAGAAAACTAAAAATACCAGAAAGAGATTTACTTCTCTCACTCTCAGACCTAAGCACATTATATCTGGCCTGGCAAGGAGGCTTTCCTCCAAGAATATGAGTGACAACAGACATGAAGGATGAATTTACATAAGTTGGTAGCATTTGTTACAGTGCAACTACCACAAATAAACACTGAGGCACTCGTGGGTATTTCAAAATGATCCCTAACTTAGGTCAAGTGAGATAAGGCTTACTGTCTCCTTCCTGGACACAAGACCAGAGTAAACACAAACTCAATTGTCATAATAACCTTGTTAGTGTTTTCAAAAAGGCTAAGACTAGCATCATATTCAAGGGCAGGAGGTCCCCATCAGTCACAGTCATAGGGAAGAGGAATGGGGTGAAAGCGGGAGGGAGGGAGGAATGGGAGGATGCACGGGATGGGATAGCAATTGAGATGTAATATGAATGATTTTATTTTTCAATAAAAAAATATTTAAGTGTAAAAAAAAAAAGGCTAAGACTTCTTCCTTAATGAATTCTCGTGTGAGGGCTAGAGGGCTCTTGAGGAACATCGAAACTCTCCTCACTTTCCAGATAAAGAAATGGAAGCAAGGTCCAGGCCTGCACTTCCAAGCCATTTTTACCTCCCCTTCCCCTCAATTCCTTGGGTTTCCAACCGCTGGCTACCTTTTGTGAGCAAGAGGGGACACGACCCACTTGACTGCAGACCTCATGACATAAGGCCGAGACAGCTTTTCCATGCCCCTCTCGCCCAAGCCCTAGCCACCAGCTGCCTGCATTGCTTCTAAAAGAAAGAAGCTAGATCTCCCGCTTATGGCTGGGAAACAGAAGTGGGGATAGGTTTGTCTAAATTCACACTCCCGAGAGCATCAGGTACCAGGCATCCCCATCACTGTCAACACAGCTGTGCCTGCTCCTTCTGAGTAAAGCAGACATACAGTGAGTGTGTCCTAGAGCTGACTGAAGTGTTGGGGGTGTGGCCGAGGTCCAGCTCCACCCATCAATATCACTGGGATCACAACCAAATGAGTCATAAGTCAAAAGCATGGTTGGAAGGGAGATGAGAAACCAGCTGGAACAGGACAAACATAATGGCTGTGTCCTAACCCATCTTATCAGCTGGAACGGGATGAACATGGTGGCTGTGTCCTAACCCATCTTGGAGAAGGCCTGGTAGAAAGAACTGAAGGGCTCTCTGTGTGTTGCTGAGGCACACTACTAGACACTACTAGATCTGAACCAGTATGGCGACGGAGGCTAGCCAAGTACGAGAAAGCTCCCTTCCCCTTCCGGAATGTAGCACTAAACCTCTACTGCCAATAAATTCTGATCCAGTACTGAATCAAGAGTAGCGATTTGATTGCTGGTGACGCCTTAGCCCACCTAGGCGTCCCAGGATAACCCTGCTTTGCCTCCCAGTGGAGTTTACCGTCTATTTAGGGATTTCATACTTCAGTTAAGCTTGCCTGGACACTACCTAGGAATTCAGATTTCTTTCAAACAGGAAGCTTTTCCCCACGGCTGAATAGTTTATCACCGTCTCTCCCTACAAGAGAGTGTATTAGGCACAAGCGACAAGGATGCGTACCTTCTTCTTCCTCTACATCACTGAGGGATTTTTCCTCAACAAACCCAGAGCTGGCAGAGCTCTGGCTGCTGGTGATGCTGTCCAGGCGGCGTTTCAGGTCCACGGAGAGCTCTCCGACGTAGTCCTTCCCCTGGCGGAACCGCGCCCCTTTGCTCTGGAAAAGAAGGAAGTGTGCAAATTCCCCCAAATACGAAATGGGTCTCTAGTGCCTTGCAAGGTTGCAAACAACTAAAATTATTAAAAGCAAGCCAGAAAGACAATTCTGGGATTCTACAGTCTCTGAGTTGAAATGGGGGGAAGGGAGAGGCTGGTTTTGACTACTTCTTCAGTGTTAAATGTTAAGTTCTTCATTTCCAGGAATACTCAGACACACACTGGCATTAGTTCCTCTTTACAGAGGAAAGTACTCTCCACTGTGTCAAATATGGTGAGGAGACAGACTATCATCCACAGACAATTCCCCCTCTGCCCTACACTTTCCTTAATCAAATCTAGCGCCATCATAATGGGTCAAGAGACTAAAGTCCTAAAAACAAAATATTAGAAGTCCTAATAAATAGAATACCAGAAGCATACAACCCCCAGAAGATAAAAGCGGAAGTTAAAACAACCAAGGAAATAAGCAAAGAATCTTAAGTAAAAGACACACGCATTCCACTTCTGTTTTACAGTATGACCCATGCTCAGGTAGAAGATGACGTACCTTATAGGGAACAAATTCACTCCTCTTGCCCCGTAAGTAAGTTGAGAGGTTTCCAAACTTGCAGAATTCTACAATCACCATGAGAGGCCCTGCAAATAACATAGTGTGTCGAGAAAGGAAAATGCACTTCACGGGCATTTCCAGCTATATACTTAGCATACCGATAAGCCCAAAACTGTGCTAGAAGAAGGCTTCATATAACCTTTCATTGGAACAGGGCTGTAGAAATCATCCGACGCCAACCCCCTCCTATTGTAGCACTTTCTTTTCAAAAAAGACAATTTGACAAGTGTAATCAAACCTCGGCAATCAGCTGAGATGGCTCTGGGGTGGGAGGAATGGAAGATGACTCAAGCATCTTTCCTTTCAAGCAGCGCTCATCTTCCCAATCTAACACTTACTCTACAAGTAGCAAATCTCCATGATGAGGCCATCTTGAACTCAAAGGATGCTGCAGAACCCTTTGATTACAGCACCCACTACATTTCCTCGAGGTATGTAGTACAGTTGGGACTCTGCAAAGTGTTGCTCCCTTTGGACACTCAGAGAGAGCGAGCTGGAAGGTAAGTGCAGGCAAGCCAACCCACAGCAGGCACTCACCTCCCGGCTTGGTGCAGGCGCCCAGAAGGTTGACCACATTGAGGTGATGGCCAATGTGGATAAGGATCTTAAGTTCAGACATGAGGGCTCGGTGCTCACTGTGTGTTGCTCCTTCTACAGATTCGGGATAAAGATGAAAACCATTAAGTGTGGCCTTAACACAAGATGATGGATGCATTTAACGGTGCAGCTCACTCTCCTTGTGTAGCATGGCTATAGCTATGTAACAGAGCAACAGTGTGCTCTGAAATATCTAATGTAAACTTGCCTTCTAATTAGAAATCAAAGCTCTACTTTAAGCAAGCTCTGAATGATTGGTATTTAAAGGAATCTAAGGAGGTGCTTCCTGTAACACGGAACATATCTGCAATAAATTCTCATCCAGAGTCTCTATAAAACTGGATTTTTCTATTTCACATTTGGTAGGCTGCTTAGGGTCTTGTCATTTTAATGCCTCCTATATATTACATATTCTCAGATCTAGGGACCAGTGAGCTGGCTGGGATAAAGGCGCTTGTCACCAAGTCTAACAACTGAGTTCAAACACTGGGACCTACATCGTGGTAGAAGAGAACTGGCTCCTGCGAGTTGTCCTCTGACTACCATACGCACACTGTGGCATGTAGCTTCCCTCTCTGTCTCTCTCTCTCTCTGTGTATTTGTCTCTGTCTGTCTGTCTCTCTCTCTCTCTCTCTCGCTGTCTCTCTCTCTCTCTGTCTCTTTGTCTCTCTCTTTCTCTGTGTGTGTGTATGTGTGTGTCTTTGTCTCTGTCTGTCTGTCTCTCTCTCTCTCTCTCTGTCTGTCTGTCTCTCTGTCTCTGTCTCTTTCTCTCTCTCTCTCTGTGTGTGTGTGTGTGTGTGTGTGTGTCTTTGTCTATGTCTGTCTGTCTGTCTGTCTGTCTGTCTGTCTGTCTCTCTCTCTCTCTCTCTCTCTCTCTCTCTCACACACACACACACACACACACACACAAATAAACATGGTAAATTTGCTCAAGTCTATACTGATATTTCAACTGACCTGTACCAAATAAGTAATTTAACAAGGAGCAGCACACAAGCAAGGCTGTTTGCACATGAGCCTAATGGGGCTAACAGTATTGATGCTGTAGGATGGCTACATTTCCTGCTCGTTGACAGACCTCAGGATCTGATGACCCATCACACACACACACACACACACACACACACACACACACACACACAGCCTTTAGATTAAAAATACAAATGGAGGAAGGGAGCTTTGAAAAGCACCAGACCCACTGTCAGAGGGTGGGCAGTAGCATCTCCCTTCCGGGAAGCAAGGATAAGTGGAGCAGGAGATTTGCCTACATTGCCTTCCCTTATCAGATGTCAAGGCCACAGCTCTATTATTAGGAAAAGATGCTTATTTCTAAAAGAACACCCACATCCTTTTCTGCTTGCATGGCCACTCTTACTTTGCAAGGTATCTCCATAAATGAAGTTCTTTGTCATGTTCTAATTCTGAAGAACAGGATGGCTTTGAATTCTGTTATTTTTACTGATAGCAAGCTCCTTTTCTCATTTCCAAAATGTTTATAATCACCTCACGTAACAATACACTAAGGGAAAAAAATGTCACAGAAGCAGATAGTTTCCCCTCATATAACCAGGACCAGTAAATAGAGCTGTGCAAGCTGATCCTTGTTCCGAGGTCATGTGCCCTTGCATGAGACTCCAGGAGGAACCCCTTTCCAATTTGTGCCAAGGCAGTATAAGCTAGGGGTTTTCCGGCCCACCTATGCAGAGGGCCACTGATGCAAGCCTTATATAAGCCAGAAAGAGATACACCACAATGTCATTTTGCTTTTTACCTTTCAACATCTTGACGGCCACAGTTTTGCAGGTTGCTGTCTTGTCAATCCCAAAGGCATCTGCCTCAATCACTTGGCCAAAGGCACCACGGCCAAGAGGCTTCCCTAGAACCAATGGTAATGGCCATTACAAAATAGACCCTGATTGTCACACTGTCAGAGGGGTATATGATGTACCCCATTTAGACCCACAGCCCACTTTACTCCTTTGTTCCGGCTTTTCCCCTCACTCTCCAAAATGCCCCGCTTTGGATGGCTGTACAGGCTCCTTTCCACTAGAAGGCTAAACGGATGACTCCTTAAAGCCAAGAGGTGGAACTAATATTTATAAATCTCAATACGTCATCTGAATAGACTAGATCTGTCATGGCTCTAAAGGAGGAGGGTTACCTAAAGGCTGGTAAAACCAATATCAAGTGAATACCAGCTGGCAACTCACCTAGTTTCAGCCGGTCCCTGGGGAACTCCCACTTGCTGGCATCGTAAGGCAAGCGCTCACAACGCTCATCCAAGGGCAGCTCATCCGGGTCCATGACAATGGACAAGTAGCCTGTCTTCGGTTCCCCTTCATTGGCCTGGAAAGCATAAATCCTTCCAGTCACACACAGATCCTCTTGTTTGGTGGTTATTTTGTATACTTATTATTGTTTAATAAGGGCCTTATTCATGATATCTCATTTTTCAATGAAACCCACTGCATTTGAGAGCAGTTCTATTATAATCCTGCCTTTAGTGCCTCTTCAGTTTCCAAAATGAGTTCAGAATAAAGTTTCGAAATCTTAATTGCAGTGGACAGTCCAAACCTTTTACCCCTCTAGTGGCTTCCATCAATTAATGCCCATAGCCCATCCAAAGAAAATGGACAAGAATGTTATTGTATTGAAGTAAAAATGTGTCTATTGAGCCAATAACAATGAGAAGAAGCAGCTGAAAGAAACCTAGTCAGGTTCCATTAATCACCAAAACCAACATGCAAGGGACGGGGACGGAGATGGGGTGGGGGGGGGTCGGATTATGCTGTTACCCGCTTAACGGTCCGCAGAACGATGACAAGAAGGAGCCAGAAGAACATGGCAATCACTGCAGTGCCTACGAGAATAATGACTTCCAAGTTGGTCTTTTCCTGGGCACCTGGAAGACAGACACATTGGAGTGATCGATAACTGGGAACCCATCGTGTTTGGTAGAGGTGTGATGCGAAAGGCAAGATCTCATGTTCATCCACTTTCAAGACTCCTAAAGACCAATAGCCGCACACTCCTTAAGTTGGGCAGAGCTCGAGGCATTCTTAAAGAACAACAGGAGCATCCTGCTCGTAAAAACATCCAGCAACTAAATCCTCAAACAATGAACCATAGGGTGGGTATCTTAAGAGATGCATACAGGATGTGTTTGGCAAGAGAACTCTTTGAGAGAAAAGAAAAAGTACTTCAATTTGTGCATAATGCAGTCAGGTTGTGTGTTGATAGTTAGGGTCTTCACTTGTGTGGCACAGGAAAGGTGCTTGTTTAGGTAATGACGCAAGGGAATAAATAAAGCCCTTTGCCCAGCCACTGCTTGTGACCACACATTTACTATGCACTCGCCGCTTGTCGCCTTTCTTTACTTTTTAAATAACCTCTAGTTTTCAGATGAAGAAATAAGATGTGAAACATTAAGCTACTTGTCCGGGGGGCACACAAGGTTGGTGGGTTGTTATACTGGGTCTGGCCAAACTGAGCTGACCAAAACTCCATCCGTCCCTATGTGGCAGAAGCCTGAAAGAGGAGAGGGCGGGAGGGAAGGACAGAGACAGACAGGGACAGAGACACAGAGATGGGGACAGAAAGCAAGAAAGTGACAGCACTGAGATAAAGGCACTGTGTGAAAAGAGGGGGGAAGGCTAGACAAGTAAAGCTGTGGACTGGGGGGAGGGGCAAACGGGGGGAGGGCATTCCAAGAGGAGATTACAGGCAGAAGGCTCTCAGCACCAAGTGATTAGCACCAAGGTGATGGGGATGCAACAATTATCACTTGGGATCTGGTAGCTTCACTCACACTGTGCAGTGTGAGTCAAAACAAGCCTCAAGCTGGGGGTGGTGGTAGTGGGGTGTGGCCCAGAAGCCAGAAGACAAGCAATTAACTAGATGACAAAATAAGAATTTCCATTTGGGAGACAAGCTCAGAGTGCACTGTAAGTGGGTTTGCTTTCTCTGCTCTTCCCAGGGAAGTAATTCTTTGTCTGTATGTAAAGTTGCGAAAGCCTTTTCATATAAGAGACAGAAGAAAGGCTAGAGGGTCAACTGTCTCCAGCAGTTTATATATATGTGAATATTCTCATTTTAACATCAGAGAACTGAACAGGACCATTCAGTGTCTACATCTCTTTCTCTTGCTACTGTCTCCAGGTAAATCTCTGTAGTACCCATGCCACTGTGCCCACTCAAGCACAGTAACCCAATGCAGATGGCTAATGGGTAGAGGCACAGCACCAGAGAGAACTGGCGAGTGCAGGCTCCCTGAGATTGGCACTAAGACACGAGCGCCCTTGGAAGTGACAGAACTGCCAAGCCCTTTGGCATCTCCACTTGTAGCTGCAGTTTATGGAATGAACAATCTTCTGGATCTGAGGGCATGCTAGTGGCTCTAGATGCAGTATTCGATGTGAGTTTGACAGATTAAAGGGACCAACATGCAGACTTCCAGAGCTTGGAAATCTGCCAAACTGACCTCTCCCCCTGCCCTCAATCCCTTCGCATACCCTCCTGCGCTCACATAACATAGTTGCATTGTTCTCTAGTGGGTTACAAAAAAAATGACTCAAGAATGTTCCTCTTAAGGTGAAATATTCTGTCACATAATACTGCCTGAAAATAAACATTGGATTTCACATCAATCCTACACATACACACACACACACACACACACACACACACACACACACACACACACA
>OU015756.1:38822105-38832501 GCA_907169655.1 Acomys percivali | reverse complement strand
CACACACACACACACACACACACACACACACACACACACACACACACGAGGGAGAGAGTTTCCTTTTGTATTTCAGTAACAACTCCCAATTTTCCACACCACAAACGCCATCATCTACTAATCATCTATTTTGAGGCTATGTACAGCACAGGCTAATCCCCCGCCCCGCCCCCCCAAGCCATCGGATGAGCCTATGACATCACACTGACCTTCTATTATGAAAAGTGTCTCCGCTCTTACACATCCAAGGACATTGCAGGCCTGGCAGGTGTACAGGCCCTCGTCCTCCCTCCTCACCCTGCGGATAGTCAGGTTCCGGTTCCCATCTCTCAGGACAATGCCTAAAAGAGGAAAGAAACGCTCACTTCATTTCTGTTGATACGATGTGTGCTTTCTTTCTCCAGCACAGATTTTTTTTTTAAATAGCCACTGGCCTGCATCACAAACTATAATCTAACTCTAAAGACACACATAGGATTGATTACTGAACTGATCTCTCACAGGATGTCCATGTGAGGTCAACAGGACTCCCAATATGCTGCTCCTGACTCTGAAATGAGCCAGACCCTGTACCCACATATCTCCTGTGTGTTCGTGGCAGGTGGTGGGGGTGCATGTGTATAGAGGCCCGAGGCCAATGGTGGGTATCTTCTTTATTGTTCTCCATCTTATTCTTTTGAGATAGGGTCTCTCCCTGAATCTGGCTCTTGATGATTCAGCTAGACTGGCTGACAAATGAGCTACAAGGATGTGTTTGTCTTCCTTCCCCCTCCCCCCCCACCTTGCCCCTTAGCAGGAGGATTTAAGAAGGATACTAAGCTGAGCTTTCCACATGGGATCTGGGGATGCGAATGCAGGCCCTCATGTTTGTGTGGCAAGCATTTCACTGAGCCGTTGTTTTCAGTCCCCCTAAATACTGCTTTCTGTCTACTTTGAAGCAAACCAGAAGTGATAGCAGTCTTACACAGAATCCTTGAAAAAAAAATTTCTACAGCCGGAAAAATTGATGAGTTCCACTCACCCGAGTCTTCCACGAGTGTCTCGTTGTCTTTGAACCATGTGATGTGTGGAGTAGGGTTTCCAGATGCCGGGCACGAGACTTCGATGGTTTCACCAATGGTTGTTGTCTGGTTGTCCAGATTTCCTGTGATCATGGGTGCCATGCGCTCTGTGCACGTAAACAGAGAACCATGGAGCCCAGGGTTACAACAATTAGAGCAGCTTTAGTGCCCTATGACTATCAAACAGTCTAGACCACATAAGCAGCAGCCATTGATGAAGTGAGCTGAAACTACACAAGTTGACAACAGCAATCCGGCCGGATGAGCGAAGCCAGAAAGACACTGCAGGCTTTAAATATTCACATTAGCCGCCCGGCCTGCAAATCACAAAATATGTAGGAATCTTTGGAGACTGGTTTTTTTTTTTTCAGATAATAGGGTCTTTTTCCTTCCTCCAATACCACAAGGCTCTTGCCAAGGGTAACTTCTCTGGGAAGTTGCAGCCACAGAGTAGAATTCATGTTTTCTCTTGGGAAGGGCAAAGCTTCAGCACAATTACATAAGGAATGACATATTTATTGGATGACTTTATATTATTTCTTTCTGATATATACCATCAGTCATATATAATGAGGGCCAGGCCATTTGCCTTAATTTTAAGTGACATAATTGCAGTTCAGGGGCTTAGGCATCTTAGCCAAGTCCCTATAACTAAGTAAATGGTTGTTGTAATAATAGAATCTGGTGGGCCTAAAAGTCCAGTGTGGTTTCCTTTAAGATGCATATAAACCAAACAAAAACATATTACAAAAGTCAAGGGCATTTGCTTAAATGTATAGCAAAAGATGAGCTTTACCCTCCTCCAGAAAGTCATCCAACCACTGTGGAAACACTTGATGAGCATCAAAAAGAATCATGTGGAAAGAATCCCCCTTCACACTTAGCAAAACATGATTGTCTCCACTGTGCACTACATCAGTGTTCGAACAAAGGCACTTGGCTCTGTTCTATTTCTAAGAACAGAACTCTGGAAACAACACGGGCACTCCTATAGAAGCATACCCACTGACTGTGATGGCAACCTTCCTGGTCAAGGCTAAGCCAGGAGGCTCCTCTGCATCTCTTCCTAAACTCTTCCTCATCCGGATCCGCTACTGATGTTCATATAATATAACTCATTCTATATGTGGAATGACTTGACTCACAGATATCTTTCTTTCTGTCCCCAAGTTTTTAATGATAGAAAATCTTATGCTAGAGTCTTTTTGCAGAGACTTCCTCCGATAAGCCAAAGCACTCAGAAAGATGACACTCATAGAAAACATTGGTGCAGGCGAGTTAACCTGGGCATTTCCCTTCCTTGCACCGCAAAGCAGAGAAGACATACATCGCACGAGCACAACAAAAAAAAAAAGATTAAAGGAAGAAGCACAAAGAGTTCCCCCCTAAATTCGCCAGATCTTCTTGGAGCCAGAGCAGAGCTAGCCCAGGTTCTGTACGAAGCACAGGGTTAGACAAGACTAGAGTTCACCCCCGTAGGGAATGGGAAAGGCTTTCTAATCACAAACATATCTCCCTGAACCCCTACCTACTCTGGACCATATAAGATACCACAGAAGTACAGCCAATGAGTATAACACGCCTTCCATGGAGTCTTCTAGATCTTAAGCTCAGCCCCTCATCACACTGTTCGTGAGGCTGGGATCCCAGTGACCACCTAGCATATGCCAGTGTGTTCTGTGGCTAAAATGACAACAGCAAGGAAGCAGAGACCACTTTTTGTTCGCATGCATTGGAGACCTCATATGGTATTTGCCTATGGTCTCATCCAGTCTTTCCAGGTCATCACTATGAGTTTCTGGCACTCTCTTTACTCATAGTATTATACAAATGTGCTGACTTTAATCACTGAATGCCCAAAGATGCTGCTAGAAGTGCCCTGGTTCAAGCTAATCCTTTGCAGATACTGGGAGTGACTTCATCATAAAGGCTGGAAAGAGCCAAGCTGTCTTCAAAATTTAACATTATCACCTCAGCACTTAGTTTTTTTCTGTTTCCAGGGGTGTACCAGCCTCCTACAAAAGCTCCCAGAGGCCTATACTATGCACACGGCATTCAAACACACTGCATTTAAGGCGTTGCAACGCCATCATCCAAGGATGCCTCAGTACCTCGGATAACGAGCTGCCTGACTAGGCAATGTCTTTTCTTGGTCTTCTTGTCTTGAGCTGAGCAGACATAGTCTCCTTGGTCCTGCATGGATACATTCTGGAATGCCACAATCAAGATGTCATTCGTGCTGTTAGAAAACATGGTGGCATTCAGTTTCCAAGGAGCATCCAAGTTCTTGCAAACTGGCGTGAGTAGTTCATCCGTGTGGACCGATGCTGCTGCCTGTGAGCCGAGCTTGTACCACGTGAGGTTCTCAAACGTATTTCTGTCTGCAGTGCACAAGAGAGACACACTCTCCTGCTCTGTTGGCTGGGTAGCAGGTTGCAGAGTAATTTCCGGACCCCCTGAAATGTAAATCCTTAGTTAGAGGGTGGTGACTTAAGTTGGTGTGTGACACCATTGTCTTCTTGCTCCTATGAAGAGAGAGAGCTCTTGCAGTCCCCAGCCATTACTACAAGGACAGAGCCAGGCAAGGCAATTCATTTCTCAAAATGCATTATTTGAAAATGTGAATTAATTTTCCCCAAGTATTTACTGCATTCCACTTTGAGTTCTGGATATAATTCCTAAGTTGAAAACAAAAAAACCAAGACAAGGCATGTAATCATCACGTAGAATCGTTAACAATGTCTTCTTATTAATACACGATAATAAAATATTTATAACAACTAATTAGCTCACAGCCAGTACAACCAGCCCAAGTGGATCCATAAAACAAGGCTGCAGAGACAAAGGCAGAGCACTGGAAGGCAGAGTCCAGAGCCCTCACACCATTTCCCTCACTCCCAGAAGCTCCAGCCTCACTGTGTTCTCTAACAAACCCACAGATAACCTCATGAACCCTAATGAGTCGTGAATCACACAACTCTGGTGAGCAAGACAAGCCACACACAACAAGGAGCCTGAGGCCTGGAGCACCAGTGGAAACTCTCTCCGGCCAGTGATGGCGCATGAACTCTCACACAAGCCCAGAGGCTACCTGAGCAGCTTTAGCTTCCGTTACCTTCAAGTCCTAGCTACACCCCACCCCACCCCCTCAAACCCCAAGGACAAGAGAGGACCTCGCAGCTTAACACCCACTTTCTGAGGGACGCCCCCTCCCCACCCTCTGAAGAGGTTTACTCACTGATCACATGGAAGGAGATCACCCTCTCTCCTCGCCCCACTTTGTTGATGGCTTCACATTTGTACAGCGCTGACACGTTGGCAGCTTGGATGACCAGAGTACTCACAGTCTGTGAACATACAATTCCCAAGCCATGAGCAATGCAGGCTAAGCATGTACATGAACGGAGACAGACATCCATCAGCTCCCGGCAGCTGCTAAGACCCATCTTTGCCATTCTCGCTACACACCGCCCACTTTCAAAGGTAAACAGATCTGACCAGGCAGTTACACACGGGATACAGAAGTCCTTTGAAAACCCTCAAGGGTTCCCTTTGTGAAGGCTATGCACACTTTTCAGTTTTCATGTGACTAGAATCAGAATTGCCTTTCAAAAGGCACATAAGCTGGATTGGGCTACATGTTTCATTGCTTTTCAATAGACTGTTGGTAAGCTATAGGTACTGTGTTCTTTCTTCTCTTTTTAAATTAATGGGTATTAATTGTACAAAGTAACAGGCTTCATTATAACATTTTTGTACATGTATGTAATATACTTAGATTATACTCACTCCCAATTACCTTATGTTTCTCCCTCCTCACTCCAAATGATCCTTCTCTTCTTCCAAAGTGGCCCTCTCTACCCTCATCTCTTTTTTCTTTAATGAGACTTGATTCATATGATTCATTTGATTCATATGAGAGAAAAACGCATTTGTGTTTCTAAGTCTGATTTATTTTGCTTAACATGATGATCCCCGCCTTTCTGTAGATGGCATAAATTTGTTCTTTAAGGCTGAAGGTGTATGTGTGTGTGTGTGTGTGTGTGTGTGTGTGTGTGTGTGTGTGTGTAAAACTCACTTTCTTTATCTACCTTGGATGATGTCACACAGACTATTTGGTTATTAACCTCCAATGCATCTTTGCATGTTATTGTTCCACCTACTATTCAGAAGTGAGAATTAGAAAGACTATTCAGAATCAAGACGTGCAGACTTACTTTGTTTTTTCCTTCTATAAGGGCATATTGGTTTTTGGTGACTTCGATCTTATTTCCGCCCTGGAAATCCTCCACGGCTCTCCACTCTTTACAACTATATGGGGTTGCTTGGCTGCCAGACAGAGAAAGCACAACATGTCGTGACTTGACTTCTCTTTCGCTCAGTAGTAGCAGGGAGGGTCAGCCTATGGTTATCATGTCCTTAGTGATAACTCTTGACACGGGCTAACACTTTACAGGACGTGGCGCCAATTAAAAATAGACGCCAACAACGGTGGGGAGGTAGCTGACTGAGGACACAGGAGGGAAGCTGCTATTCAGGGACAAGTCCCCATTCATAAATTGGATCGGCAAGTCCATTCAAGTTTTAGTTCAAAGAAAGGTGAGGAAACTTGGAAGCCACTGGGCTTCTTAGAGTCATCTCTCTGCGGCTGGGGCTTTTGTTTAGGAAAGAGCCAGCAGCTGAGGAAGAAACCAGTGTTTGCTATTTCAAAACACAACAACAGGAAGTGGAATGCTTGGGGTGGTAGGTTGAAGGTGGTGGCTGTTGTTTTCCCTAAGGATGTCTGCACTTGTGGTAGAACTTGATAAGCTGGCCTGGGACTCTTGAGGCCTGGGTTGGGTTTATCACTGCTTGCCATCCAGCAGCATTTCCTGTGAGCGATGGACCTTCCCAGTGATAAGGAGATCTCCAGTTCACAGACAGAAGAAGAGCCAAAGATTGGCAACTAGCAAATGCAGCAAATAGCATCTTTTTGGAGAGGTATACACCAGGGCTAACTAAGGAGAAAGAGCTGACTCACATAATGGGATGCCCCCAAGCCATGGCGTCTGTTAAAACTTAAGGCACAGAGGAAAGTGGGAGGTGAGTCTAAGTACCATTTGAAAGGGGGTAACTTCCCTGTAGGCTTACATGGGATCATGGCATAGCTTGGCATGAAGGGATGCATGTTGGCAAACAAAACAGAGCACACAGCCCCACTCACCTGGCCTTGTAGGAGCACGCTTCTTCTAGCTGCCAGAACCATTGGATGCGATGCAGGGGAGGGTTGGCATAGACTGTGCACGTCAGCGTTTGCATGGTGCCATACTGGTAGGAATCCATGGGAGAGATCAAGGCTTTCTCACCGATCTGGGGTGGGACTGGAGACAGAAAAGACAACCTGTGAATTGCCTAGTTGCTTTGAGGAACAAAGAGAGGATTTAATCAACTAGATCTGCCTTTTGTACTCATAGGATTTTGACTCTGCTTGCTCTTCCAAAGAACATTAGACTTGGAGACAGAAACCCTGAAATCTTATGCTATCTTAATACCAAAGCCTGATAGGCTGAGAGACATCAGGCTACCTACACATCCTGTGCCTCACTCTCTCACTCTGCATTAAGGGTATTATTTTCCATGTCCTACAGCCTAGAAAGAATAGGGTGAAGCTACAAAGAGTAAGAAGTTGGAATAACACAGCAAATGCATGGATTGTGCACCTAGCCTTGCTGAGGTCTTTACATCAGCCCTCAGTCCTCATAGCCATGGTTACGGCTCTCCCTTTACACATGAGAAGAAATGAAGCAAACATTAAAAGACTTACCCAAGGGTATCAGTTAATATGAGGCAAAATCCAGGACAAAGGTAGACTGCCTGGCTTCTGAGCGGAAGCTTGGCTTGACATTTGAATGCACTGCACACACCAGGGAAAAGCTAATATGCACTGAGTGTGGTGACTTCATGAAGGGGAGCGACGGGGATGCTCACTGCCTGCCTCTCTGTCTTTGCTGCTTGATTGTTTTCTTCTTCTCGTTGTACTTAATCATCTTTTGCCTTCCTCCCCTCTCTCGAATGCTCTTTGCCCATGCTGCTTCTAAGCAACCTTCGCAGAACTTGCTATCTTTAAACTACTCCCTAAAGAAGAAAGATGTGCTCGGAAGATGCACAGAGGAGGACGGTGATGCGTAGGAAGTGCGTTACTGTAGTGAGACAATATCTTGAAGTTTTAATGGGTGGTGCCAGGAAGGAACACAAAGAATTACACCAGAAGCATTTCTCCAACTGTGCTTGGAGCACAGTATCAACGCATTTACTGGGGGAGGAAAAGCGCTCTAGCCAAACAATCCAGTTAAATCCTCAACACTGTCTCTCCCATCTGAGAAGGCAGTATGCATTAGCCTACGAAGATTCTAGGAAGAGTCTGTAAGACTTCAAATCAGCGTGGTTCCTGCTACACTCACCTGACCATGACGCCTTTCTACCCCAAACCCAAATACTTAATTATCACATTCACTTGTGGAAAGTAAAGTTTAAATCATTCTTAAATCAAAAGCTTACAGTCTTTCCTGGACAGACTCAGAAGGTGTCCACTGACTGTAGACAGCAAGTAAGCCAATGACACCAGCCTCCACGAGTCCCCTTAAGGAGTTCTGCCATGTATCTGCATTAAGGCAGCTAAATTTCCAGGCTCAAAGGCTACACAAAACATAAGAAGAGTCTCCCGGATCTTCATTCAGAGTGTAGCATTTTGGACAGGAGCAGTTGGGGCTCATGAAGCTTACTGATCCCAGAAACATCTGGCTAGGGGGTACCTTGCATATGACCACCAACAGAACATTTGCATGACTTGTCAGGGAAGCATGGCCAGAGCATGTCATCCGGCATCTCATTTCAAATCGACCTCCTTGGGTCATTTTTCATCGTTTTATGCATTGGCCCAGTTAATGCTGTGGCCGATGCAGCAGGAGACAAAGGAATGGTGGCTGGGAGACATTGGAAGATGCATTCTCGCTCTTCCTATTTAAATTTGGGACAGAGGAGACGCTGAGTGGACTCACCATTCACAACCAGAGAGACCATGTGGCTCTGCTTCTCCAGTGTAATGGGATTAGTGAGGATGACCGTGTAGTTCCCTGCATCTCTTTCACTCACTTCCATGATTGTGAGTTCATCACCCACCGTCATTGTGTAGTTGGACTCGATGGGTCTTCCATTTCGGTACCTGTGGAAGATAATCCCAGGAGTTAGTACAAGTGAAGGGCTTTACTTCATGCAAATTGCTGCTTGTTTTTGATTTCCTTTAGTTACCATTTGATATCAGGAGCTGGGTAACTGATATACTTCACGGGGATTCGGACTTGGCTGCCCACTGTGGCTTCCACCAAAGACTTCATCCCGCTACCAAAAGCAATAAAAGGTTTTGCTAGAAGAAAAGGAAAGCAATGGTACTTGTGAATGCCTAAGGTACAGTAAATGCCCTTTTTGGTGTATATTTTTAATTAAGTGAAAAGTTAGATGCTGGGGTATACATGTTTACTGCTGTCCTGAGAATCTGCACACATCTCAGCCACATCCCAGCTCCCATGCAGCCTCTGTCAGCATTCTCTCCTCACTAGAGCATTTTCATGAGCCTTGAGCAGTCTACTTTCCACGCAGCCTTCTCTAGAGCATCCTCTGCTCCCACGACACCCTCTACCCACACTCCACGTTGATTCTCCAACACTCACTCCTCAGACTGTCTCTCTTTACCTGACCCCCTCTTCATCTAGTCTCGGATTTAAAGCATATACAAATGTTTAACCCTTTCCCTGACTTCTCTGGGTTCCGGGTTTACACATCAGACATTTCTACGTGAATGTTTACCGGGCCTCTCCAAGGGAACACATTCAACACTGTTCTCCATGTCCACCCAGCCCGCTTCATCTAGTGGCACCGTAGTTCAGTTGCTTGTTTTAAAATTCAAGTCATCTGTTTTTTTCACTGTCAATGAAACAAGCAGCAAATCATGCTAACTACGCCTTCAGAATACATGCAGGGCCACGTCTCTTCTTACTTCCTCCACAGACGCCCCAGAACACGTCTTCTAGATCTCTTGCCTGGATTCTCACTTTCAACCTCCTAACTTCTAACTCCCTTCTTCTGCCTTCACTTCCTTATCGTTGATTAAGGATAGACCACTAGCCTAGAGTGTGAAAGACCCCAACGTTACAAAATAAACTACTCCATGTGAGATGCAAGGTGTTCTGATAGAAGCACAAGCTAGGGCTCTGGTGTGCATAAATTATCTAAATGGAGACATTTATGTGAATAAGAAGGTATAACTGAAAATCTGGGTGGTTTGCCTAAAGCCACCCAGAAAGCCATTCAATCTGAGTTTCCCCAATTTGAGACAGTCATGCTTACTCAAGTAAGCCCCTTAGCCTTCTTCTCAGTAACCAAAATATTTAAAGACATACCACCATACATACTAACACTCTGGTTATAATAATTATAACCTTGGGCCAGCTATAACAAATAATGCCTAGTGAGCACTTACCATGTGTCATTTTAAAGCTGAGATTTTTTAACCCAAGTCCCTCAGTCCATTGACAAGAATTCAAGAGTGAACAAACGAGGTCACCTAAATTAATGGAAATCATCTCACTCGCCCAGGCACAGTGTATTAGCAAGAAGATAATCGCTTACTATGAACTCGGACAAATGTGCTGTTTCTCTTGGTCATCAGTCCGCTGGACGCTGCACAGATGTATAGCCCTTGGTCACTCCGGGTCACACTGTCTATTGTCAAGGTGCTCAGAAATTTCTTTGTCTCAGTCCCAGGAAGGGGCTTGACGTCCCGGCTTACAATCTTCTTATGCTGATGCTGAAAAACAAAAGATTTCAGACAATGTTCACAGCCCAGCCGAACCCCCTCCAATGGCTCCTAGAGACCCACAGAGTCAAGCCTGTCCCTTCGTGAAGACTGCAAGTGATAAGAGAGACTTTAAACAGCACCTCAGCAGCGCATATGTTGGGATTCAGGAGAAGTGAGTGGAAGCTGAAATCCGTGCGAGTGAGGAAGGATTTCGAAACCTTCTTTACCCAATGAGAGTGAGATGTGCGTGGACCATAGAAATAAATACAATCACTGGTTAAAGAAAATATAGCTCTGGTCACCTCTAAAAGGAGGAACAGAGAAATAGAGTAATGTCAAAAGATTAATAACCTAGTGGAGACCAATAGACACAGCCCACTGTAGCAGGGTGGGTTTGGGGCTCCTAGCATGACATCTTTTCATGCTTACTATGTATTCTGTCATGCTCCTATATAAGAGAGAGAGAGAGAGAGAGAGAGAGAGAGAGAGAGAGAGAGAGAGA
>OU015756.1:38811473-38822095 GCA_907169655.1 Acomys percivali | reverse complement strand
AGAGAGAGAGAGAGAGAGAGAGAGAGAGAGAGAGAGAGAGAGAGAGAGAGAGTGTTCTAAAGCTTTTATAATGTATCTGACCAGAGAAAACATCAATACGGCTTTTTATCAAAGTCTTCAGAGCTCTGGCTTTGAGCTGCTAGTGTTACCTTCAAAGAAGGGAACTGCCAGTTGAAATTAAGGCCCACGTTGAGCTCAGTTCTTGCAGTACAGTTTAGGACAAGCTTCTCTCCGGCAGAGAGCTCGATTCCGTGAGAGGGGCTCAGAGTCACATCATAAATCCTAAAGCCTGGAGCAAGGCAATGACAAAAACAGAAAGCAACATGGAAAAGAGATCGAGGACTTGGCATCCACCTTTCAAAGTGGGGTGCAATGTGTGTGACATCATTTTCCCTCGGGGACCTCAACTGCTTCCTAATAGCTTTTAGGAAAATGCTTTATACTGCTTTACAAATCCCTATCTTCAGCATTTTCAAAGATGGTGTAACCCGGCGAATAATAAAGTCTAGGCCATTGTGGGCCACTTGAGTACATCGTTGAGCTTTTCATAAAATAGATACAATTAAAAGAACTGGTGCCAAGCGGCACTCTGAATATTGCATTTTTTCATAAAATGAGCTCCTGTACTGGTGCTTTTTTTGTTCTTGGCTTTGGCAAGAAAGGAAAGAAACCCCAGTTGTAATAGTTCATCTGGTAGAGAAGAGTGTTTTAAAGATGTTATCCATATCCTGAGCTAAAAATCTTTTTCAACATCCCTTGCCCTTCACCCTACACCTTACTCTCTGAGATCACCATGAGATAGCCACTATTTATTATATGGTGTTAGTGACACAGGAAGGAAATATCCACTCACCTACAACTGCCACTATGTACATGATAGACTGGTAGGTTTCCTCATTAATCTTTGCCTCACAGAAGACCATGGCGGCATAGCTGATCATGTAACTGGGGATAGTAAAGCCTTTGTCACTGTCCCAGGAAATTCTGTCCCCATCCGGAACAAATCTCTTTTCTGGATATCTCTGATTAGGAAAAAAGAAACAAGAAGTACTTAGCCCAGTACTGTCCAAACTCAATGACCAAGAAAAGACCCATCTTACTTTCAAGAACATAAGTTTATTTCTTATGCTGCTAAGCCTGCCTAAAGGATCTTTGCATTTCCCTACTAACATGGTGTTGGAAGCAGGAAGCTCATCTCCAAAAGGGCTTGCAACTATGAAAATGTAAGAGGTGGCTGAGAAAGAAACAACTCACTGCACAGAGCGACACGTTGAGGTTTGAAATTGACCCTCGGCATGGAATCACCACGGTTTTGTTTTTGTTCTCAGTGATGTACACAACGCCATGCTGGTCACTGACTGAGGCGATGAATGGTGACCTGTAATCTAGAAGAAAAGCAAATTCTCTCAGTGAGCTACAAACAGGAGAGCTAGTGTTCTAGGGTCTGTGAACTCTGAATGAATGACTGAATGACTGTCCGTGACAACTTGCATGGGTAAAGACACACACAGGTGAGTCTGCATGGGGTTAGCTATCTGGCTCCAAAGGTGTGGTCAAGGAAGGGCAGAGAAGTGCATGCACATGCATGCGCACACGCAAACACACACACACACACACACACACACACACACACAGAGAGAGAGAGAGAGAGAGAGAGAGAGAGAGAGAGAGAGAGAGACTGGATGAAAATTCTAAAAATGAGCTCCACTTCTTCCATATAGAACATTAACAAATAGAATCTATTTAAGAAATTCTTTTAAAAATCTATTTAAGGAATGCTTTAATAACTATAATTTTTAATAAAATAAACACTTTTAAATGTAAATCCATACGCCTAAACTATGAGTTTTATAATGCTAAAATTTCATTTCTTCATTAGGCAAATAATGTAAATGACCCGAAAGAAATTAGTATCCTTAGGAGAAAAAAACAATCAGATGATTCAGTAGTCTAAAAGAAGAATTTTCATAACACCTTACATCTGTCAGGACTGTAGATCAGGGTCTTTATGCAACAATGTTTAATAGCCACTATGTTTAGTTCAATATTTAGCACTTATTGATACCTCAGACAATGAATATTTGGAAAAATACAGTGCCAAAACTTGAGACGAAAGCCAGAGTAACCCTCGTATCCTTCAGCCAGTATTCCCACAGGACTAATACATGGCCGGAGAATTATTCCATTCCCTAGAGACAGAGGCCATACAGACTCTGGAGCCCCTCTTGAACTCTCAGAGATAGTGCCTCACCTCCCAGCCCCTCCCCCACCCACACACATCTGATCAAGCCCTCTTCTAACAGGTGAAGAAAGAGTTAATGAAACCAAGGGGAAGAAGAGTAACTAATTCCTTTCAACAGCAAAAATCTGACTTCCTCCCCAGCTGGAAAGCATAGAAATGCAGCTAGCTTCGCCCCCCCTCCCACCCCCACCCCCCCACATGCCATAGCCATTATCTTATAAGGCCAAGGCCAGCTTCCTGGCTCCATCCACTGCTAGATGGGTCAGAGGACTGAGGAAGCGAGGTGGGGACAAGAGGGGCCATTAAAAGCTTAGCCATAGGGAATACCGCATGCAAAGGTTTCTTTCCTGTTGTTAAATTTCATGACCAAACTCTTGGATAGCTCAAGCTAAGCTGAGGCTGGAGCAGAGCTTCGTGGTATATCCAAAGACACTGAGTATGCAGGCCAACAGTACTAAAGACACCCGCCCTCCCCCCATGGTCATGATAATGGAATATTATATGGCTTGCTTCATTCAAAGTAAGCCTTGAGAAGCTAAATTAACTGCCTGACTTAAGACTAAAGGAGTTCCGTAGATCAGTTCTATTTCAGTAGCCCTAAAGGGGAAGGGAACAAAAGAACACCAAACAACCATGCATCCTCTCAAAATAAAATATTTACTGTGACTCCTGAAATGCCATTTCACATGTCTCCAGGTTTCCTGACTTGGGGAGAAGGAAGTAACGCGATGTTATGGGAGAGGCTCCACTTGTAGCATTTCCAGACAGGCTGAGAGCAGGAAACCCTGGCAATCTTCTGAGAGAGCCACCTCTCTCAAGACTGCCAGATCAAAAGGAGCCAGATATTTCCCAAGGGGCCTTGTCTCCCTCAGCTCTGTGGTGTGAGGATGGGGCCACAGAGCTCTATCTTAGGCTTTGCTTAAAAGAATTCCCCAAGGACCAAGAAACTCAAGAGCATCGTGGGCTATTTGGATACAGCCTCTGTTCTTCCACAGACTGACCCTACTAAAAGGGAAGTGCTGGTGTGAGCTTGTGTGGTACCCTGATGAATATCCTTCCTGTCTGGTAAGGGTGGCTCTTAGGAAAAAAATTCAAAGTCATTTTCCACCTGTCTCAAAACCCTCTGAGATGTAAGGTTGCATACAGATGAATGAAGAAAATACCTTTCAAGTTCCATCCTTTTCTGAAAGAAACACAGCATAATATGCCTGTGTCAGATATAATGCAGCTCAAAGCTGGAGAGACATCCCAGCAGATAGGAACACTGGCTGCTCCTGCAGGGGACCGGGGCTCAGTCCCTAGCACCCAGGTTCTCTTCTGACCCCCCTCAGATAGCACACATGCACACAATATACATACATACATGCAAAACTCTCAATCACAAAATAATAATAACAAATACATCTTATAACGCAGCCTTCATATTCCTGAGAAGCACATGATATTATAGGCATCTCATCAATGAAGAGAGGTTTTTTTTTTTTTTCACAAGAAAAGGTGGTGTGCAATTTTTAAAATGTGAAAGATCATAGTTTATGCTCTAAACACTGAATATACATTGTGTTGTAGTTTTTACTATACGAACGCTAAGGTACATAACCTTGATTACAGAGCGAAACTAACCCTTTAATGTAAGGCCAAAGCTGAGTTCCTCTGACAGAAAACTAAAGTTTTTCTGTAAATCAGTTCTAAGTCATAAGCCCTTGAAGGGGAGTTATACCAAGGAAGCCCAGACAGCTAAGTTATCCTCTCACAGTTAAATACTCGCTCTGACCAGCACGTGACTTTTCACATCTGTAGGTTGCATCTCCTTGGAGCTGACTCCAAATCCCAAGCTCTCTCAGCTCACACAAGCAAAGACAAGGCACGTAGTTCTTTTGAGGTGGTGTTGTGCTTTGCACATGGGTATGTGACCTGTTAAAGTGTGAGTCTGGAAAAGAAAGATCTTATGGGGGGGGGAGGAAAAAGAACTCTCCAGAGTTTTTGGCATTTCCCTATGCATTCCTGCAAAGACCTCCTCCCTGCTACAGATAACCTATCTCATCACAGAAACCTCTCTATAATTCACCACCAATCTCCCTTCATCTCAAAGATCCCAGCGTCTCAGACAGTAGAAGGTGTTTTATGACTCTCCGTAGCTCGTGGCGGAGTACAGAGAAATACAGAGCATCACAGACAAGAACCCAACTGGGTAAGAGAAATGCAGCTCCCACCAAAGCCCAGACTGCCACGAGTCTAGAGAACAGTTTTTATATTCCTTCTGGAAAACAGTTTTTCCAACAGGCCACTTGTTTTCAGACTCAACAATTCCTGTGCCTGTTGCGTTTTAGGCATAGGGGGTGGATGTGGCCCACCACTTACCTTGAACGTAGACATAAACAGTGGAGGTTATGTCGATGTCACGGTAGAAGCACTTATAAGCCCCGGTGTCATTTCCGACCACTTTTGGGATTGTGAGCGTCTTGCAGAAGGCACTGTCACTGCACTCAGTCACCAACACCCTTTCCTCAGACTCACGCTCACTGTTGGGCCAAAGCCAATCCAGGTCTCTCTGTCCCCTGAAAAAAATATTCCAGGAAGATATTAATGTGACACTCGGTGCCATGAGGCTATGACTAAGAGAACAGAAGGTTTGGCTTTCATATGCATATAAACTACTCAAAAGACACTTTGAAGTCAATAGACACCGATGACCGACAGTCTGCATGGACATGTCACCAAAGATCACACACTCTATTTCAGAAATCACTCACATGGTCATGTGTTTTCTATTAGTTCATACATTCATTCTTTCAGTAAATATATTTAAGAACACATGACTGCTGAACATTATTAAGGGCAAAACCCCAGCACTTTAAGGGACCAAGCATAACCTGCTCAGTGGTGGAGTGATGGCTCAGTATACAACAAGAGCACTCTAATCTAGGGAGATAGACATCAGGCAAAGAAAAGGGAGGAATGTGACCATGCTGGCCCTGTGCACATTGAAGCAGGAACGGTAAGTGTGAAAGCCAGGGACCATGCACATATGGAGTATTGGAGGAACGGCAAGGAAGCCAGAGTCATCATACTGGTATAGACAACGGGGAGTAAGAAGTGAGTACACAGAGAGGCACAGTGCCCTGGAAGGGTCACATCAAACACACGTTACTTTTATTGTTTCTTTTCTCCACAGAGCAAAAGGAAGATAACCAATATGAATAAGGTAGTGTGACCCACCGAGCCTTCATTCAAAGAGATTGAAACTTGAATGAAGTCACAGCATCTGCTGTGCCCCGCCCAGCCCAGGGTTTGTCTCCCTGAAGTCTCTAGAGGGAAGATGAAGCCACTGCAGCTCAAAAGTGACCTTTGTGTCTGAGAATAGGTAAAGAAAAGTCCCTCAAGACCCAGCTATTCCACTCCTTGGAATATACCCAGAAGGTGTTCCAGCACACAACAAAGACATATGCTCAATCATGTTCATAGTGGCTTTATTCATAATAGCCAGAACATGGAAACAGCCTAAGTGTCCCTCAGTAGAAGAATGAATAAAGAAATTGTGGTACATTTACACTATGGAATACCACTCAGCTATTAAAAACAAGGAATTTATGGACAAATGGATTGAACTAGAAATGATCATAATGAGTGAGTTAACCCAGAAGCAGAAAGAGTCAAATGGTATATATTCACTTATATCTGGACACTAGCCTAAGGGGCATGTCCCATGAAAGTCTTCATTTACCAGGAAGGTGGGACAGAGGGGAGGACATCCTATTGGGACTCTAGGTGAGAGAAGCATGGGAGAATGTGGAAATTGAAGGATGCAGAGGGTCCTAGAAACCTACAAGAAGAACATTATGACGGGCGGATCTGGGTCCAGGGGTCCTGCTCAAACAATGGCACCAGCCAAGGATAATACGTGCTGTAAACTTTGAACTCCTACCCAGATCTAGCCAATGGACAGGACATTCTCCACAGTTGAATGGAGAGTGGGGTCTAACTTTCACATGAACTCTAGTGCCCCATATTTGACCACGTCCCCTGGATGGGGAGGTCTGGTGTCACTCAGAAGAAGGATAGCAAGCTACCAAGAAGAGACTTGATACCCTCTGAGCATATACAGGGGGAGGATGTCCCCCTCAGTCACAGACATAGGGGAGGGGAGTAAGGGGAAAATGGGAGGGAGGGAGGAATGGGAGGATACAAAGGATGGGATAACAATTGAGATGTAATATGAATAAATTAATAATATATATACATATATACAATCTAATTGAACTCTGAAAATTTTCAGAGATTACAAATAAATATGAAGACATTTACTATAAAAGAAAAAGAAAGAAATGTCTCTGAGAACTCCATAACTTAGCGAAGATAATCAGCTCCTGCTCCAGCTTTCTGGTTTTTGTTTTCCCCCAAAGGCTGGGCACAGGTGACTCTTGTGGACCTTAGACAAGAGGCCTGGGGTTCGGCCCATCTGCAACAATCTAAAATAGACCTGAGTGGTCCTGTGGGCCACGTGCTATCCTTCCAGTATGAAGCAATAGCCACAAGCTGCCAGGGCTCTTTTTGGCACTAAGCACTCTTCTCAGATGGCACCATTGCTGGACCCGCCACCATCTCCACCAAAACACACTGGCCTGCAGAGACCACACACCCACCAACACTTCCTTTCCTGCGTCTTGGTGGAAAGACAAAATTCTTAGGCCTCTTCTTGTCAAAGAGGTCTATTTCCCGTCTTATCCAGCACCAACGGCATGACTTCTTGCTGGCAAGTGGGAAAGAGGCCCAGACGTCAAGCCAGAGTATGAAGATTGTGGTATGAACAGGACATATGGTCAGATATGACCGGATAGAAATTAGATTGCTAATACAAATGGAGCTTCATCTGTAGAACACAGCTCTTATAAAAGGGCTAAAAATATGTCCAGAAGCCATTCCGAGTGACGTGAACACGGCTTGAACTTTTAACTGTATTTCATAAAGATATGTCCCTAACTTTACTGATTTATCAATAATCATGAGTTTCTATTACATGTCAGTTTTTGAGCATGTGTGCACGTGCGCGCATGTGTGTGTGGTTGCACTTTTGTGAAAATGTTTGTACGTCTTGGAAAGGCCCAGCAGAAGAGTACAAGAGTTTGAAAAGACCTCTTTCATTGTTCCATTATTACAGGAGTTCTTAGAAGCCTTGTGACTTATAAACAATTGCAACAATACTATTATAATTCTGCTGTAATGGAAATTGTTGTGACCTTAGTAAACAGTGAGTCCTTTATAGCACAGGAAATCGAAGTCAAAAAAGAATCCTTACCTGCAAGTAATCTGAAGGGTTGTATTTGCCAAAATTGTAAGGATGGCTTTCTGTGTGCTGAGCTTGGGTGGATGGAGGGAATCGCCAGACAAACCTAGAAACAAATTAGATAAGAATCGGACTCAATAGGAAACACCTTCCATAAACAACGCACACTCCGAGTTTGAAAAGGCCTCCTCAGCAATTCATTGTATAAAAGAGGGATTTACTTTGCCCCATTCCCAGTAAAAAGTTCACAGGCTCTGTCATAACAGGAAGAATGGGCAGATGGTCACAGACCAGCACAACAGTTCTGCAGTTCACGGCACTAGGGTGGAGTTCCTGTTTTCCTGCATTGCCAACTTCGAGGTCTTACAAAAGGATACGGAACGTTGAAACCTGGTGAACCTCCATCTGATGATCTCAAGCCCTTGGGAAAGGACCCGCTGACATTTCTTACTCAAAAAATAGGATGTACACATCTAATTAAATTGCTGATTAATGAAAACTCCCCAAAGAGATCTCTACACAGCTCATCTCCATACCCCTGAACGGGACAGGAGCCACTGTGACCTTGTCCCATTGTCTTTTATCACACAGTGTAACAGACTTCCTTTGGTGAAGGAGCAGCAAAGGCTGAGGTTGTGAGTCCTACAAACAGCGCATCTAAACAGACGGAAAGGAGTTCCAGAGGAGAAACATCTCCCAAGTTAATGCATGCATGCATATTAATAAGCTTTTTCTCTGAGCAAAACTATAAATACTGTAAATCTAATAAGCTACAGTGGGAGGGGTCCCAACTCATTAATCAAAGCTCTGTGCTCCTACCAACACAATGCTGGAGACATAAGACCCTTCTTACCTAAAGGAGTAAAATGCAGAAAAACATCACAAGGCCCACACATCACTACAGGTGATTTCACAGTAATATTACTAGTTTTCAGTCACCTAACTGTAAAGTGCTACCAGGTGCTTTAAAAAACGCAGAAGTTGCCCATCATGATAATGGACATCAAAATGTTCGAGCTCTCAGCTTTAAAAGGAACTGACTTGCCAAGTGTGGTGGCACACTCCTGGGGACCCAGCATGCAGCTGAATGAGACAAGAGGCCTGTAAGTTCAAGGCTAGCCACATAGTAAGACGCTGTCACAAAAGAAAAGAAATAGCTAATTAATAATACCAGGCTTTCCAATTCACGCCAAATAAGAACAGATGACTCATAAGGCCTCAGCTGGTATTGACATTGTTGGACAAATAAGTGAACGTGAACAAATATGAGGCCATGTGAATATAGAAAGTATAAGCAAACAGCCAAAGCAAATAACCAGTGCCGTGACACTGTGGCCCCTATGTGAACAACTGGAGACAGGCGGTTAACTGACTGTAGGGTTCTCACACCCCTACACAGATGTGTTAAACAATCTACAACCATACCGATCCAAATACACCCAATCTAGTCAGATGCTGATAGGTTGCTGATATAACTATAGATTTACTGATTAATAACATATTTTTAAAACATTTGAAATTAAGTGGCATTACTAGATCTCAGAAGCTAGTTGTATCGTTAATGACTTCTGTTTTGGGCAGTGGTTTATGGTGTAGTTAGATATTCCGAGACCAGCAAATATGCATTTTTAAGTGGCATTTAAATGGATGTATTACAGCTGCCCTGTGGACCACCCTGAGACAGCTATAGAACTGTGTAGTTTTGTCCAATTAATAAATGTAACACTTTTCAGTAAGAAAGAAGTCATCGTCCCTAACATTGGCAAGCAATTAAAATGTTCGTAAAGAAGTCTCCCAATAACGGAATCTTACTTTGTTTGAGAAACGGAAAATAAAAACAATTTGCTTGATAAACAGATTTTAAATAGGACTGAGAAACACTAAACTGAAAACAATAGCTGGATGCGACTCATAGGATGAACCAAGTGAGAAAGCACCCATTAGTGGGGCAGATGTGTGAGGAAGTGTGGTAGTAAAAAGCTAGCCATTCAGTAAGCTGTGCCCACTCCACCAGCATCAGTGCCGGGAAGCGAACCCAGGGCCTGAGCCATCTACCACTGATTTACATACTACAGTCACTGGGAGCCTCTCGGCGACACTCTGTGATAAAGTACAGCCATAGATTATCTTAGAGTGCAGACACACCAGCTATGTTCATCTTTAAAAGATGCCCCATTCATAAAACATCAAATACAACGGCATGCTATTCTAGGGCTGTGTCTACAATCAATTCTAGTCAACAAGGTTATCAACAATAACTGGAGTTATACACCAATGACTAACACGCCACTGTCGTTCCCCCCCCCCCCCATTAAACTTCATTCGCTTTCGAGGGCAAGCTTAGGCCCTCCTCTTTAGAGAGCTCATTCTGGCTGTAAGAGGTACATATGCTACTACACAATAAAAGCCTTTTTATTTTCAAAACCCATAGCCAACATTAATTAATTTGTGCACTGTTATCCTTCCTGCTCAAAGACGAGATGGAAAAACAACAGCGCCTCTGTCTCTAGAATCCGATGGCACCAATTATAGTCCAATCCAATTAAGCAAGTCACACACTCCAAAAGGGCAGCCTCCTCCGCTGTATTCTGGGAAGCAGGCTCCTGTTAAAGTGCTGCACTAGGGATACTCAGAGCGACTCACTTCTTTGTAGGACACAGGGCAAGCACATGTTCCGTGCTGTCTTTCTCTTCCTAGGAAGGAGAGTGAGGGCTTGTCAGGGACAAATGAGCATCCATGATGGAGCTGGCCTGATGAACCAAGTCATTATGAGGAAAATTCAATAACGGTAGACAGATGATCTTGGTAATGTACGTCAGCGCGCCAGTGTTTTAAGGCATGCAATTCTCTTCTGATGCAAGGAATGTTTCTGCAGAATTGACTTTTTTTTTTCCTGACTCTCCATTCCCCAGTGTGGTGGAGATTGGAAAATCTGAAAACTGTGGCTACAAGAAGGAAACAGGAGAGAAATAGAGGAGGAAGAGGAGGAAGAGGAGGGACAAGAAAGGGAAGGGAAGGGAAAAGGAAGGGAAGGGAAGGGAAGGGAAAAGGAAGGGAAGGGAAGGGAAGGGAAGGGAAGGGAAGGGAAGGGAAGGG
>OU015756.1:38797879-38811463 GCA_907169655.1 Acomys percivali | reverse complement strand
GGAAGGGAAGGGAAGGGAAGGGAAGGGAAGGGAAGGGAAGGGAAGGGAAGGGAAGGGAAGGGAAGGGAAGGGAAGGGAAGGGACAAGGAAAGTGACCCTATAACTAGGTGACAAGCCCAAGAGATTTCTGAAACTTGGTTTCTGACGGCGAGTATACCCCAGGACCAAACGCTTTGGAGTACTACTAAGTGCACAATTATTTTAAGACACCTGGAGAAGTTGTCACAGAAGAGGAGGCTGCCTCTTCTTCCAGCCAGGAAAGTAGCAATTCTGCACCAAAGAAAGTTGCGGGAGAAAAGTGTCTTTCTGTGAAGAGACCTCACGTCACATAGCCAACGCACGTAAGTGCTGGTGGTAAAGCGGAGCTGAGCAGGAGGCGGGTTCCATGCTCCACTCCGCAGCAGCCCAGCAAGGAGTGCACGATGCCGATGCCGTGCAGGCTTGCACTCGCTTCCAGGCGTTTTACCGCCTGTTCCTGCCGGGGAGGCATCTCCTGCCTCAGCTCAGGGCGCCTTCCCACTCCCGCCTACCCAGAGGCCCGAGGCTGCGTTGGCTCCGCAAGACCCACTCCAACCGAAGCCTCGGGGAATTAGAATCCTGGCTGAGTCGTTTTGGAGAGGTCTTTTAACCTCAGTTTCCCCATGGGTAAGTGAAACAACACCAAAGGGCAGGTACCTAGAGCTTTCTTTCAGGGTTAGGTCCTCTTCCTCTTCCTCGTATCCCCACTCTCCGCCCGCACCCTACTTCTCTGCCTTACTTCCAAAGAGTGGGCTCCTTACCCACAGAGGCGGCTCGGGTCTCCATGCAAAGCCACAGAGCGACAGCTAGCAGGGCCTTGCTCTCCATCCTGTACTTCGCGCTGGGCACAGAGCCCAGTGCTCAGGCACAAACTCTTTCTCGGTCCCTCGCCCGCAAAGAAGTCGCAGGAGCGGTTTGCGCCCCTCAGTGCAGTACCGGGGAGAGCGCCGGACACCGGCGCCCTGGCTCCAGCCGCGGCTGCAAGCGGCGTCCGCGGACACCAGGAAGCCAGGTTATCCCGGCGGTGGGACACAATCTGGCCTTTCCTGTAGTACCAGGTAGCGATCTGAGCAACCTACTGTCTTGGGGTCCCGAGGACACAGTGCAGAGAGCGAGAGCAGGCTAAACACTAGAGAATGGGGGCGGGGTCATTACCGGGAGGGGCGGGGAATCCCTGCGTCCGGCCACGCCCCTCACTGCATACCAGGTTTGGGTTTTCCCGCTTTCCCACGCCCGCTCCCCCACTAGCCCGGAACTGCGCCGGCCGGTAAGTCCCACCCGCGAGAAAAATCTGGACGCGTTTTGATTTCTGATGGAAGTAAAATGTAGCCAGGAACCGACCCGGAGACACATGCTGCCCTGGAAGCATCACCAGAAACACAAGACCCGCTGCGCCCTCATTAGGCGCCTCCAAGCGTGGAACCCCTTCGCTGTTGCAGCTGGAGTCCGAAGGCATCAAGAATCCGCGGCAGGTTGGAGTAAACATGAAGATGTGAATGAATGCTGGACCTAGATGGCCAGGGCTTGGAAGTTTTATGGTACTTTGGCCAGCGGAGCCATATTTTAAAAGCCCTAATCAGAGATAGGCGCTTATGCAGGTTGCCAATGTCCCTACTGTTTTCTCGTTCATCTGAAGACTTAAATCCTATGAAGTTACCTGCCTAGCCCTAGAAGACATTTTGGTTGGGAACTCCTGCCCGGTTCTGTCCAAAAAACAAACAAACAAACAAACAAAAAACCCTACAGCTGGCAGTGACCAGGACCCCCCGGGGCAACTGCACAATGAAGAAGACTGGTCCCTCTCAGTGGCTTCTGGAGTTTCATGACCAGGGTCCCCTACAGCAACATTGGCTAGGCCCCCTTTCAGAGCCTTAAGCGGAAGAGAAGGGACCGTTTCTCTCCAGGGGTGTCACTGTAAGAGCAAAAGAGGCAAGCGGTCCCTGGGTGAATCGTGTCGCTGTTGTTGCTGTTGTTGCTGTTTTTCAGCTTTGTAGACTTCAAGTAGAGATTGGAGAGGAAGGAGTGACCACTTCTGCCCTTAGTTTTCGTTCCATCCTTTCCACTCCAGGGAAACGACAACAAATACCTTGTAAGTCTTCTACTCCCAAGCTAAAACCAAATGCTTTTATAATGATTGGCCAGCCCTTCAGCTGGACAAAGAGAGATTACTGTTTCGACATCTAGTCTGATCCACACTGGTGCGCACGTTTAATGTAACAGGAGGCTTTTCTTTCTTTAAAGAGGGGAGAGAAACAGAGGTGTTCCTTGACACCAATCTGACTAAATCACAAGAGTGGTGCTAGAAACAGGTGCCCAGCCCAGGAGACGGTTTTATAGCCAAGTTCACAATAAATATCTCAACACAAAGTACATCTATATGGTGGAATTATACTTGAAAATAGTGGGAATGTTTGGGGCAGGCATCTGTGGTGGAAGTATGCAAATTCCATGCACATGTAGGTTTGTGTGTTTCCCACCACTCTTTTCCTGAAAGCTCGTGTGAGGGCTGTTTGGCGCCTTCATTTCTTTCACTTCACAGTGGACTCACAGAGAACATTCTGGAGGCTCTGGCTTGTTCTTTCGACCAGCGTTCCGCTGTGTAGGTGTACTCTTATCTGAAAGGTATTTATTTGTGAGCAGAATACTTAAGGAAATGTCTCTTCCTGGAGAGTAAAACAAACAAACAAAATGCAAAACAAACCTCAGCAAAGGAACCAGGAGGTGCTCTGTCAGGTTTGGGTAGAGGGAGGGAAGATGGATCCTGGCTTGGAGAAGGTAGGTTTTCTCCACCAAGATGCCCAAACAAAGTGTCTCAATGGCTTATTTACAATTCTGAGCATTTCCGATCCCATGTTTTACTTAAGAGGATAGTGTCTCCTCTAATACAAACCACAATTTGCAGGCCCATGGTAATAGCCCCCTTAGAAATCTTAGAGGAAATCATGCATCTTTGATGGCTATGCGACCCAAATTTGACAGAATCTCTGTGAAATAAGTCTACTGTATTCCCTCCCACACACCTTGAGAAATGCTTTGCACTTGTTTGTTTTACTTTGCTTTGTTTTAAGACAAGATCTGTTTTTAAAAGGAACGAAGGAAAGAAAGGAGCAACCACAGAGGGAAGGGCAGAGAGATGGTTGGTCCCATTGGTGAAGCTCCCAAGCTCACATCTAAAAAGCTAGGTGTGGTGCCAGGCTTGCGATCTCATCTCTAGGGAAGCAGAGCTACGAGGATTCCCGAGGCCCATGATGAATCAATCGGTTGGGGCCCCTCAGGCCAATGAGAGGCACTGTCTCACAGCTGAAGCTCTTGAGAAATGATGCTCACATTTTCTTCTGTCATGATGATCCACTCAATCAAACCTGGACCCATCATGAGTGAGCATGCACTTGCACGTGCACACACGCACACAATTATTCGATAGTGTTCTCTATCCAAATAGAGATGTGCAGTGGGACATGTCATAAACAGTACCCAGAAGGATCACACTTTATAAATTCCAACATTTAGGAAATGCAAATATAGGTGGAGGAGAAGACATTTTTGCTTCTTACATATAAAAAAAAAATACCTCACGGGGCCTCTCCACCGAAGGAAGGGGATGCAGGCTATCCAGATGAGACCTGATAGGCTCTGGTCAGATGATGGGGGAGGAGTACTCCCCCTCCCCATCAGAGGTCTAGGGGAGGGGACTAGTGTGAGAGAGGGAGGGAGGGTAGGAACAGGAAGATAAGAGTGAGGAGATTACAATCAAGATGTAATGTCAATAAATTATGATAAAAATATGTATATAAAAACCTATAAAATTCACTTTCACAACTAAAATGTGACAAGCCACTCTTTCTTTTCTGGTGACTGCTGTGGTTTCAAGCATCGTCATTAGTCAGTTATGTATCTGCAAGACATTTCCTCATGTTAATATTGTTTAATTGTTTTCCCATGGTTTGTGTGCTGGGCTTAGCAGAGCATAGGACTAACCTTGCCAGATGTTGGCTCATTTTATACCCAGTCCATACTCATAAGTACTGCACTCTGCAAGCTCTCAAACACTGTTTTCTTCACATTGTCAGACTTATTTCTGTTCCCGAGTTTGTTTTACTGCATGCGCGACTTACATTTTTACCTCACGGTATATTTTTTTATGTTTGAGGAGAAGGAGGCTCAGTTAGCTGGAAATCAGACCTGCCTTGCTTGTTCCATCGGTTCAGTTCTACTCTTAACATCTTACAGTATAATACATATTTTTAAGGGCTTGCCATCCTTTGTGTGAAACGAATCAAATGGGTCTTTATCAAGTGCTACCTGTAAAGGAAAAATCTTGGTAGTAGGGATACATGCACCTATGTACTCTCCAGACACCATAACCAAGGAAACCTAAGAGAAGAGTCTATTTGAGCTTACTGTTCCAGAGGGCTAAGAGTCTACCTTGTGGGCCAGGCATGGCAGCAGGAGCAAGAATCTGGGGGTTCATGGTATCAAACGCAAGCACAGCTCAGAGAGAGTGAGGTAGAAGGTGAGGCTTCATCGTCTCAAAGCCCTGCCCCCAGTAACGTACTTCCTCCAGCAAGGCTGGACTTCCTAACCCCACTCTGAAAAGCCCCACCAACTGGACATTAAGTATTCAAATATCTGAGCCTATGGGGGACATTCTTGTCCAAACCACTACATTCTCCATAAGTGACCCATTTTCTTAGAAAGATGGGGCCAAGAGGGAGTTAGAGGCAGAACTCTGAGATGCTGCCCAAGAAAGAAAGACATCAGACTTCTTCTACCCAAGGAAGCACACTTGCATTAGGTCCTCCTCTTCTACGTAACCTTCAAATCACTAGTCTTCAGCACTGATAGAAGAATGATCTCTAGCAAACTCTGGGCATTTCTTATCTGCCTTTTAAAAAATGTCTTTTGTCCTCCTGTACATTTTTCAACACAGGGATGAAATATGAAACCCAAGTAATGTAATGTGTTCCCTCTCTCTCCATCCCTCTCTCTCTCTCTCTCTTCTTTTTCTTCTTTTATATTTTATTATTTTATTTCATATGTATGCATCAGTCATTTACCCTATGAACCGAGTGTGTACTTGGTGTCCACAGAGGCCAGAACAGGTCATCAGATCTCCTGGAGCTGAAGTTACAGATGGCTGTGAGCCGCCATTAAGTGCCAGGACTTGGACCTACGTTTTCTGGAAGAGCAGCCATTGCTCTTAGCTGTTGAGCCATCTCTCCAGCTATATTAATTGAACCCTCCCATAAAACTCAGCCAAGAAAGTACTTAAATTTAAACGATAGCAATTAATTTACAGTAACATTACTCATCTTCCTTCTTAAGGCTTATCAGGCCTTCAAAGGACTGAATTGTACCCAGACATATCATCTGTATTCTAGATCTTTGCCCAGAATGTCCTCAGCATCCATCTCAACACCTATCAGCTTTTGGAGTTCCACCTTGGTTGAAGCTTTATTCAGCAGGTGCTCCTTGTTGGCTTTGGGTCTTTAGCTCAACTGTAAGGACAGGACTTGCCAGATCCATCAAGGATGTGTACAGCAACTAGTCCTAGGTGCTTAGTTCTAGCAGTTTGTAATAGTGCTCACATCTTTACAGAATAGAGAGTGCTTTTTCAGTAGTGTTGCTTCCCCAGCATTGAGAGTTATTCAACGGCAACCGAACGCTTTTGTGTTTTATGTACTCTCCAGGGTTCCCTTGAGGCACAAATAAGAATTCCCTTTGAGCGATGTTTCTGAACGTTCATTTCTAACGTGTCACCGCCCCCCATAATAAGTCAAACAACTCATGGAAGAGTGCCTGTCTCACAGACAGAAGTGCCCAAATAAAATGAAAACCACGACTTTTGGATGTATTTGATAATCAGCCAAAATTAGGTTATGTTGGATCTAGGCAGATGAGAGGCTCCGGGGAGTCATTTCACACATCTGACAACATGACATAAATAGCAGTTCCAGATGTAGAGTGAACAGCCCTAGTGGGAAAGTGCTGCATCTGAAGTACTGGACAGGAAAAGTGGCCTTTGGCATGTACAATACCTTCACCATTACATCTTCCTCATCCTAAGAAAACATGGCCTTGCTTCTCCTCAAAGCTTCCTCACTGTCTTAGGAAAGATGTTGAAGGAGAAGAGATCTTCCTTTAGCTTCTTTCCTCAAATACTTTTGCTTCTTCTCTGTCTTCACACTGCCTAGTCTGTCCTCGGCTCACTGTCCATTGGCTTCCGGAGTCACATCTTCTGCTTCCGGGGCCACATCCTAGCTGAGGCTCTGTACTTGCTGTGCACCTATCTAGCCAGGACACCTGGCTCGTTTTGGCTGGCAAGCTCAACCGTAAGGACAGGATTCATCAGATACATCTTGCTCACCCACCTTAGGCTCTCCTGCGACTTTCCCAGGGCTCACATTTCCCTGCGTCTTCATCTTCAGTATGAGGATAACTTGCAAGCGAAGCTGGCCAACTCCAAGTCCTCTCGTAGCCCCAGCTTCTAGTCTTTGATCCTTGCTGGACATCCTTGTGGGTCTAGTTCTCCAACTTCTGCAACCCCAAACCTTCAGAGCATAACTCTCTGGCCCTTCATGCCCTTGCTTTTTCCTTCATCTGTCTCAAACTCAGCATGCCCCTATATGGCTTCAGGGACTGTCAGATTGCCAGGCTTGCAGAGCAAGTGACTTTACCTACAGATCCAGCCCACTTTCTCTAACTCATTTCTGTTGTTGTATTGAGACAGGTTTTCTCTGTGTAGCTCTGGCTGCCCTGGAACTCACTCTGCAGACCAGGCAAGCTTTGAACTCACAGAGATTGCCTGTTTCTGCCTTTGGAGTGCTGGAATTAATAGCGTGTTCCACTATGCCAAGCTTACTTTTTAATAGCAAGATAATGACGATTTCTTTACACAAACACCAGAAATTTAGATTTTAAAAGTACTACTCAGGCACTACATAAACTGTTAATGGTCTTATATTAACTTGTTAGATATTTATTGGTTTTGTTTCATTTTAAACGTATTTGATTAGTTATGCTTTATTAGGTGCTCTATTTATTAACATTAATCCAAGGACTCCTATCCTTACTACATGTCAAGATTTCCTAGGCTGGAGAGCTTTGTAAAAACATTGACTCCTGATATCTTTCTACACTTAAATTAAAATCTACAGGAAGAAAGCTAGGAAAGAGGTTTTGTTTATTTGCTTTCTAATATGACTCTATGACATCATACAAACTTCTTGTTCCTAAGAAAAGAATGATCCTTCCAAAACTTGGGTGTGGAAGCACAGTCCTTGCAGGACTATCTTATTTATTGGTTCTAGAAGCGCAGAGAACTTACTAATAAGTGAGAAGCTTTAAAGCCGTAACTCTTAAGAATAGCACCATTTATTCTTTTAAAAAGTCAAAATTATTGATTCTTTTAGTGTTCACCCCCTGAAAAAAATCTACTTAATCTGAGTTTGAGTTAATTCGAATGTGTCTGCCATGATTCAGGGTAAATCTTATAAGAAAATCACTTGGGTCTGAAAGCGTCTTCAAACACTTCACATTCCTATTCAATATTTGACAGCACAGAGTGTTCCCAGTTACCATTTTTTAAAAAATGTTAAGGAAGTATGAGTCTGAAATCAACAGTCTGGGAACACCAATACACTCTTGATAGAAATTTACAGCTTTCTGTGTTTTCTGTCAAACCAAAGATAAGACATCAGTGGTTATGAAACTAACTCTCCAAGTTTTTTTTTCCTGATATGTTTCTTATTAAATTCTGTTATGACAGAAAGAACTGCTTGAGAGACTGTGTGGGAGGAAGACACTAAAACTGAGCCTCAAGAACGATAAATCACGGAAAGTGCTCTCTCTGATCCACAGGCACTGCTGAGCACAGTGTAGTGCGTGCGTGTCTCGCCCTTTCTAACTCTTAACCCCAAGAGGCAAATGACAATGAAGTGGGGCAATACGTGGACACTGCACTCACAGGCGATGAAGACTCTTTGAGGTCTAAATTAAGGACTCTAAACTGCAACCAACCATAACATTCTTCATGAGCTTGCATTTGAAAAGATTGAAAGTGTATGTGCGAGTTTGCATGTAAAATGCACACCAAGATATTTACCCATCCATGTCTAACAGTGGTTACTCTTCTGGCTCTCTCTGGAGGTGCCTTTACAAACCTCTCTTTGTACAAGAGGATAAGAGAAAAGAAGTGACAAGCTTGCCTGTTCTCTGCAGGTGTGTCTGGCCGACCCGCCACTCATAGATCACACATAGCCACACATAACCAGTATATCATCTTCATCCATCATCATTATCCATCATCATCGTCGTCGTCGTCGTCATCATCATCTTACAACATTATGAGGGATTTTTCTTTTTGCAACTTTCACTGTTACTAGATTGCATTGTTCACACTCATGCTTTTGTAGATGAGTAATGTCATGTTACAATATTAAAAGCTTGACACAATATCAAAATGCATATAAATAGTTCTGTTGTGTGGTTTTGGCTGTTATCATAGATGTAACAGTGGTGGCAAAGCAAAAATCATGCACAAAATAATCCTAAATTGTCAAAATCAGCCCTCCTCCCCTTAAAAAAAACATGGTGTCTTCCAGTGTTACCCTTGCTGGCCTAGAATGCTCTATGAAGACCAGGTTGGTCTGGAACTAACAAAAATGCACCTGTTGCTGCCTATCAGCACATCTGGCTCAAATTAGTGCATTTCTAAAGCTAGAACGTGGTGCTCCTGTTGCACAAAATCATTTCTTACATGTTTCTCATTTTCTCCTCACAAGGGTGCTGTGTGGCTCAGAGACTCCAAGCATCTCTAACAGAAAGCAATGCCTCTAAGAAGAGGAGCCAGGAGTTCGGTCCACATTGTCCTGCATTCACAAGCCTGAGCCTTAGCTGGAAACAAAACACAGGGACTCTGGACACTAAGTGATTATCACTTAGAGCTGGTGATGTTGCTTGCTACACAATTCTTTGTAAAACTCTGTCTTTCTACAGTTTTTCTTGAGATTTCACTGTGAATCAAAACCCACATCTGCCGATCTCCTTGGCATAACTTATTTCTCCATCTCGGGCTTCTTCTGAACCTCATGCTGTACAATGGCCTCAAGTTTCTCAGGAGCTCTGTCATGTCATTGAATGACCCTCTGAGGAAAGCCTGGCTGCTGCCTCCATCGTCCAATACTTCCCAGAACTCATCCTTACATCCTCGCTGCCAGCCAGCCAATGCTGACATCCTTTTTTGCTGACAATCTATTCAATGCTCTTTATGATTTCGTTAACTCGCTCCTCTGCAGAACACCCCAGTAGAAGGCCACACCAACAGGCAGAAATTCTTGCTATGGTAACGTTTCACTTGTAGGTTCCAAAGCCCACGTAGCACTCTATTACACACCCAAATCCAGTGGCTTCAGCAATAAGAGTGTGTCCTATCCTCTTGGCATTTCTTTGGAACAGTAGTATAAGCCTGGGTGGCTCAGGCTTGAGGGTCATGAGTTAGGCTGTTGTCAGCAAGGAATGCAGTCATGTGACAGCATGACTGAGGCTGACCCCATTCTTAGTGTGACTCACTCACATGGCTACCAGCAGGACTCAGGCTCACTGAATGCTGGGAGTGTCCACTGAAGTTACTCATGACCCATGGGCTCATGACATGAGAGTTGGCTTTCCTAGAGGGAGTGACCCAGTGTACAAGGCAGAAGCTACAATGTTGCTTGTGGCCAAGAATATCAAGGTATACCATGTTTGCACACATTAAAACAGCCATAAACACTCATTTCACTCACTGTTATATCATATTACTTTTGTTAATATTTTAACACTGAGCTGACCTTACATACCTGTTCTAAGTCATACTGGGTGTGATGTGCTTCTTTTCAACATAGGTATGTGTTTGAGTTGCTAATATTTTACTAAATATTTTTTAATCTGTGTTCCTGTGTTTGTAGGATGCCATAATTCACTTTCTGTTACTGCCATAAAACACCATACCACGTGGAACTTGGGGAGGAGATGGTTTGTTTGAGTCCATCATCAGGAAAGCCAAGGCGGGAGCTCAGATGAGAAACTGCAGGCAGGAACTGAAGCAGAGACCATGGAGGAATGCTTCTTTCTGGATTGCTCTCCAGGGCTTATTCAGCCCACTTTTCCCATACCACCTAGGACCACCTGCCCAAGGGTGGCACTGCACCCCACGGGCTGGGTACTCCTACATCAATCATTAATCCAGAAAGGGCCCTGCAGGCAACCAGATGGAGGTATTTTTGTCAATTGAAGTTCCTGTTTCCAGATAACTTAGCTTGTGTCAAGTTGACAAAAACTAACCAGGACAAATGGCACGAGTGTCTGAATATTTGTGTGTTCAAGAGAGAACTTCTGTGTCACAGAGCACAGGGAGATTAGGAAAAGTTACCTTGGGTATTGGTCCTCATCTTCCACTTTGTCTGAGACAGGGTTGCTCATCATGGGGTATGGCGGGATATGGCCTGCAGTCCTCTGGGGTTCACTTGCCTCAGTCTCCTACCTCCGCTGCAGGGGCACTGGGTTTGCAGATGCATGCTGCAATGGCCAGCTTCACCTGGGTTCTGATTTCAGGGCTTCCTGCCTTCCCAGTGTGTCCTTTACCCACTGAGCTGCATCCTAGCTCTTATTAAGAGTTTAAAACCCATTTTCATGAGAAACATGTTTCTTTCTACAGTTTTCTTTCTCTGTTTCTGATATCAAGGTAATAATAGCCTTATACAGTTAGCGGGAGACTACCCCATTTCTTGGTTTTCTGAATCATATATGCTTATGGTGAAATTATACTTTACCTTACATTTGCTTCAAAATAATTTGGAATGGAGAAAAGAATATATGTAAATGTATGTGACATACGAAAGACATGTATTGATAATCACCCATGATAAGTAATAGGAATGTAGGAATTATCATTGTTTTCATGTTTTTAATATATGAAAATTTCAATTTTAAAGTATTTTCTTTGAAAAACAAACCAGTATCCTTTCCACAGCATTTCTCATGGTTTCTAATTAATATGCAAGAAGAGGAAGAAATATCAGGTTTTCATCAAAGAAAGAAGCAGGAGCTTAGACATTCAGAGTTCAAAAGTCTGTTCGTGACTCTGAGCCTAGCCTTTAAAGAAAAAAATTATAAGTTAGTACATGAAATGGCCATAAAGTGATTTTGTAGAAATGTAGTTGGAAATGTTGACCACGGTGGTCAACTCTGTAAATAACTGTGATAATTCTGTAACTCTCTGAACGTGCGTCTTCCATAAATGGAATTTGGTGGTATTTTTTTCTTTCAAGGTAAACACAAATTGCCTTCTAGATATTAGACTGAGAATCATATGTTGTGCTGGATCTTGATTAGTGAAAACTTTTTGAATTGCTATGTGAAGTAATATTTCCATCAATCTGAAGAAGAAAGAATTCAGAAGTCTTTTTGAAAACCATACTGCTCATTAGCATCTAAGCGTGTATTAAAGGGAAGTTAGGACCCCTAACCCCAGCATTCAGTAGGCAGAGACCAGAGAACTGAAAGCTCAAGGTGAACCTAGCCTATCTACCAAGCTCAAGCCAGCTTGAGGTACCCTGTCTCAAAACCCAAGGGCCAGAGATAGAACTCACTGGTAGCACACTTACCTAGGATGGTCAAGGCCATAGAGCCAATTCCCAGTATCAGAGAAGTAGGAAAAGGAGAAATAAAGGTACGTTGATTATAGCTTCCAATTTAGGATGATCTTAATGTCTTGGCTTTTTCTTCAGTGTAGGTTTGATATGATCTGTCATGTGATGATCGCATGGTTGTCAGACTTCAAGGTGCAGGAGAATCTTACTGGAGGGTTTTGGAAAGCATGACTTGTATCGGTTGAGTAAAACCAGTGTATGAGTCTCCCCTGGAGGAGCCCTGTCGTCACACATGCGGGCAAAACCCTTAGAATGCACGCCACTAACAGAGAATCCAAACAAACTTTCAGGAGCAGTGATGTTTTAATGCTGCATCATTGGACCATGATGCATGGATGATGAGGGATGATGATGATGGTGGGGAGGCAGTGTCAGGGTCGTCAAGAGCCTGGGAAAGCCATTTACCTCCCACTTAAGCCGCAAACTCACTCAGATGAAGACAGTCAGATTCATCTTCGACAGGTTTCTTCTGGCGCCTGGGGACCTGTACTCCAGTGTGTAGACGAGTTGGTGGGACTTGGAGCGTAATTATGACATCACTCCTGCACCCTTAAGAGAACTTCTCTTGTCTTATACAGTTTCAAAGATGCCAAGCTTTCTCAAAATTAAAATCTTAAATTCAATATAAATAAAATACTATGTTGCCCATCTGCTCCACTGACTCTAAATTCTGGGTGCTTTATTGCAGTAAACTTTGGTTTTGGCACTTACTGTGTGCCAGGACTTTCTGCCAGCTTTTTCGGACGGGAGGATATGGACTGGGGCATTGTTCTGGCCATTGTGGGTTTTACACTCTTATGTCCTATTTTAAGCCTGTTTTGGAAACTTTTTAAAACTTATTTTAAATTCCAATCTAAGCTCTTTCCCTTGAAAAAAAAGAATTAGTTTAAACTCCTCAGAAATAAATTGGCAAGGTGAGTTCACCTTGAAATAATAAAACATCGCAGGGTGGCTTTTTGTTGTTGTTTGTTTATGCATGATGGTCTGTGACACAGACCAAATCAGCTCGCAGTTTCCACCAAGGGACCAGCGAGCCATCCTGGCCCATCTTACTCATCCATATTCCCCTATATAACAGATGAAGAAAGAAAAATACCCTCAAAAAAATGAGATGACTTTTCCAAACTCATAGGAAGAGCCAAGCCTACAGCTAAACCCAAGTTGCAGGAGTCTTCATATAGGGCTTTTCTCGTGGCATCAGGCTTTGTGAAATAAATTACAAGATAAAGGAAAATTACGAATCCTCATATTAGAGGATTTTTACAAAATGTATGATTTTCCGAAAATCCGAGTTTCATCAGCAAATTAAATTATTGATTTTTTTTTGTGAAGTTTGTGAAAATCAGTAGGGGAACATTGAAGGACTGGGTACGGGGAAGTAGGACTTTGCATAGGCACGTGCCACAGCTGCCTTAGAACACTTGACTCTGTCTCAGCGAGCTCGAGAGCTGTGTGCAGTCGGCACAAGAGGTCTGTGCAGGGAAACATGGATTCTGCGTTCACTCCCACTGATAGATTTGTTATAACTGATTGCCCGGATGTGACCAAGTTCTGATCAGAGGAAGATTTGTCAGTAATGTTTCATAGTTATTAGTTATATAATATTGCACAGTTCTTTAGAGACCCCAGCCACTTCTAGATAGCTTGAGTGAAGCTCATTGAGATAGTTGAAGATAGAAGATTTTTTTCATTTCTTCTATGCCTGTTAAAATTTACTTAACAATTGTGATCTTTGCACTGAGTCAAATATTATATAAAAACTATTCTTTCAGCAACTGGATTCATGAGTGGGTCACAGAGATTTAGTTTTTGTGGAGCATAAAAGAGGTACACACACACACACACACACACACACACACACACACACACACACACA
>OU015756.1:38765934-38797869 GCA_907169655.1 Acomys percivali | reverse complement strand
ACACACACACACACACACACACACACACACACACACACACACACACAGCACATTCAAAATCATGGATAAACAAAACATCGCCGTATACCCAAAGGAACTATTTTAGTCAAACTGGTTTCGCTTGGCAAACCATAACTCCCTCCAGGTGGCACCTATTCTCAGTGAAGTGTTTCCTTTTCCCAGAACCCAGACACTGGCACAGCATATCTTACTGCCCTTCCCAACAGGTGTTTGGACTTAGGTGCCAGCTAAGGCCACCTGACCCATGAAAGGAAACAAAACAAAAGTTCATGGTCACTGCCTAGCAAAACGTCCTGCTCTGGTCTACCCTGAAAACACAGCTTGGGAAATTCATCTGGGATGCCAGGCATTGGTCTGCCATAGGACAGACTATGAAAAGAAACGGCCCTTATTTGTCTCTTGGTACGATTGAGAAAGCAAGGTATGGCACTAGAACATTTTTTTAATGATTCTTAAAGTGTCCAATTAGTCATTTCTCACCCAAAGCTTTCCACACCTGCCCTGAAGAGGTTTGTAAGGTTAGGAGATGAGAGACGGGGGGAGACTAAGAGTAACCGTGAAAAGCTGCGAGCCTGATCTACAGGAAAAGCAGTGGGCGCCATAGACTTTCTTTCAAAGGATCAAGATCCAAGAGTTAGAGTGACAGGAGCCTTTCAATGCTGGTGAGATTTAAAGAAGAAAAATTGATCTTGTGACAGATGAAATTTGCTTTCAATAGTTCATTAGGATAACATTTATACTCACTCTCTCCTAAGAGTTAAAGAAAAAACAGCTCTTACCTACAATTCCTAAATGAATTTCCTTTTAACAAAAATTTGAAATTTTAATTTATTGTAATTTATTCAGATTACATCGCGATTGTTATCCGCCCAGCCTCCTTCTTTCCCCCTATTCCCCTCCCTGAGACCTCTGGCCGAAGGAGACCTCCTCCCCCACCCGATGACCACAGCCTACCAGGTCTCATCCAGATAGCCTGTTTCCCCTTCCTCTGTGTGCCACAGGGCCTCCCCACCATGAGGAAGTGATCAAATTGAGAGCAGCAGAGTTCGTGCCAGAGGCAGTCTCCACTCTCCCCACAACCATGGAGAATGAGTTGTCCATTGGTCTAGGTTTACTGCATGCATTGTCCTCGGTTGGTGCAAAAGTTTGTGTAGAGCCACCAGCCTTAATGTTCTCCTTGTGGCGTTCCTGAATCCTCTGGGTCCTTCCATCCCCCCCCGCCCCCCATTCTTCCATACCACTCTCATGGCTCCTTCCAAAGTCCAGCAGTGAGTCCCAGCATCTGTCCCAATCCCCACTGGGTGGACATCTATGTTGGGCTAATGTCCACTTATAAGTGAGTATATACCATGTTTGTCTTTCTGGGTCTGGGTTATCTCACTCGGGATGATCATTTCTAGTTCCATCCCTTTGCCTGCAAATTCCAAGATTTCCTTGTTTTTAGTAGCTGAGTAGTATTCCGTTGTGTAAATGTATCACAGTTTCTTTATCCACTCTTCAGTTGAGGAACTGAAGGTATATCCAGAGTCTGGCTTTTATGAATAAAGCTGCTATGAACGTAGTTAAACACATGTCCTTGTTGTATGGTGAACCATCTTTCCACCAAACCAATAATCCAATTAAAAATGGAGTACAGAGTTAAACAGAGAAGTCTCAACAGAGGACCGTCAAATGGCCAAGAAACACCTAAAGAAATGTTCAGTGTCCTTAGTTATCAGGGAAATGCAAATCAAAATGACTCTGAGATTCCATCTTAAACCTACCAGAATGGCTAAGATCAAAAATTCAAGTGACACCACATGCTGGCGAGGATGTGGAGAAAGGAGATCACTCCTCCATTGCTGGTGGGAGTGCAAATTTTAACAACCACTTTGGAAATCAATCTGGCACTTTCTTAGAAATTTGTGCTATTGTAAGACCCAGACATATCACTCCTGGGTATATACCCTAAATGAATTCTTTTCTTCTTCTTTCTGGACCCACAACCGACTTTCATTTACCAGTTACAGTTAAAAATGGGGACTAAAGGTTCCCTTTCTGAAACATTTGCTGAAGTTAAATAAGAGACACTAAAATGTAATGGTGTGAAAATGGTGTGAAAACAGGCATCCACGAGTCTTCAAAGATGCCTATGACAAGGAGACTCATTGCAAAACTACATCATCTAAATTTTTAAAACTCAAAACAGTCTTAATACCTTCCAAGAGAGAGGAGTTAAATACAGAAAAAAAAAAGTAATCCAGCAAGCAAAAATGTCTTAGATGAGCCCCCTGTGTGTTAAGGCAAAAGGACAACAGTACCAATGTATGTGGCTCATGTTTCCAAGAGGCAACGTGAAAAACTGTTAATGATGCTGGGTGTGTGAGGTTGGTAGTTGACTTTCATTTATTACTGTATCATTTTCCATGCTTGTAGAAAATATTAAATAGATGTTACATTAATAACTTTAAAAGATAGAACACACTGGATCTACCGATGTCTGTAGTCTTTACATTTTTTGGTTTTTGGATTCTCTGTTTTACTGGCAGTCCCAAAGACTCAAAAATGAGGCTGGCCATTATCAAAAAGCCCATAAAAATAAGTGTGGAATAATCATGGCACACATATTATTTTTGTTTACTGTTATTTAGCCATTGCCTCAGAGGAGGTCAAATCTTCCTTAAGCAACAGAGAGACAAATATTTTCATTTTTGATGCTTACAAAAATAGTTCACAGCCTCAGAATATTCAGTTTATAACCTGAAGCATCCACAAAACTCATGGCTGTGTTCAAAGAGAAGCTGTTGTGCACTGTTGCATGGCCCTTTAATCCTAGCACCTGGGAGGTAGGAGAAGATGGATCTCCATGAGTTCAAAGGTAGCCTGGTCTACATAGCAAGTTCCAAGCCAACCAGGTATCCACAGTGAAACCCTGTGACACAACAAAACTATGAGAAGCTATGTGTGGGGTCAAGAGCTTGCTGCGAGGCAATGCCCCCTCCAGTGATGGAGGAGTTGTCTAGACATGACCTTTCTTCTTTTATACCCAAGGAGCTCTGAGCAGGGCAGCTTGTGGGCATGAAATCTGTGTTTGGGATCTGGAAGGGGAGTGGGTGAAGGCCACTCATACACCCGTTGAGAGAAAGTTTGTTGTCACAGCCCTTTGCCTTCCGCTTGGCTGAATGTAATCAGGAAAAGTTGTGTAAACTGTATTTTCTTTGCCTTCTTCAGGGTCCACATGCTTCCTGACCTTTGGCCTTTTTCACTGTCACCTGCACATGAGCTTGGCTGACAGTCACATCCTGCTCATCTCCATGGCCCTGGACCATGGCTAGGGCTCATTGAGCTACCTGGGTCTCCTGCAAACTGTTGTCTTCAGGTCACTTTCTGAAGATTCCATACGAGTATGTTGGTTTTCTTGCTTAACAGGGATGGAGACCTTGGACATAGGAAAGCTGATGGGAACCGCCTAGCTAACTTACATGTCAGCCTACGTCCTGGGAAATACATTGGACTTCCATGGTTTCCTTTCAGGTAGCTATGTCTTTAAGACGGACGGGCAAACTGTTTACTCAATCGTAGCTGGCCAGCATCTGCTTTCTTCTGGACAAGGCTATGGAAATGTGGAGAGAAGAGTGGATCAGCATTAAGTGTCCACATTGTCTCGTCACAGCCTATAGGAAGCCAATGTATGTCACAAATGACACAACCCATGTCATGATATGGTGGGAGGGTTGACCTCACAATATGGTGGAAGGGCTGACCCAAGAGTCAGGAAAATCTAATGTTAAGGCCAATTCCGTCACTAATGTGTTCTGGGTCCTTTATCTTCATTAGTAAATGGATGAGGCTGAAGTCTTGTCTTGCTGGGCGTTGGCTCTGTGGTTCCACTGCAAGCCATGGGCAGCGCTTCTTCTCTATCTGGAGAGCTACAGCTTGTCGGTCCTCACATGGCTCCTTGAAAAAGTCCATTCCTTACTCATAAGGCCAAAACAAGTAGATGTCCAGTCTTTTCTGAAGAAAAAAAAAGTATGTTTTCAGAAACTATTATGGAAGGGATAAAACAGAAAACTGTTCTCCCACCCAATGGCAGCCTAAGAGCCTTAGTATGGAAAAAGGTATAAAGTGAGGAAGATATAGATATATGATTGATAGATAGATAGATAGATAGATAGATAGATAGATAGATAGATAGACAGACAGATAATATCCAATTCGTCACTAGAAAGGTGGGTGGATGGGTGAATGTGTCTCTAAAGACAAACTACATTGGTTTAGATCAGATTATAAACACTTCAATTTTCTGACTGTATCATCTCAAATCAATCTTTTCAACTATTTGTGACCCTGTTAATTTAATATCAGAATTCTAGTAATAATATTCACAAGATGGTGTGTTTTTTTCTAACACACACACACACACACACACACACACACACACACACAGACACCTCTATCTCTCCCTCACACAGGCACACTTTTGGTAATTACTACTTCCGTAAGTGGGTGGATTGTATGAAATATGTTGTTGTGAGATACTTTTCCAGTGTTTTTCTTAACAATATACCTTGCCTTCCAGAGCTTTAATTCCTATTATTATCAACAAACATTTAAGTGGCTTCAGAATTTTCAAAGGATATCTTTCAATGTGCCTTTTTTATTGTATGACTATTTCTGTGAGATGAGCTTCCATCTGGCTGAGCTATAAACAGGTGCACTAATATATGCTACAGAAACAGGCATAAAACAATATTATCCATTTGTATTCCCATTAGCAAGTCATGAGTTTGTCTGCTTCTCTGTGCTTTATTCATACTGACTTTTGGGGGAACAGGGGTGAGACAGGGTTTCTCTGTGTAGCCCTGGCTGTCCTGGAACTCGCTAATGAGACCAGGCTGGCCTCGAACTCGGAGATCCACCTGCCTCTGCCTCCCAAGTACCGGGATTAAAGGTGTGGGCCATACCCTGCAAGCCATGCTGAATGGTTTTAACATTTTAAAATCTGCCCATTAAAATAAAAATTAAACGTTTTATTGTAATTTAGAATATTCTAGTTATTCTTGGTTCTGATCAAGCTTTTCAACCCTTTATTGTGTTGTGCTCTACTTGCCAGCACTCCATAAATACAGAGACTATCTGGAACTGTGACCAAGCATGAAAAGCGCAGCAGGCAATATTCTGCTGCTGACTTGGTTACCATCCTTGCCCTGACTTGCTCAGGTTAGGATCACAAAATGGGACAAAAGAGAACAGTTCCACCTTCGTCCTCTCTCTCCCTCTCTCTCTCCCTCTCTCCCTCTCTCTCTCTCTCTCTCTCTCTCTCTCTCTCTCTCTCTCTCTCTCTCTCTCCCTCTCTCTCTCTCTCTCTCTCTCTCTCCTGCTCCTTCAGTCACTGGACTCAGAAATCCAAAATTTGAAATTGAGACTATTTTACTAGTACTGTTTTATAAGCAAGTCAACAACTACGCTGGGGGAAAGCAAATAAAATCTAAATGCTCCTGTCTTGGCAAATGACCTTCAGGATCTTGAATCAAAACTCCCTGTTAGTGGGAACATGAGCAAGAAGAGATCTGGCATGCTGCCAGCCTTCAGGGACCACAATCTACTGAAGACTATGGCAACAGAAAGTGCACAATGGGCCCTAGAATTTCACTCTTGGAATCTGACAGTAGGAATGACAGCACTGATGTGACATGTCACATGGATGAAGTCAGAAGTCATTCTTCAGTGTCAATGTCAACTTCTTGGGAGTCCCATTAAAATGCAGATTCTAATTTGATAAGCTGAAGTGGAATTTGAGGTTCTGCACATGTGAACACCCCCTGGGTGATACCAATGCATACATAAAAACCTCCTGGGCTATACTGATCCAGGGCTTCATGGACCACACCAAGAGAGCAAGGAAGGTAACCATAGTGTTGTCCATTAGCATATTAAATTAAAGATCAGAAGGAAAGAGTAAATACTCACAAATATCTTAATCAAATTATACAGTAGCCACACCATTGAGCATTAGCCAGGCATTTATTGAATAATAAAGATACAGCAACTATTTCAAAGGAATTTCATACGGGTGTAAAGTTAACTATTATAGAGAAAATGTGAATGAATTAGGTTTTTGGTCACCTGAAACAGGATGATGCCTGGTGGGATTTACTTCTGTGCTGACATGTCTATTGGCGTCTTCACAGTTTAGGTCTTATTTAGCAGGCCATAGTTGACATAGCAAGGGTGTAGCTTCCCTGCCATTTTTAGGAGATACAACCTCACAGAAGACTTTCTGGTAATCTGGTCCTTACCATCTTTCCTGCCCTTCTTCTAAGATGCTCCCAGAATCTGTTGGGTCTGAACACCCCAGGACCAGCTGTTCTCTGCATTCTGACTAGTTGAGGTTTTCTGCAGTGTTCTCCACCTGCTGCAAAGGAACGCTTCTTTGACGAGAGGAGAGAACTGCACTTATCTGCCAGAATGAGTACTTAGAAGGCGGTTAGCAATCATGCTGTCTTAGGAAAGCAGTAGTGGTAGATCCTTCTCCAAGATCCATGACTGCCAGTAGCTGGGTAGGTCTCCAGTTCCAGGCATCTTTCTTTCTTGTTGAGCAGGTGTTAAGTCCAATCAGATAGCTGTTGGGGCAGATGTTAAGTCCAATCAGAGAGATGTTGGTTATCATTAAGATATTTCGCCACTGTACCATGAAGGATAATTCCATGCTGGTCATCATGATGGTTCATAGATGTCACATCTAAGTAGGACGATTGGTTGGTTCCCTCTCTTAGTACCTTCTAGTACTACAGAACCTAGTCCTCAAGAAGGAGGCTTTCAGGCTTCCAGATTGAACCCTGTGGGTGCTGTGTCTGAAGTATGAGGTGTGTTCAATAATAAGGACTTACCTTTAACCTCTGAGAGGCCACCATTGGCAATAGCAATAGCCTATATTGTTTTGGGAGTCTCTTGGACTTAACTGACCAACAATCCAAAGGTTTCTCAGGCATGGTGCTGGAGTTTTCATTAGATAGCCTGTGGTTGTTGGGGTGTGTACTGTCAACCAAGTGGTATAACTTCACATATAATATATAGACATATTATATATAATTTTAGGTAAATTAAAAAATAATGTTACCTGGGAGGCAGAGGCAGGTAGATCTCTGTGAGTTCAAGGCCAGCCTGGTCTACAGGGTGAGTCCAGAACAGTCAAGGAAGGCTACATAGAGAAACTCTATCTTGAAAAACCAAATATAGGATTCCTTATGGCTTTTTAAAACATCCTTAGTGTCATTTTTTTCTCCTCCCTACCTCTCCTTAAATATTGGCCTCCCTCCCCTTCCCCAACTAAATTCCCTCTCCCAGTTTTCCCATGCCCCGCTTCATATCACCTGTATCCTGCCATTTCTGTCTAGTACTTCTCCTCTGTCATCCCTTTTTACTTCCCTCACTTCTGTGTTTACTCCAGGTCATACACTCTTATCTGAAGATTTGTAACTAGAAACCACAGATGGGAGAGAACATGGTCCATTTGTCTTTCTGGATCTGGATTACCTCACTCGATATAATATTTCTAATTCTGTCTTGAACAGTATGCCATTATATATGTGCCACATTTTTGTCACCCATTCACTGATTGAAAAACATTTAGGTTGTTTCTATTTCCAAGCTACTGTGTGGCTAGAGCAGGGTGTCAAGTCCTCTGGGCATATGCCAAGGAGTGGTATAGCTGGGCCATACGGCAGACTTATTTCTAGCTTTTAGAGACTTCTCTACATGGATTTCCAGTGTGTCTACATCAGTTTGCAATCCTCTTCTGGTTTTTGAATTTTCTTTCTTCGAATGACAAAGATTGTAATTTCCACCTGACACGGGACATTGCCCTGAGTTTTGCTATAATGTCTAGTGCTCAATGTCATCTAAAGAATATTTGATGGTTCTACTCTGAGTTCATGCTCACCAAGCTAAAGGGGCCTTGGCATCTTGGATGCCTTCCCCTCTCACCCCCCAGGAGCCCTCCTCTAACCTTCCTCCAGAACTTAATCTCCATCATTACAGAAAGATAGGAAAGCCATGAGCTGGCTCTTATGTAAGCCACCTGCATCTGCTTGTGTCCTGTTCTTATTTTTTGTTTGTTTTATCCTAACCATAACTTCTGGGCGTGGGACCCATTATCTGCCCATTCCTAAATGCCCAAGGCTAAGGGGAACCCCTTCCTTGTCTCAATGCCCTCCCAGACTCATTTGTAATCTCCCCAGTTTGCAATCATTGTCATGTTCCATGCTTCTCTTGTGTTAATATCATGGCTGTATTTTTTTTTTTTGCTTTTATTCTTATATTCATATAAATGTATTTCTAAGTGATATACTAATACTATGTTTTTCAAAACTTTTAAAAAGACCATCCTAGAGTTAAGAGGTTAGCAGCCATATGATATTCCAGGTGAGGATATGATGTAATTGACTCAAATATTCCCTAAGAGCTATTTGGGTTGTCTAGAGTTCTTTGACAAATTCTTCAATGAACACATTTGCTATAAAACCCATGTATCTGGTGTTTTTGTTTCATTTTGGCAAAATTCTTAGGTGTGTTAGATTTTTTAAAAACTACATTAATTTAAAGTTAATAAACAAAGACATGATTTGGCAATTCCTAAAAACTTTCAGCAATTCATTTCTAATAACAATGTATAAGATCACTCCTCCCTACCTTGCTTTTATCTGTATTAAATATTATCAATAATTTAATTTTAATCAATCACATTAATTTTTATTAAGTTCTGAAGGAAGGCTGAAGGAGGGTTCCCTGGAGGATGAGAAGGGAGACATCTTAGGATGCCCAAGGTCCCTTTAGCTTGGTGAGAACGAACTTAAGAGTAGAACCATCAAATATTCTTTATATGATACTGAGCACTAGACACCATAGCAAAAGTTAGGGCAATGTCCTGGTAAGGTGGAAGTTACAACCTTTAATTAGCAAAACCAAATTCTAGTGGAATGATTGTTTCATCACTAATCCTGTTTCCTTAGCACACATGAAGTTTTAAAAACATTGGCTTGAGGAAAGATAACATCTCAAAATGTCAATCTGAGCTTGCCATGGGCTTGCACTAGAAATCTGGTAGCTCCTCCCCCACCATCCCACCCCAGACTCATTCACCCCGAACAGAATCACAGACTCAAGCCTCAGGTCAATGTGAAGAAGACTAAGAAGCCTCAAATACATCCTTTTCCTCTCCCAGAGACCAGATAAGATGGTGGAGAGAAGGATACGCTGTAAATTGGGGTGTCAAAGATCCACTCTCCTGGAGCAGAAACAGTTACAGGAAGACTGGACCACCAAGTGCGAGGGAGAAACACCTCCCACCAAGAAAACCAGGAAACAGAAGCACAGGAAATCCTTTCAGGAGAAACTTTGAAGCATGGATGCTCGAACTCCCCCTCCCCAGTCACTGGCAAGCTTCCACCAACAATCTGGATTTATAAGAGTGCCACAGCTGCGTGAAGAACCCCTGCGTCTTAAAAGATGATGGCCATGAAAGGTAGGGTGGGGCACCATGCCAGCTCAGACCCCCTTCTCATGAGGAAATTAAGCAAGAAAGTTGGAAGTTTCTCCAAAAGCCCATTGGAACCACGCGTACCTGCCACCATGGCTGGTCTCGACATACCTATATCGACCATACCTATATTTAGTGTATTTCCCATTTCTCAGTTGAACTGCTCTTATGACACTTTAGAAGTACTCTTTATGTGTTACATATTACATATTAGTAAACCTGCTGCCAGATGTGTCACAAATAAATGTTTTTTATTGCTTATTCAAGAAACTTCTGATTTTATTATTGTGCTGTGTCAGGTTTTGATTTTCATGTCATTAAATCAAAGTTTTTCCTTCACATCTTGTGGGATTTTAGTCTTGCTTAAGAAAGTGTACATGAAAGCCAGCTTGGGGTGGCGCACGCCTTTAATCCCAGCACTCAGGAGGCAGAGGCAGGTGGAGCTCTGAGTTCAAGGCCAGCCTGGTCTACAGGGTGAGTTCCAGAGCAACCAGGATTACACAGAGAAGCCCTGTCTGAAAAAAAATGTGTACATGGATGTTCCTTTAGATTATATTTTACAAATTAAAGAGGTTATAAAGTCATCACCTTCATACCTGTAGATAGTTAATCTACCTGTAAGTTAATTTTGTATGTACTATAGAAGTCAAGTAGTGATTTACTCTTATTGCCTAGGTTCAATTCTTGTCTCTACCACTTGTCAGCTGTTTAACTTTAGATCAGTTACTACACCTTGCTGTGTCCAGTATCTTCATTAGCTAGTGAGGAGGATAATAATTAAGGTCCATCCCAAGGGCTTTTGCGAATTGAGTTAATACATAAGCTCCTGGGGTACCAAGTGGTAGGGAGCAAGGCCTCATTAATGCTAGCAGATACACTTCAGGGTTTTGCTTCCATTGGTCTCCATGTAATGTTATATGTTTTTATTAGCTTTATTGTAAATCATAAAGTCTAGAAGGGAAATTCTCTCTCCATAGTCCTCTTTTAGCTATCTTTTTGACATTTCAAAAATTAATGTGTATAGCTATTTTCCCTCTGCATGTCTGTGTACCACATGTGTGCAGTACCTGCAGAGGTCAGAAGAGGACATCAGATTGCCTGGAAGTAGAGCTGTGACACCCACACAGCACCATGTGGGTGCTGAGAAGCCAACCTAGCTCTTCTGGAGGCACAGTCAGTGCTCTCAACTGATGAGTCATCTCTCCAGCCCTTGTTTTCCGTGTGTTTGCATGTGTATGTGTGCATGTTTGCACATGCTTGTGAATCCATGATGTGTTTGTGGATATCAGAGGACAAATTTTAAAAGTGGGTTCTCTTATTCTACCATGTACTTTCCCAAGGATCTAACTTGCCAGGGTTTGTGGCAAAGTATTGACCCACCTAGCCATCTTCACTCTTCTGTCAGCAATTGATTTTAGTGTTCATCTTATAAGTTTTAAAAACAACCTGACGGTACAATTGTCACCTACACAAATGTTAAATTACTTAAAAATAACTTTCGATGAGGAGTGGAGCCTAGCTACCAGCTCCATCCTGTCCAGAATAAAACTAGTCTCATCAAACAAGAGTCAGAAACAGAGATGGGATGTAGTGCAATCTTGTCCAACATGCCCAACTCTTACCATAGGGATGCTAAGTCAGAAAGCTCTTGAGAGAGCAGGAGAGCAGCTGCTCACTCACTCTTTTGTTCACTTGAACAAGCCCCACTAAGTTGCTGTGCATTGCTTCATTGTGCTAACAGACCTCTCAGCGCTTACACTGTGCGAGTGCTTTCACCAAGGCAGACCAAGCCACTCTGTAGCCACTGTTTCTACCAGATCATCCCTAATGTGAAGCCAGGGTCTCCCCACTTGCTACCTTGGGGGCACAGTGCAAAGATTCTCCGGTGCTCACTTTGAACTGTCTTTAGCCTGTACGCTTTCTAGGATGAAATAGTTTATCTGGATTTGCGGAATCATTTCCTGTCGTTCTAAGATCAAGCACCATCTTGACGTGTAAACATGTTCTCTTCTGTCCGCCCGAGCAGCTCAGAGGGCACCAATTCAGGTTTCCCTTCCGATGGTGGCCAGGAAGAGCCCCAATAAATATTTCAAACATAAAAGGATTGTTATAACAAAGGGGTTTTAAAATCCCCCCTGGGTTATCTGAACAGCTTTCCGTTTCATTCTGTTTTTACCTCCACCCTTCTCAAATGGGAAGAGCCTCTTCTTTTTTCCAAAACACAACACAAATTTACACAGAGATGGGTTGAAATTTGGAAAGAAAATGAACAACAACAGGAAAGACAGCAGCAAACAAGTGGAGACCTTGTAAACAAAGGCACAGATATTAAGTGGGAGAGACACGTTCCTCTTTAAAAAAATAAAAACACCAATCTGAGTCCAGGCCAGCCTGGGTAATCCCTGTGGAGGACACTGATCCTGATAGCGCGCAATTCTTGCCTCAGTGACAACTCCATGTAGCTGTGTTATAAACACTGACCCATCAGAGCGCGCATTACACACACCTTACTGTGACATGGCAAATGGTGTCTGGCTTCCTAGATAAGCTTTATGGAGAGTGAAGAGGAGGGGACAAAAGAAGTAGGTGAGAGACACAGAAACAACACTTCCCTTAATCCTTTGATGTTACCAAAGCGACCAGCAACAAAAGAAGTGTCCTTCTTACGTACCCTCTTTGCAGAGACTGGACCAGAAGGCAACATCTCAAAGGTGGACCCCCGGAGGAGACAGATGCCTAGAAGCCTGAGACAAAGCAAATGGCAATGGGCATTTTTAAGACACATTCTCATTTTTACTTGAAATGGGGGTGGCTGTACATGTTTACACCACACGCTGTGACATTTCAATCCGTATGTACAATGTATGACAATCAGATCAGGGGACCAGCCTGTCTATAACCCTAACGCTTTTATGTGCTGAGTGCATTCAGAATTCTTTCCACCAGTTGCTGTCAACCACAGCCCTCCTGCTGTGCTATAACTCATGAAGTCATTACCCAACTGTACGAGAAATTGGCTGTGTGGGCTGTGCATCAATTGCAGCGTTCCTTTATCCGGACCTCTTTCTCCAGTTGAACTACTTCCATGAGACTTTCCTCTCTGACTATCAAAGAAAGCACTTGCTAGCCCCCTGGGAAATTGTTAGGGAAGCTGAACAGCCCAAGGTAATGTATAAAAACTTCAAATTTACAAACCATACAGCTTCACAATGGAGTATTTAGTTAATTCAGGGATAATGGTGTTTGGCGCAAATGCAACAAAGGCATTAGTATAAATGATAGAGTCAAAAGCATTGGTTACAAAAGACTTCAGCATCTGTTTGGTGACAGGTACTTGCTGGAGGGTTGCAGGAATGAACACACAAGTTCGTCCTCATCGTCCTGTCCTTCTAGTTTGGAATGGCGCACAAGAGTAAGTTCAGGTGCTCTGGGAAAGTGACTGGTGACACTTTTAAAGCTGTTCAGAGCCAGGCATACAATTAGACTTCTGGTGATATCATTAATAACATTATAACAATGTAAACACACAGGCTAGATAGTCAGTCCTTTTCACGTATAAATTACTCCAGCTAAAGCACATATCTTTTCCCTGAAAACAATGCTATCCTCTTTCTTTCTCCAAAGTTTGTGATGTCATTGTTTACATAGGAGCTTGTGTCTCTCTTTAGAGTTCCTAAGTACGCGTGCCTATTCAATATCTTTAATTGTATTCAACTACTTGAAAACAGCCTGACCTGGGAAGAACTGAGCAATAAAATCATATTTTCCTTGCTGAGCAAAATTCATGTTGGTTTTTTCAAAGTGGTTAGTTGTACTTCTAAGTAATAGTAAATCAAGAGTGGGAAAGCAGATGGAAATAAAGCCAATAATTCATCGTTAAGACAGATGTGCTCTCCCACTCAAGGACTAACCCAGTCCAGGCCTGCTTAGCTTCCAAAATCAGATGAGATGGGAGTGTCCAGGGACAGATGTGCTTGCTATAGTTAAAAAGGAAAGAAAAGGAAGGTTGGCAGGTAATCATGGGGAAACTGTACTGCATGGCTGAAGATATGTCTTTAATATATCCACAAACCTCCCAATGCCATTGATAAGATGCCGTGGGCTGCTCCTGGTACTCTGAGCAGCTGTTCACACTGATGAAGTCACAGAGGCAGTGCCCTACGATAGAACCCATCCAATAAGTATGTGCCAAATGAAGCTAGCTACTTAGTCAGCTCCTCGTTTAAGCCCGTATCACCTAAATCATGCGATGAATTAGACCACAGGTCTACTTAAGCTTGGCGTTCACTTACAGTTAGATATGTTCCGTTCACAATCGTTTATGACCAACTTTCTTTTTTCTCTCTTAGGGAATGCAAAATGGGGAAGTGCCTAAAAGTGGTTATTGCCTTCACCTTCCAGAAGGTACTGCATCTCGCAGAGGTGAAAAGGCTACTCACCTTAGGTCAGACTTGCTTCCTGACGGGGCCACCCACTCTGCCAAAAGAACTCTCGGGTCTCATGCCTTGCCTAAGTACCAGTGAAATGTCTCAATTCATGGTGGGGGAGCGGGGGATGGCATGAAATATAGAAACAGCTTCAAATAATTGCTACTAGAAGGCTGAGTGGATCAGCCCTCCCTGCTTCCCAGACAGAAAGTGTCTCCCCAGGATCACTTCCCTACCACAGTCGGTAACTGTTGGTGAATAAAAAGCTAGTTTTCAATAGTTCCCTTTCTCCATGGAGCAGGCAGTGTAGGGCTTGGAGCTGGGAGTAGGAGCAAGCTGCGCATGCTCGCATGCAGGGGCATGAAGCTATATTCAGGACTGCAGGCTGCAGCGTGACCTTAAGGGCTCTGCAAGGCTGTCTCCCTCCCCTCCTCTCTTTCCTCACACCTTTCCCTATAGTCTCTAGGCAGACTTTCTACAGTGATCTAAGCTACTGAGCACTGGAAATCATGAGTTCAGAAGTATGTGAAGTCTTAGTAACGGATCTATTCAAATTGGCTTGCAGTTACAGAATTAAAAACCTTTCCTAATCCCTCGTGCTTCCCTGCACCAGGCTGTGCTAGAAAGTCACAGAAACAAACGTTGAATGCTTTGTATCATTTCTCACTGAACTTGGCTTCTAACCACGCAGGAGAGCATCATAGGCCCATTTTACAGATGAGATGATGAAGGCCCCAGGTGTACAGACAGGAAGAGAGCAGGATTCCATGATGAGACTGGTGTCCTTGACTATTATTGGATATTGTCTCTGTAAGTGGATGGTCCAGGAAAACCCAGAAGAAGCATCTTAGGTGCGTATCTTCAGTTCTGTCTGTAGAACTCCCAGTATTTGCTATGGGCACTTGGTGACCTACCCTTTAGTCACTGGTAGAAACTGCAACCCCACTGGCCTGGCCTTGGAAATTGACACTCAGCCACTAAGCTCCTAGCATAAGGCCAGGACATCACTGAGCGGCAAAGCCAACACACAGAACCAGGCTAAGCCAACACCAGAGCCTGCACTTTCAGCGCTTGCGCTTGCGAGAGCGCTGACAGTGAACGAATTTGATCTGAATGCTCTGTGGCATCGATGCTGCTGCTAAGAATTAGAGGCTACAAACTGATCCCTCTGGGATTGAAGCCTCTCTTTAAAGCACAGATGATCTGAGGGCACAGCTGTGGTCCCTGCACCGTGTCTATATGTGTGGTAACGGAGCAGGGGCCATGCCCTTTAAGCAGTCAGGCACTGGGACGCCACACCATCCTCTTCCCTCCAACTACGTCTCCAGCCTGGACTCCACTCCAGAGATGGTTTCATCAATCATTAAATAATTTTCTTGCAGTAAAGCCAGGCATGTGGGTTAAGAGATTCCCACTGCAATGCTTTCTTGGCGTTGACTCCAATTTTATTTTATAATCACTGGCCTAAGGTTTGGCTCCTGATAACAGGAGTAACGCTAGCCATGGCATCTGGGGAAAATGACTCTTCTAACAGCTGGCTAACCCGACTTCTCTTGCCGGCTCTGCTCTCTCAGTCTCTCCCCTCTCTAGATGATCTCCACGTCTCTTTCATGTCCTTTCTTTATCTCTGTCAAGACCTAGGGGGGGCCCCCCTGGGGACTCCCTGAGAGGCGAGTATAAGCTACAAAGTCAGTATGACTTCTGTGGGACCGGAATACTTCCCTGAACGGAGAAATGTGAGTTTCTCTATGCTGATGTGACAGAGCTTCAGACAGGGCCTGGGACATCAGAGTCAAGACCAAAGACAGAAACAGAACACCTAGTCTCTGCAAACAGAGATAGGACCCACGGTGACAAGGTGAGGCAGACGGGAGATTTGCATGTGAACACTGGCTATCTGAGCACAAGGGTGCTTATCAGAAACACATTTGCGAGGGAGAGAAAGAAAAAAAAATGTGATTTCTCATCCTGACATTTTTTGGAGACCAGCCAGGAATAAGGAGACAGTAGCATCAGTGAGATGTTTTCCTTTGATGTCATGAAAATGAACAGAAGAGAGTAACATTTTATTTCTCTGGTCTATAAATTTGCATGCTAATGGATTCGTTTTACTGGCCATACAATATTTATATTTCAAATTAGTTGAGGTCTGAAAAAGCTAAAACTGGCTTAAACCAAAAAGAAGGAAGGGAAAGAAGGAAAGGAAGCAAAGAAAAAAGGAAAGAAAAAAAGATTATTTGCTCAGTTAACACACACAGCTTCCAGCACGGCTGCATCTAGACACTCATATGGTGTCACAGGAAATCACATCCATCTCTTGGCTCCTTTTCCCTTGATGCTGGTTTTGTTTCTCTGGCAGGCTTCCCTTCCATGGTGACAAGATATCCCCCCTCCCCCCATTGACTCTAGGTAAAAATTAATCTCTTTTCTAAGAATTCAAGCAAGACCCTCAGGCTTGTCTTTTTGATATGGTGTTGGTCAAGACCCAGCCCAGAATAGTCACTGTGGCTAGGGCATTATGGGTATTCAGTGATCCGACCTGAGTCTCCAGTGCAGTTCAGAGCATCTCAACATCCAAACCACAAAATCTACATTAGGAGGATGTGATTCTTTGGAGAAAGAGATGGAACTCACATGTAGAAGGGAAGTGAGAAAGCCAAACCACAGAAGGTCATGAACTTTCTTCTCTCGGATCTTGGAGAGAAGCCTCCATTAATCCATCTTTTTACTTGTCCTTTTTTTAGTATTAAGTTTTCTTAGCTTCTGCATCCAAACCACAAAAAAAAATAAGACAAGTTAAAAAAATTATTATTTTCTTTGAATGATAGCACCAAATACAATAAAACAGAAGCCAATTTATCAACAAAAGGCCCTTCCCTGCCCCACCCCCTTTAAGGAGACTGCCCAGCTAGTTATAAAGACCCAGGAGTTATGTCCAGGCAGTGGTGAACACCACACATGTTAATTATGGGGCTGCTCTACTGGCTTAGAGCCATGCCTCAATTATTAGAGGGCATAGAATATGAAGAGCCAGGCGTCAACACTAAAGCCCAGTGTTACCCACAGATCCAGCGACTTCCTAGATGAGGCTTTGCCCTAGATGTTGCAAACAGTTGCACTGACTAGCTGACAGTCCCATCTGGTGAAACTTCCCCCCAACACATACCTAGATAGAGCTGTGGGTCATCTGACCCTCATCACATTTCATACAGCTTAATCAATTCACATCCAGTCGCCCGCCCCAAGCGCAGAAGGTGAGCACTTTATCATTTGAGAAGGAGGAAAAAGACTCAATGGACCCAAGAACTCAAAGAAGGAGCCAACAGGGAAAACAGAACCTCCAGACTGCTGCTTGAAACTGAATTCCTCCTTGCCCTGGCCCCATCTCCAACTTAGCCGAATCCCCAGAGTCTTCCTCAATGTATCCGTTGCCTGTTTTGTACCTGCAGCAAAACACATGAGAAAAGCCATTTGAAGAAGGAAGAGCTTATTTTGGCCCATGAGTCTAGGGTGTAGTCCATCGCCGTGAGGAAGTCAAGGCAGGAACTCGAGGCAGTTAGTCACAATGCATATTCACAAGCCAATCAACAAACACTAATGCTCAGCCAGCTTTCTCTTTTTTATTTAGCCAAGGACCTCCCCCTACCCCCTTGCCAGCCCAGAAAGCAGGGTCACCCACAGTCAAGGCAAATCTTCCCACCCCAATTAATCTAACCTAGAAAAGCCCATCCAGGTGTGCCCACAGACTTGTCCTCTAGATGGCTCTCGAACTTGCGATCCTCCTGCCTCTGCCTCCCTTAGATGTGTGCGCTACTGGCTCATAGACGGCTCTCAGTCTAGTCCGATTCACAATGGAATTAACCATCACACTTGTCCATCCTTAATCATCTGTAATTGTAAACAATGGCCAGAGAGAGACTGAAGAGGAGAAATGGGAAAGGCGGAAGGCAGGAGTGTAAGGGCATCTGAGTAGACTAATGAAGGTGTGCTCAAAGAAGCTAGAAGGGAAGAGAGACACAACTTCATGACGAGGGCCAGTCATAAAGGGTCTCCACCTGACACTCAGTTTTCATCTTTATAATTTTAATTAAATTGTAATTATAACACCCCCTTCCCTTCCCTTTCTCCAATTGCTCCCCCATGTCTGCTCCCTCCAACCTCTGCCATGTCCCTGACTCCCTCTCAAACTCACACTTTTTCCTTTGATTATTTTATTCATTTATATTTATTTTTATTTTATGTGCATGGGTGTTTTGTCTGCATGTGAAAGTGTCAGATCTTGGAGTTACAGAAAGTTGTGAGCTGCCATGTGGGTACTGGGAATTGAACCCAGGTCCGCTAGAAGAGCAGTCAGTACTCTTAACCACTGGGCCTTTGATTATTATTGTTATGTACACAGATAGACAGACAGACAGGAAGGAAGGGAGGAAAAGGGAGACAGAAAGACAGAGACAGGAAGAGAGAGAGAGAGAGAGAGAGAGAGAGAGAGAGAGAGAGAGAGAGAGAGAGAGAGAGAGCGAGCAGCCTAGCTTGTCTGTATAGCATTGCTTCTACGCACATGATTTCAGGGCTGACTACTTGGTACTGGGTAATCAACTAAGAGGTTCATCCCTGGAAAAGACTCATTCTTTTTCTCTTAACTTCACTTTATCCCAGAATCTCCTCAACACACTCATTTACCTCAACTGCTTCATTTACTTCTCTAGAAATTGGAACTGTGCTGTTTTTTTTTTTTTTTTTTTTTTTAACAAGTCTTCCTACAAATAGCACCTGGTACCCAGCTTGACTACAAATGGCCTGCCCCATCTGGCAGTGGTCTGTGCTACCTGCCCTGTTACAAGCTAACATTTATTCCTGGTGGAACAAAGCCATGTACTTCACAACCAGAAGGCAAAGAAGTGAAAGAGGAAGAGAAAAGGGCCCAATAATCCTCCCCAGGGGCACACACCTTTAAATCCAAAAGTCTTCCACTCAACTTCACTTCTGAAGTTTTCACTGCCACCCAATAGCCCTGACTCAGGACAAATCTTCAATATATGAGCTTTTGACAAACTAAAACTTAGCCAACGCATAGCACTATAAGGGTTAAATATGCAACCAAATTTGTCTGTCACCCAGCGGATGTATTAAAAGCCCTTCACTGACATTTCAAATACATCAGTCACTTGATCCAGCAATCTCACTTCTGGAAAATCCGTTTTCTTCATGAAAAACACAGGCAAATGAAGATGCACACACAATCCCCATGTAGGCATTGAAATGGCGAAGGGGAGAAATTAGAGTGCCCAGCTAACCTGCACCCACCCGCAAGAAGAGGCTGTATGTTCTCAGGTAAAGAATGCTGCCACATTACCTGACTCAGACCTCTGGTGCATCCATGTTGTGTGGTCCCGGGCAAAGCAGCTGTCGCGGCCCCAGCCTCTCTGCTTTGTGAAGTGGGAATGACAGAAGCGTAAGTGTCGACTTTATAAGTCACAGTGAAAGTCAGAGTTAACACGTAGAATATGCTAAAAGACATACATAATAAACTTCATTATATTCCAACTATTTTTATCACTTTCTTTTATTTTTGCTTCTGCTGGAGTGTGATTTGTATATTCGACCAACCCTAAGTTGTTGAAATCATATGGATCTGGGTAATTGTACAAAATTGTGAAACTCCCAGCACACACAAAAAAAATTGTCATCTCAAAGAACTTCCACGTGTCCTTCCACGCATCCACTCCTCAGTCTCAAGGAGTGCTGAGCTGCATGAGGTTAGGCTGTTTTAGACTATGACGGAGGTGGAGTCTGTCCCCGAAATCCTGCATCATCCGTGACTTCTGCATCACTCACAGAGGTGGCTGTGTGTGGTTCTGTTTTCACTTTTTCTGCTGAGCAGTGTGTCACAGCATGGATGCAGGGCAATCTGCTCTCCCACTCACAAGCTGACAGACGGTCCAGAGACAGCCATTCCCTTCAGCTTCCGTGAGTAAAACTGCCCTGAGCTTCATGGACAAGTGTGTCTATATCCAGGGTTCCATTTCTCTAAAGGCCAGATTTGTGAGCCACGGGTTGAGCATGTTTGACTTTACAGTGAGCTATCGACGGCTTCTATAATTGTGTTATCATTTTTACATTTCTGTATGTCTCATGATGACTAGTTTAAAAAGGAAGTACTCAGGGTGTTGATTTGAAAACTTCAGGCAAAGAAGTTTATAATGTCAGTGCATTTCACTTAAGAGCGAGTATAAACACAATTGCACAGCTTTGAAATGGGAGGCATACCCAGTTTTTGTTTTTATTTATTTACTTTTTAATAGTAGTTGCTTCTGGAGCATGGCCTGGGAGAACAAAGGAGGTGTTTTTTCATATTTGTCCAAATGGCAGGATTCTGATTTTTTTTTCTTCTTTAAAGATATTTTTCAAGTAAATAAAAGCATTCATTTCACTTGAAGATGACACTCAGTTGGGAAGAGACTCCCTCCTCTCCCTGAGATCCCTGCCAAGCAGCCACTAAGGTTGGAGGATGTGGGAAGGCAGATGGCAACACAGCTGTGAGAAGGCTACAACATCTCTCAGAGGCCAGGAGCAACGAGGCCGTGCTGGAAGGACTGCTCCGACCTGCTAACACGTGGTGCCAATGCACACAGCATCCCATTCCTCCTTTGTGACAACTTATTGCTTTCCACACTTAGGCTAAAAAGACAGAAAGGCGGCTCCCTTGTTTGTCTTTGTTTTTTTGTTTGGTTTGGTTTGGTTTGGTTTCAAAATTATAATCACTTATTTTTAAAGGGAGCAAATCATTCTTGGATTACTAAATGCTGCTCAGGAATTCATAGCCTTTCTAAACACTAACAAAGACTTCAGTGGATTCCAAGACACCCAAAAGGTGAAAAACGCATCAGCATCTGCTGCAGGTTCTATCATTATTTTAAGCTTTCCTAAACCTTTATGATGTCTCTTTCTTGGAAGCAAAGAAAGGCAGCCCCTCGTGAGTGCTCCTGACTGACACTGCGCATGTCTTCAAAGTTTCGGGGCAGGAAGTAGGGTTTGCCAACCACCAACTTGAAGGTCTCCAGGCCCAGCGGGATCCTCCCAAGAAATCTGTCTTTTGACTGTCCCCAGTCAGACACAGTAAAACAACACACCTTCCGAACCTGTTTGTTGACGGTCTCTAGCTGGCTACTAGCCCCCTCTCTGCCTCTGGGCCAGTGGTCCCGAGCTTTGCCTTTCAGGTCAGCGTGTCTAGTCGGTTAGTCATTTGCTTCAGCACCACTCTTCCAGGAAAAGCCTATTGTTCCTGCACTTCCGGATCGCTTACTTCCTGTCATTTTTCCCCCTGCGGGGAAAGAAGAAAGACCATTCAAAAATCACAGGACCTCTGATGCATTTCACAATGGTAGTTTATTATAATTATGGGCTTGATTTGGGGTCGGGGTGAGCACTAGGTCTTACCTAACTTAATAGACAGTGCCGTTGACTGCCGGTCACTTCCCACCTGCGGCTCAACATGAATGCTGCCTGTTTACACCCACACTCAATGGATCACTAGATGGGGAAGATGATGCTTATCTCCGAGAAGGCTGAACATCTTCCCAGGCCAGGGAGGCGGGACAAGCGCTTAAATAGGTGGAAATGTCTCCTCGGCATTCCTGTCCTTCCCTTAACTCACACCAAAATAAGAACGGGGTCAGAGAGGAACTGAGCCTTGCTACCCAGGAAGGACTGAGTCACTAGGGAAGACAACAGGCAGGATGGGAACTCAGAAAACTAGAACTTGGGTTGGAGTCTTAGAATAGACAGACATGCACACGCATGTACATGTGCACACAGGCGCTCACATGCATATGCTCTCTAGTCTTTGTAGGGGACTGACTGGGTCCAGGGACTTGTGGATTGCTAAGTCAGTGCTCTACCACTAAGTTACACTCCAAGCATGCCTTCCTGAATTCTACACATTTGTATATACATATGTGTCAAAGACTTTTTTCAAGTTCACACAGCTGTTCAAATAGCTGAACCACAGTTGACTTGTGCCTGTCCAACAACAAAGTTAGGACAAGAATAACCTATTCACTAGTTATTCATCTTCTGGTCATTTACTTAGCTGTTTAGCTTTTAGTATGTTACTGTGTTAAAATAAAAATAGTAAAACTCAGAGGATTTGTTTCCATATAGCCTTGGGAATGAAATTAATTTACATGTATCTTTTGCACACACAGATTCCTTTTTCCTCTTTGCCTTAGTTTTGGGCCTTTTTCCCTAGTTAAAGTATTGTGATAGATAATGTAATGAAGAACGCGAAAATGCTCTGAAACTATCATTTGCTACATAAAATTAATCATTATTGCTTTCAGAATTTTTTAACAGAAGTATATGACTCAATAGTAAAAATTCATCTTATGGATGACAATGATCGGATAGGGAAAATGTTTATTAATATATGATATTTGGAAACAAGGGAAATGCATAGACTTATCACTGCTCGTGGGTATATGGACTGTCACATTCCTTTAGGGGAAAAATTGATATCTGTCAAAATTAAACCTGTGCAGTCTTTGGACCAGTATATGAGTGTGAGAAACAAAGGTGTTACTACATCCTCAACCATAAAAGAGATGAGGAATAAATCTAAAATAACCCAAAGATTTATCAGAAAGGGGTGATTATATACAAGGGCCTTTTTACATACCAGATACCATAAATCATTTTTGTTAAAGCCTCTTTAGGTAGGTACTATGTGATAATTTCCAAAGCCTTTGCCCAGTGGGGTGGAAAGATGTGAACAGCTCCCATGTTACCCTGCCACACTTGTGCCCATACACACACATGTGCTATGAACCCATTTATTTTCTAACAGACCAGCACAGTCTAGTAGAAATACAAGATGAGCAACAAATGTAAACCACATATGCAACTTGAAATTTCCCCAGAGCCACACTTGGGAAAATAGAAGGAAACATGTGAAATGTACTTCATGACACCCCAAATATTATAGACATGCAACTGACATGACATATTTATCAGAGGGGTTATATTATTTCATAAGGGTTTTTTTTGTTTGTTTGTTTTCTTTGGTTTTATTGTTTTGTTTTAAGAACTGGTGTTTCGCAGTTATAGCACACTCCCAGGGTTCGATGGGCTATGCCCAGGGCACATGTCCTGGCTGCTCCCTAATTGGACATCAAACATACAAGGTGACAACTGTCCTGAGTACAGGAAAGGGAAAGGTCAGAGACAGCGCCACTTTTTGCACTGTACCTTTTGTGTTTCTTGAATAAAATCATTTCAACTGCCATTTTTTTTTTTTTTTTGCTGTAACTTATTATTCGCCTTGGCTTACACTCAGAGCTGGGTGAGCCGTGGAATGTGAGAATGCTGTCAGTAGAAAACGGCTCCTTCTTGTCCCTTTTCTTCCTGTCAGTGGTTAATCGTTCAAGGAAACCTGTCCCAGGAACAAACGACCTTAGCACAGTGGTTTGCCACTGGGACGGCAGTCCAGCTGGAAAAATCATCCCACACAGCAGAAAGTCATCCATAAGGTTTTTAAAAATGATTTATAGCTGCGTACATGGAATATAAGATGACCCTGGCTGGGCGGGGAGGGGCAACTCCTCCAGCTGCCGTGGCAGGAAGTCGTCTGGGGCACATGACAGGCAAGGACAGGAAGAAGGAGACAGGTAGAATGCTGAGGAAAGAGGAGCCTTCCATAAACAGGAAACAAGCCCTGTTCCCTTTGCCTCTTAAATCTCAAGTGGCGACAAGTGGAGGACGCTATTCCCAGCCAGGAGACAGGCGACGGGATCTGTCGCCCGACCCTGGCAAACAGCTTGATACAAGTGAGGAAAATCATCAGCCTGTAATTCCTTCAAGGCAGGGCTGCTGAGGAGGATAAGAAAGGGATAGATTGATGGTTGAAAGGAAAAGGATGTTGATTACACAGGAAGAAAATTCAAGAACACTTGGCGAGACCTAGGATAAGAGAAGAAGCTAACACAGAACTGTGGCTGTGAACAGAGCCTCATCGGTCATCACCAGAAGCATAGAACAAATAGTCTTGTTTGGGGACTTAATTGTGGCATAATGCAAGGAAAATAGCAAATTGCAAAGCAGGATATGGAAATTGCACAGTCCTGCAGACACAGACACACCTGTGCACGTGACCAGACAGACATTTATTAAGGCGAAAGGGGAAATGACACGATTATAGCTATTAACTACGTTTTCCCTTTAGCTCACCTATATTTGCAGAGTTTTAAACACTGTGCAGTAACACAGGGAGTGGACCACAAATCCATATAGCCATTGGATGGCTGAACATCGGAGTTTGATCTGTTATTAATGCAGCCTTCATAAGCAGAACCAGCATGTCATCCTACCCACGTTAAAATGCAATTCAGTCTGATCCATTAAATAACACCCGCAAACGCGCACCACCTCGCGCAGGGGCCATCAGGGCCTGCGTAGCTTTAAATGCCAACATTTACACATCAGCCCACAAGCTCACTGTGTTCAACCTCCCTTTTGATTCTTGAAGATAATTCTCCACGATAAGTTCAAGAGCTTCAGAGAGCAGGCAACACAGTCCATGGCAGGGACAGCCCCTGCCCCCCTTACTAGGAGACCCCTATGGAGACTGCCTATCAGCTACATCTCAGCAGGGGGCCTAGGTTATCTCCATGCATGGTCCTTGCTTGGTGCATCAGCCTCCACCAGCACCCCTGGGCCCAGATCTGTTGGCTCCATTGGTCTCCTTGTGGAGCTCCTGTCCCCTCCAGGTCCTTCTATACCCGCAACTCTTTCATAGGACTCCCTGCCCTCTGCCCAAAGTTTGGCTGTGAGTCTCAGCATCTGCTTCAGTCCCCTGCTGGGTGAAGTCTTTCAGAGGACATCTGTGGTAGGCTCCTGTCCTGTTCTTCTTCAACTGCTGAGCAAATTTTTAAAAATAAATTTAAATTTAAAAAAATATGAGCTCATTTCCACTGCCTTTTATTTAGAAATACTTTACTTTTCTTCTAAGAATCCTTAGAAGAGAAATAACTAAAAGTTGATTTTTTTTCTTGTGTCTATATTCTATGATTTTTAAAATGTAGAAGGATGGAAACAAGTTATGTTATGATATGAGGACTATGAGTGATATATATTCTTTTATATTTTAAGTTTTCTTTTAACTTATTTTTAACAATAAAAAATAATATTTGGCAAGCCAGTCGACATTCTAGCACATGGGGAAAAGGGGGCTCATGAATTAGGGGAAAGAATCGGGACAAACATGGTCAAAATACAGGGTATGAAATTCTCAAAGAATAAATACACTTTGAAAATAACATGCAAAGTAGGGTAAAGGCTACGACACTAGAATTAAATGGGAGAAATGACGTCTATGCCCTACAGCATAATACAGTAACTGTAGTTAACAATGCCGTATTGTATACATCAAAATAGGTGGAAGAGAAGTTTTTCAATGCTCTCAGGAAAAAAAAAAAAGCTATAAGCAACATTTGAGAACATGTATATGCTAGTTCCTCTGAGCTGATCATCACACTTATATACATACGTTGAAATACAAGTCCACTCCATAAATATGTCTGATTATTATGTATAAAATCATTTTAAAAATAATGCTTGACATTGGAGGAGCCCATTCCTCAGTGTTCCTAGCAGTGTCCCCATGTTTAACTGCCAGCTGTGGCCTGGAGCCACCATCCTGCATACGCAGAGCTCGTACAGCATGGCAGTGTCCCTCTGACAACACTGCTTGAGGTCCCACTCCATCTTGGCTCCGCCAACACCCACTTCTCATGGCGACTAGTTCTGGGTAAGGCTGAAGTGTGATGAAGGTAGTGACTGCTTTCCCTCTTTCCGGACTTGGTGGCAGGAATTCTGCCATCCAGAACTGGCCTTCAGTGAGATCAGGTTGTGTCAACTTTGGGACCCTTTGTTGATGTCGGGGTACCCGTACAACCCTCAGCCCTTCAATTGCTGGCTTTGGAGAGATCTTATAGAGACCTAGTCTCTATTTGTCCCACTGATGCTGTTGCCCAGTCTGCATCAGAAAGCCTGACGGGACAATGGATGGGAAACAGACGGCTCACGTGACTGTCCTCTGTGACCCACACTGTCCTCTCTGCCCACAGGGGCTGCAGTCTCAGCATGTCTGAATACCGGGATCTCTGTGCTGCCAGATGCCTCGCACAACCTTAGGGATCTCCAGCACCTGGCTCACTGAAGGCTATTCAGTATGCGTCTAACAACTAAGAGCGCGCCCTTCCCTCATGTTCCCTGGTCCTTCTCTGCCTGGTCTTGATACCCATCCCCTCTCAGAGGGGGGAGCAGAGAAAAACAGATTCAGATAGCTGCTTCTCCCATCTTCGACTTCTTTTCTTCCCATAGCAAAAGTGCTGCACTATTCATATATATTTCCCAACATGGTATTACATGGCAGAGCAGCGAACCTGGTACCCAGGCTTTCTCACCCTAGTTGAGAAGGAGGGCCCCTTCCTTTGTATATTTTAGGGGAAATTAAGGAATTTAGAAAAAGTCACTTCTCAAAACAATAGCTGCCTTGGAGGAAGACCATTGTCTGCAGGCAGAATGCAATTTGTTTCTTCTGACTATAGAAGCCTTTGTCTTCACAGTCTATGTGTGAGATTTCTCATGTCCACGCCCTCCTCCTCGTGTTTTCTCGCCCCACCCATGCAGGAAGAGGCATGCTCTGATCCCACCAGGCCATCCTCACTCCTTCAGAGAGACTTAGTAGGAAGAAAAAGAAAAAGAGCACAGCAAAATTTCAAGCCATCTCATCAATGACAATAAGAAAAAGAAACATCTATTTTAAAAATAGACAACTGTTAGCTAGCTCAATTAAAAAAAAAAAAAAGTCTTTCGAGAATGGATAACCTCAAACTCACATGTTCTAATGTGAGTTGGGAGAGGTCGAATGGAGGCTGAGATGTTGGTGCCCAAACGTCCACTACACTGGTAATGAGCCCTAGCTGCCTGCCACTGAAATGGGACCAGTCCTAGGGTCAGCATGTGTGGTGAGAAGGAAGTGAAACTGTATGTGTAAAGCAAAGTGACTGCCACACAGCACTTGCTCAGGGAACGTTCCCTAATACTCAGAAAGATGAGCTACTGTTGACTGACAAAGGAAGCCCAGGAAATCCTGAGAGTGTAGACCAGTAACTGTGGCTGAGTGTTTGCCTGTAGGCCCAGGATTATGACTTTTAAATATCATAATAAATATCGCCACTCAATGGTGTCATCCCAAAGACTTTGAAAACACAGTAGAGTTACAGGGGTGGCAGACACCTTGCAGGCCGCCCACCCAGCACTCCATGCAGCAGCAGCTGTGTACCCCGACAGCGGCGGCAAGCTCCTCTCCAGCTTTATCTTTGCTGTCTCCAGAGGTAAGTGTGCTATTGTGGCAAATTATCAATATGGCCTAATAATGTTTATCATTAGGCCTATAATTATTATTATGGCAGTATTTTCTAACCTGCTAGCACTCAATCAAGACACAGACATCTGTTATATTTTAAAATAGCCTTAGTTAACCTGGGGCAGGGCAGATATTAACCCCCTGAACCATCTCCCATAGTGGGGCAGGTATAGCATATCCCATACCTGCCCCACTTCCATGCCATCTACTTCTAATAATTTCTATCAAGCTACCTCCCATCCATAATCCCAAATATTTGCTAATTATCATCATCTGGGCCTAGTCTCCATCCATGCCGGCCATGTGCTTCTCCTCCACCTAACCCATGACGCAGCCTTCTTCCTTCTCCTCTCCTCCGGTCTCTTCCCCTAAGATTCTCTCAAATCTCCCTGCGCCCTGGAACCTTATCCATGCCTATGCCATTTGCCCTGCCCAGGTGTGGTGGCCTTTTATTGGTCAAACAGGTTAGGCTCTTGGGCAAGGTACAAGGTGGGTACAGAGACAGCAAGCAGTAATTAGCACCAAACACATCAGACCAACCTCCAACAGTGTGCTGTTGCCCGTGGGGACTGACTCTTCCCTTCCGGTTCTGACTTCTCCAAGTCTCTGCCTACCATCACATGCTAGTTTTTCTTACAACTTTTCTCATTCATTCCTCACATTTTTCTCATGATGTATTGAGCACAGCGGCCCATAAAGTATAACAAACATTTGTTAAAGAGACACTCAAAGTTCTCCACACATACACCCTCCACATTTCCCCCCGCCCCCAGAGGTAATAATCCCTTGTGAGAGTGATTTTCACACTTTCAGCCTTTGTTATCCATATACATACTTTAATGTAGATGGTGACTCTATACATTTTTTCATATACTTCTCATGACAGCTTTTCTTTTTCATTTTTATTGCCTTGTGGGAATGACTCCATATCCTGGCATATGGGCAGGAAAAGGTAATTCCAACATGTGTCCCATCCATGGGTCTCTCACTAGCTCAGGTTTGACATTCTAGTGTCACAAGGAAGAGACCAAGTAGTTTCTATAATTATACAAAGTGTAGGATTTGGAGATAAGTCAGCCAGTAAAGTGCTTGTCTCACAAGCAATAAGACCCGAGCTCAAGCTCAAGAACCCACATGATAATGCCAGGCATGTTGGCACGTGCATCTGTCTGCTCCCAGCACTGGAGAGGCATCGACAGAGGAATGCCTGAAGCCTGCTGACCAAGCATTCTAGCCTCACTGGAGAGCTCCATTCAGGCTAGGTAAGTCTCTGTCCCCAAGGAAGTAGCTGATTCCTCTAGGAATGGAACACGAGGTGTTCCCCTAGCCTCTACATGCGTGCACAGCCACAAATCCATAAAAGAACATACATTTTAAATTATAGATGGTAGGGAGATAGATGATACATACATAAATAAAACATACATACATACATACATACATACATAGATGATAAATAATAGACAGATGATAGATGATACATACATTCATACATAGATGATACATACATACATACTAGATAGATAGATAGATAGATAGATAGATAGATAGATAGATAGATAGAGACAGATGATAAATACATTCATACATAGATGATACACAAATAAATACATACATATATACATACATGATAGATAGATAGATAGATAGATAGATAGATAGATAGATAGATAGATAGATGTCACCATCATGTCCAGTGCAGTGGTTCTTGCCAGTAAAGCATGTGAAGACTGTGTCTCACGTCCTGGCAGAGGGACAAGGGTACAATTCATTCTCCAGGAAGCTTGTTCCTTTTGCCACCTACAGTTGAGTGGCCGGAGCATTTATACTTTCTCTGGTCACTTGAGAGTAAAAAGCATACCAACTGGATGGAAAACAAGGTAACCAGGACCATTCATTCAGGGGAAATAGGGCTTCTTTCATATAAAAGTTAAAGACAATTAAAATTGTAAGTTTTTCTCTCCTTCTTTGAGACAAAATCTTACTATGTAGCCCAGGCTGACCTAGAATCACTATTTTGTTTTGTTTTGGTTTTTGAGACAGGGTTTCTCTGTGTAGCCTTGGCTGCCCTGGACTCCATTTGTAGACCAGGTTAGCCTTGAACTCACAGACGTCTACCTGCCTCAGATTCTCGAGTGCTGGAATTAAAAGTGTGCACCACCACACCTGGCTAGAACTTACTATATAGCGTAAATTGTCCTCAGATTTCTGATTCCCTCTGGATACAGTATGCCCCAACCAGGAGATGAAGGGCACAGATAGAAGAATCACCAAAAAACCACAGGCCAACTGTCAGGCCAGCTATCCTGTCATGCACAGTAGAGAACACCAGCACCACTGGCCTTCTCTCAAACAAGGTAGGAGAAAATTACCAACACCTGAGGCTGCCCTATGACATTCACACATGCAACACACACACACACACACACACACACACACACACATGAACACACATACACACACATGCACACACATACAAAACTTATGAAATTATGAAACTACTTCTTCGGTCCTCAAAGTGCTGGGATTGCAGGCATAGACCACAATAAGCCATAAACTTGGGCTTTTCTTTTTAAAGCTATGTTCAGTAGAGACAAAATGGCCTCTGTTGAGTCAATTTTATTAAGACTTCTTTTAAAAAGCCATGAAAGACCAACTATTGTTACATTTTGAGCCTGATGTTTCCCCCACAAAATGAATGCTTTACCCTTAGTTGTGTCTGAGGAGATGGGGCTGAGGGTGGTATCTGGTTCCCAATTCCTGACTTGCACTCTGTTTCCAGTCCACCATGTGATGAACAGCCGCATCTCCCACTTGCTCCATCACTGTGATGCGCTGCTTCCCCACTGGGCCAGAATCAGTATAACCCAGGACTGTGGGCTGAACCCCTTCAAACCGCGAGCCAAGCCAAACAACAACCACTTTCTGCAAGTTGTCCTTGGTAGTTTGGGTAAAATGAGAAGATGAATGATTCAATTGCTTTAACTTAAGATGGGGATGAATAGCAAGACTTGGGCAAAGGAAGGGGGTTGTTTAAGATCATCCAGTGAATTAGTAATGTCTTTGTTTATGGGGGAAAATGATATGGGTTGAATGCAAGCCGGCAGCGGCTATGTGCAGTCACTGTGCCAGCATTTTTTTTAATGTATACTTATTAAGTCACAAACAAAGCATGTCCTACCTCTCCAATACTGAGGCACAGGCTTGAGAGGCAATCTCTTATTCAAACAGTTACCAACCCACTAATTCACAGAACCTACTGATGAATCACCAAGGTCAATATTCGAAGCCACTTGGGCTATGCAGGAATGTGACGGACACATAAAGTAAGAAATGGAGATTCAGAAAAGTGAGCTTTCTCTCCAGCATCTCATACAACTAAGGCAGGGCAGGAGCCTGACTCCCTTCCTTACACCAGAACCTCAGGCTCACTCTGTCCAGCCCTAACATGAAGTCTGACACTGGGAAACTCAGGGGAGTCTCTCAATGGCACATTCAGAAGCACATAGTATCTGTGAGTCACAGCTGGTGTGGCCATGACCTCTACAAAACTCTGGCCACCCACTGCTATCTCCTCACACAGGGACCATCAACTAAAGAGGCAACTCAGTTTACTCTCTTAAAAACTCCACATACTTCAGATTCCCAATGTAATTTTAAATGGAGGAAAACCCTGCAGCCCATACAAAGACACGTTTACCATGCATGGGGGGCGGGGGGAACAGCCATCAGTCCTGCCTAAGCCACATTGCAGCCTGCTAAGTGCTCTAGCATGCCTAACCACGGGGTCTGCACATCTCTATCAGTAGCAGATGGTAGTCTTTAGAGGGAAATGGAAGCAACTGGAAAGGACCTGGATGGACAGCCTGGATCTTCCTCCTGGATCAGCTGGCTGTCTCCAGTTGTTCAGCAAGCAACTGCAGGGTAGAAGGCCACTTGTTACAAGAGCAGCAAGGAATGCTGCCTGCCGTGTTACTTGGTTAGCTGCAGTGTGTGGTAGTGGTGATGCCCCTCTCAAGGTGTCTTTGAGATCATTTACACTCTAAGAACGCATTCCGTCGCTGTGGAGTCGCCACTAGGGCAAACAGGCAGCCTGGCTCAAGTTTCCCTTCCTTGGTGTTTTCTTATCTGTCTCCCATGATGGCTCAGCCTCCGTGGGTGAGTGTGGTCAGGAAGCAGCACACAGCCTCTGTTTTTATTCCCCATGTGGAAATTTTCTAATTATAGGTCACACCAAGAGTTTCCATTCTCCCCCACAGCACTTTACCTTGTTTATATAACTTAAAAAGCAAAGACCCAGGGCCTTTCTTTAAACGACGCCTTAGAGTATGGGGCGCTTAATGAGGAATCGAACTCGGTCTCTTATCTTTCTGACTGGTAAATAGCTGCCTGTTATCTGCTTTGTCTGCAGCCGAAATGACAATCTCCTTTCTGCTTAGAGTTTTACAGTCTGATTACGCCCCACATTTCCTGTGCCAGCCATCAAGAGCAAGAACAGTAACACACACACACACACACACACACACACACACACACACACACACACA
>OU015756.1:38725486-38765924 GCA_907169655.1 Acomys percivali | reverse complement strand
CACACACACACACACACACACACACACACACACACACACACACACACCTCTCTAAAACTCCAATCTTCATGGAAGAAAAGGATACACCAATGAAACCAAGAAATGAGAGTTATAGACTCAAGATAGGTAAATGACGGTGCCAACTTAATAAAGGGGTCTGTTAAGAGCGTACATAGTTGTCTTAGACCATTGGTATTCTTTGGAGAATGCAAGCTATGGGCCATTTTTAAGAGCTGTATTCTAATTGTGCAGATGAGTCCTCCATAAATTAATTGCCTAAAGAGAAAGCTGTGTCTGCCATTATGTCATCCTCATCTGGGACCCAGGAGAAACTGATTCAACAGCAGAACCTCTTAGGCGAGCTTCAACGGTAGTAGTCATCAGACCTAGAAACATGAAAAGGAAGACCTTGCTTTTTGTTGTTTTATTTGTTTGATTGTTTGATTGTTTGCTTGCTTGCTTAAAAGCTCAGACTGGCCTCAACAGTGAGATCCTCCTGCCTCAGTCTCCAGAGTGCTGGGACTATAGCCTTATGCCACCACACCCACCTCTAAATAGTATTACTATAAAAGGTTTACAAAACACACACACACATTTTAAGCCTTTTTTTCTTCAAAGCCAGAAACCAGCTATGGAGGAAATCAGCTAATCTTTTCTGCCAGGGTGTGTGAAGAGAAATCTCTTTTACAGATCAACTGAACAATGAAGCCTACTGAGGAAATGTGGGGGGTGGGGGGAAAGTAGGATTTTTTAGCAAAAGCCCTTGGCCCTGAGGGTTGGCATTAACATTGACTACTATAAAATAAACCACTTGATTATCCTCTAGGGTCTGAAGAGCATATCTCCACGAAGGGAAATTGATTTAAGAAGCAGGCTGCCAAGTGTGTTCAGGGAAGGTGTTTGCTCTTCAGGAAGCTTTAACTGGAGCACAGCAGGAAAGCAGGGTGCAGGAAGGATCAGGGGACCCAAGAGAATCAATGGGTTCCATGCGTCAGGCACACCACAGCTTCCGTCCTCACGTGGGGACGAGTAACTGAGGGGCCATGGGGGCACAGCGTGAATGCCACTGGACCCACATTATCGCCATTATCTGGGGATTCCCAAGCAGGATACACTTAGGAGACATTCGAGACCACTTAAACAGACATTTTCCAGGCTGTAAGTTTCTTGACTTTTTTTGAATTGGTGTTCCATTTTGATTCGTGGAAAAGCCATACCTCACTGTCTCAACCAGACTTCAGCGTGTGCCTCTGCACAAGGATGCTCTGCGTGGGGATGCATCCCAGAATACCTAAGGAATCTGTCACCGTGTGTAGGAAGACTCTGTCAAGTTTAATGCTTTTGTTGATTCTATGAAAGACGTTCATTTTTCTATTCTTTAAAATATACAAGTATCTCCCGTACATAGATAGCACTCATTATATAATTTTATTTCTATATATTATAATACTTTATTCTTCTCAAGCATCCTATCTGCTTTCTCATCTCCTAAGCATCCTCTACCAAGGTCTTCATAAAGCTCATTTTCTTAGGACTTAATCTAAGAAGTCTCCCAGGTCTGATACATACATACTTCAGGATGATTTGCTAAAGCAAATCTTTGGGAACTTGCTAAGCTCCTAGAATTAAAGTGAGAAACTATTCAGGATCACGGGGCTATAAGGAGTGTATGTGTGGTGAAGGAAATATTGAGATTGATAACAGACAAGTAAAAAAATAAAAAAACACTGTGCTCTTTAACACCTCAACAAGTGAGTAAGGTCCCCTGAGCCACCAGAGCTATCACACTGAGACCACAAGCACACTAATGGACACTCCAGGTCTACCACTAGCCCACACCAAGTTTCTAGACAAATTAGAGAAAAACATTCTTTCCTTAAAGAATTTGCATTTTGCACCTCCTGAAAATTTGTTATAATGCAGTGGCAGTTTTTAAGGGAAACCTATTTCCCTGGGGATGGAGCAATGGTTCAGCAGCTAAGAGCATGTACTGCTCTTGGAAAAGCTCTGAGTTCAAGTCCCAGCATCCATAGCAGATGGCCCATAACTGCCTGTGACTCCAGCTCCAAAGGATCCAATAGCATCTTCCGGACTCTGTGGGTACCCACATTCACATTCCCACACACGATACACGTCGATAGAATTGATAGAATTAATTCACATTAAATAAATAGATAAAATAGTTTAAAAGATGCTTAACCTCCTGCTTGGGTTAATATTGCCATGTAAGTTTGTACAAATAAGTTGTGCCTATGAGGAAAATTATATTCGGTGGACAGTCCTTTGTTCAGCCTATAACTTGCCCAATGATACATGTACCCCAAGCATTTCTTTGCTTAGAGTCACTTAATGCAAGTTTGGAGAAGATCTGAGTTCTGGCACATGGTATGTCCTCTGTAGGCATCAATTAAATGGATGGATGAACGAACAAGTGCATGGAATACTTTGTTAGCCTAAGAACCTTCTCTAAATGTGAAAAAAAAGTGCAACTAGTGTTTCCTGACCACCTGTGCATCAGGTTTTACGTTAAGCATTTGTACACATCCCCTTGAAAACTCATCCATAGTTACTTTGTGCTCTTCCCAGACAAGCTGAGTGATTTTTGAAGTGCTTCAACTGATGACTTGCACACTGTGCTCTGACTACCATAAGCCCATCCCTAACCATTGTCCTGACAGCTCTGTCCTATGGGCGGGGGGGAGGGGGGGCCGTAGGGGGCGCGGGCCTGTGCTGCTATATCCATTATAAGCACAGGACTTCCTGTGTGGCCAGTCCAAGGGAAAGAAGGCACAAAACGGCCATTATCAAACTCTTTTCTCTCTATACAGACAAAATTGTTCTCTTTATTCAACCTGGGCTTGTAATGAGATATCTATTAGCAGATAAAACAAGGGGTTTGTTGTTGGTGTTGGTGTTGGTGGAGGTGGTTTGTTTGTTTTTGCTTTTGTTGTTTTGTTTTGCTCAACCTGTGAAGACAACACCATGACTTATAACATCATCTGAAGTGTCCCTGCCACTAGATGGCACCGAAGCTCAAATGTCATAGCACTGTGGACCACTTCTGCCATGTCTTAAATAAGATGATAGTACCAAGAGAAACGAGGGTGGCTGTGCCAGGGGCTCTCCCAGGGCCAGCGTGCACATCACCTTGAATCTTTACACCTCCTCAGGGTACGTCTGATCCCACATCTACTTCACATATAAATGGAGCCTGACAGGTAAGTGTCCTGGCCGAGATCACTCAGGTGGTAAAGGGCAACGCAGAGGCTGCCAAGCCGGGCAACCTGACTCTCCAGCCCGACATCCTTCACACTCTCCTGTTCCTTCTGTTTCCTCTCCCTCCTCCATGATCACTGACCCTGAATTTAGCTAATGAGTACATGTGCAATGGCCACCAGAGGTTATTTCTGAAAGGTATGGAAAACTCCTCTCTTCGAATGATACAAAAAAAAAAACTCTCTTTCTGCCACATGAGTGCACCAGACAAGAGCTAAGATTCAGCTGGTCTCAAGGACTTACTCAAGGGGCACAGCCTCAAAAGAGCATCACCCCCCATGGTGAAGAGACAGGTCGCAGCCAGTCCCATCTGGCTGCAGTGTCTCACGTGGTAGAGCGTGCCCCCAGGGAGACCAGAAGACCCGCCTCTCCTTACCCATCTCAGGATGTACACTACAGCTTGGCTTCTTGAGAATCCAGTACTATATTTTCTAAAAACAAAGACTAGTGGCCTGGGGGTATAGCTCACATACCTTAGGATAAACTAGACCCACAGTTGATAGTTGATTCCCAGTACTGGAAAAAAAATAACCAAATCAAACCAAACAAACAAAAAAACCATAAAATAGGGGATAATGTGTGTTTTCCTCTTTCTGAATTAAAAAAAAAAAAAACTGAGTGAAGGTATTGCTCACCTGCTGTTGTCTCTCAAAGGTGTGGCACTTTAAGCTCCTCCCACTGTAAAACTAAATAACTTCTTTGATCTCCTATCCCTTATTTTTTTTTTTTAACAACCAAAGGCTCTTTCTAAAGAATTGTTTTTAAAGCACAGACCTTACCGGATCTCCTCTTCCCAGACTCAACCATTGACTCTGTCGTCAGCTGCAAACATAGTGTAAGGGTTTTCTTTGCTCGCACCCAACCTGCACCTTCTGCCTCCTCGCCCCTCCTCCACCTCTCACAGCAGAGCAGATCCCTAGCCTCTGCCTTCCTCCTTGATTCTGACTCCATATCTCTCTGCAGCTAGTCCCCCCACCCATCAGGGTTCTGCTGCCACTATCAGAGCTCTTGGCCTTTCTTGGCTTCCTGGCCTCCTTTAGAGAATGACTCTCAAACACCGCACAGCAGAGAGATGAGAACGTCACCCAAATCAGACCTCTCAATCCCTCTCACCTTGAACTTGGCAGCTTGAGAGACCTCTGACCTATAGTGTTGGGGCTGACTCTTCCCTGAAGCCCCCACTCTGAAGGATAGCTACCGCCAGCCCCTGATGCAATGGGTTTCCTTAAAGCAAAGGTTCTCAAGCTGCGGGTCAAGGGACCTTTTCACAGGGGTCACCTAAGTCCATCAGAAAACATGGGTATTGACATTACAATTCACAGCTAGCAAAATCACAGTTGTGAAGTGGCAACAGAGATCATTTTATGGTTGGGGTGACCACAACATGAGAAACTGTATCAAACAGTCGCAGCTTTAGGAAGGTTGAGAACCACTGCCATACACACTGAACAGTTCTTCAAGATCCAGTTCAAATAACAACTTCTCCGTGAAGCCTCCCTTGGGGGTGGCAGACAGGTTTGTTTGTATACATATAACTCCCTATAGAGTGTTAGCTTCTTAAAGATGGAGGCGGTGGAGGGGAGCTTGGTCACTTGTATCTCTAATGAATCATGGTAGAAAGCCAGATACACAGTCTTTTAAAAATAAAAAAAAAAAAAAAATTTCTTGCCTTCATGATCAACTATCTCATAGGCAGAGGTCTAAGTTACTTATAGGATTTCTTGGGAGCTTAATTTGCTAATCTAAGCTGGGCCTGGTGGCACAAGCCTGTCATGCCAGGAGACTGAGGCAGAGGGCTACGAGTTCAAGGTCCACCTGGGCTACAGACCGAATTCAAACTTAGCCCGAGCAACTTAGTGAGAGCCTGACTGAAAATAAAAAGCTAAAAGAAGGGAAGGAACGTGACTCACTGGCAAAGCACTCGCCCGAGATATGTGGGAATCTAAATTCCTTGTCTGTACTGGAGGGGAGGGAAGAAAAAAAAAACCAACCTATGTTCTGCAGTGGTCATACATGTTGTGACTAACCGAACGTTTTTAACCTGAGGAATCTTTTATGCAGTTGTCTAACTATCATACAGTCGCAGGAGAGCCCTCCCTCCCTCAGTGACAATAAAAGGACTAGGGAAACAGCTCGGTGGTAGAATGCCAGGGGTCCTGTCATAAGAAGGCCACGGGCTACAGGAGAGACTCCCAACTTTTGCCCTGCTTTTTACTTCTCTACTGAAATGTCAGGCCTCTGGCAGCTGCCACTGTCGAATCCCCAGCTAGCCTGGGACAAACAATGGGAACTGTGACAGTTCCCCTGCTTAGGGTTTTTTTGTTTTGTTTTTCTTTCACAGGAAAAGGTTGACCATAGCTGTGTCTATGTTTAGACTGCTGTCTTTTGTATTTGGCTTAGTAAACTGCATTTCAAGGCCCCCCTGGATGTAAGCTATACTCATTATCCGCACAATTTTCCCTCCGATGAGATTTTCACATCGGAGTGACGAAGGGTGCTAAGGTGTAAGACGCACTTTGCAGCTCTGAGAGACAGTCTGACCCTACAGTGCTGGGCTTGGCTCTTCCCTGAAAGCTCCACTCTGAAGAATAGTTATGGAGAGAATGGCAAAGGGACATAAATAGAGATGAGGCTTTTATATCCAAAGTAGTAAAATAACACTACCAGTAAACTGAGAAGCTGTACATTGGCTAATAAGATACCCAATTAAGAAAGACCGGTAGGAGGTATTCAAAACATGATTTAGCTTCTCTGACATTTCTAGGAGACACAATCTCACAGAGATTTCCTGTTCCCCTGACTCTTACGCTGTCTCCACCCCCTCCTCTACAATGCTCTCTGAGCCTTAGGTGCCAGGAGTAGCACTGTTGATGGATTAACTGTGACCGGGTCCATAGCTCTGCAATCCGATCAGCTGCGGTTTCCTGCAGTGGTCTGTGGCAAAGCAAAGTTTCCTCGATGAGGGGTAAGAACTACATTCATCCGTGGGTGTACACATACAGAATGAAGTCGGCCCGCACGGCTGCCTCAACACAGCCTGAGCAAGGACGACACCCGTGACCGTGCTAACATGCAGAGGGGAAGCACGGAAAGCCTCAACCTTACACAAAGAACCCAGGCAACCTTAGGCAACCCAGGAACGCTGAGAGCTGGAGAAACGGTCCTTCGCAGAGAAAAGCACGCCGATCGGTGAGCCAGTTACCAACGGTCAGCCCTAAAAGCATACATAGAAGTAGCATTTCCCAGGCTGAGCAAGTTTTATTAGTGCACTTAGGAATACACACACACATAGGTAACAAGAGTTAAAAATAAAAAGGTCACGAATTTGAAAGAGAGCAAGTGGGTAAACAGTAGGGGTTAGAGGGAAGGCAGGAAATGCCATAATTATAGTATAATCTCAAAAAATGAAAAACTATAACCCAAGCAATACGCTCTAGAGACAGAGAGATAGCCTAGTGGATAAAAGCCCTTGCCAAGCAAGCGCAGCAATGTAAGTTCAACCCTAAGACTTTTCATGGTGGACAGAGAGAACTGACTCCCCCAACTTTTTTTCTGACCTCACATAACCCCCACACACTTGCCACAGGTATGCATACACCTATGTATGTACACATATGAACACGATTAGACACCCATACAATAACAATAAAGGATTCAGAAAAAATGACCCAACTATTGATATCTACCAATACCTCACCTCAAATGGTACACACAGGTAGAAAATAAAATGATAGGAAAAAAAGATATATAGTACAAAGGTTACTAACAGAAAGCAGGAGTGGCTATATTAATAACGGATAAGGTAGACTTCACAGTGATAAGCAAAGGATATTACATAGAAACAGTGGGCCAATCTTTTTTAAAAAACCATATTTCTAAATGTGCAGGAACAAAATACAAGTAAATAAAGCTGTAAAATGAAAACTTGCTAGGTGTGGATGGAACAAACACAATTCCACAATTACAGTGAGAGAATTCAGCGTCTTACCTCAACAAACAGAGAATATAATCATTACTTAGTAAATCAGCATGGACGTAGAAAAAGATGTTACTTGTCAGGAAGTAAAGTCAACATTTATAAGCCATCCTATTTAACAGTAGAGAGACACTTCTTTAAAAAAAAGAAAGAAAGAAAGAAAGAAAGAAAGAAACCACAAAAATATAACAATCTGACCCATTCTCCATCCACTTACAAAGAAAAGGAAAAAAAAAAACACAGTCTCTCAGAATATGTTTCCTACCACAATATAATCAAAGTAGAAATCAGTAAGCACTGGGGGAGGCAGAGGGAGGTGGATCTCTGTGAGTTCGAGGCCAGGCTAGTTTACAAAGAGAATTTAGGACAGCCAGGTCTACACAGAGAAACTCTGTCTCAGGAAAAAAAGAAAGAAATGGGAAAATATCCCAATATTTGAAAATAAACAATAGTTCTAGATAACCCACGAGCCAAAGAGGAAGACTTACAATAAGTTAAAGTGGCGTCAAAGGGAAATGAGAACATATTGGCAAAATCTGTGAGAGAAAGCCACAGTGGGGCTAAAAAGCTGACAGTGCCAACAGTGCATGAAAACCAGCTAATCTTCAACCTCAAAACGTCTGAAAAATAATAGAGAAAATAAACCCAAGTTAAAACAGAGTGAAATAAGAAAGGTGACTGGGAACTGTGGAGCTGAAGGCGCAAAAACAGTAGAGAAAAAACAGCAAACAGTGCCTCAGAAATACCAGACATTACCAGAGAGTAAGAAAGAGCAGTGACACAAATTGCCAATGTAAGTACCAGAAAGCATAAAGCAGTGGTGTCATCATAGACCTCCCCCAAAGCAAAGGAACAATAAGAGAATAATACAAAAAACAGAACAAACAAACAAAAACAATTCTACCCTTGTGTTTATGTGTCCATAAAATGGACCTATTCCAACTCAAAAATAAAAATAAACAAACAAAACAAAAAAACAAAAACAAAAAAAAAAACAAAAAAAAAAAACAAAGAAACTGACCTGAGAAGTTACACTGGGTGTCTTTTGAGGAGCCACATAACTGTATGAGGAAACAGATCAGAAGTTAAGGGCTCCCAACAGAGAGAGCTCCAGATCAAGGGTTTCACTAAAGAATTCTAATTATCCAAAGAATTAATGCCAAATCTACCTGATCTTTTTGCAGCAAAGCCAAAAATGAGAATATTTCCCAATTCATTTTATAAAGTTAACATACTCTGATATCAAACATTTAAAAGTAGACAGTACATAGAAAGGAACTCCAGTCCAAAATTCAGGAATAGGTGAAAAATTGCTCAGCAAAACAGCAGCAAACAAAATCCAGTAATAAATATATTTTTAAAAAGGACCATATCACAACCAAATGGGGCTCATCCTAGTAGTAAAGTCTAAATCAACATTTTAAAAACTTATCACTGTATTCTATAATATTAGCAAACTAAGGAAAATGATATGACCATATCAATTAATCTACAAAAAGAGTTGACAGCATTTAACATGTTTATGCTTAAACACCGTGAGAATAAATAAGAATACAGGAGTGTTTCTGCAGTGTAATGACAAACATGTAACAAAAACTTATAAGTAACATTTTATATCAAAGAGATGGAAAAGGTTATGCACTTGAGATATGGAATAAGGTATAACGTGTGCTCTCACCACTCTTACTCAAAGGTATTGAAATTCCATTGCAATGCAATAAAAAATAGGAAAATAAAATAAAAATAAAAGTAAAAAAAAATAAAAAACATATGTTAAATATAGGAAGACAAACAATAGAAATTAAAGCTTTCCAAAATTAAAGGAGTAAATTGATAAGTTAACTAACTCATATTTCTGTATACTAAAAATGAGTGCTAAAATTAGTAATATAATTTATAATCACCCAAACAAAAGTAACTGGTAGATATGAACTTTATGAATGTACAAAATTATGTGGCACAAACTATACACCACTGATGACAAAAATCAAAAGAAATTTAAGTAATGTGATTTCTTTGGCTGCTTCATTCTGAACATGTTTTTCTGTTCTATCTTCTAGTTTCATAATCTTTTATTTGACTATATCTAATACGCTTGTTAACCTTCTGTTGACCCTTAAATTCCAACTACTCTTGCACAATGTTGTTTAGCTTTCTTTCATAGTTTCTAGTAGTACTGAGAGTCTCCACCTTGGCATCTCAAGTCTTGAACACACCATAGGACTTTAAAAAAAAAAACTATAGCTGCTGCTTCAAATTGACACTTTGTTGGTCTGTTATCCATATCTATTATCTAACTTTTTTTCTAAAACAAAAATTTGGTAATTGGCTTTGTCTGATGGTGTGCACAGGAAATTTTATTATATGCCAAATATTAGGAAAATGCAACCAAAACATGAAGCTCTGTGTGATTACCAATTCTGTTTCTGGCTAGGATCCAGACTAAAAGACAACCCTTTTATGAGCTTTCATGAGAGTCGGGCTGTCGTGAGAAGGGTTTTTTTAATTTATTTATTTATTTTTATGTTATATACATTAGTGTTTTGCCTGCATGTATGTCTATGTGAGGGTGTCAGATCTTGGAGTTACAGTTGTGAGCTGCCATGTAGGTGCTGGGGATCAAACCCAGGTCCTCTGGAAGAGCAGTCAGTGCTCTTAACCACTGAGCCATCTCTCCAGCCCTCTAGAGAAAGGTTTTATTTTGGTGTTATCTATTCATTCTCACAGCTACACTGACATCTTTTGAAGATCTAAGATGAAGCCTAGGAGCCCCTCCTTTGTGAGGGCTCCTAAATATCAGGAATTATTCTTTTATCTGTACCATATCGTAGAAACTAGGCTTGCACACCCACCCTCCCAGCCTACCTTTTCTGTTCAGCTTCTTTGTACTTTGTCCTCCACTCATGAGTCACGCAGGACTTTTAGGGGGAAAAAAAGTAGCAACAAAGGCTGGCTTCATTTTTGTACTCTTATCTTTGGGATTTTGACTTACCTTGCTTCTCTCTGCTTGGTAACTTCCAAGTGCTTTGAGGACTTAAAAGATACTTCTAGTTGGATCCATCATTCCTAATCATCGTCAGCTGAAGTCGTGGTGGACAGCTCAGCATTGCCAAAAGTCTTCTGAGTGGAGACTTTAGAACTTTCTTGGGTAAATTCTATCTTTCATATTTTCCACTTGCCAGATTGTCTCAGTGACACCTAGAGCCCCACCTAATGCCACTTAAGCAATCTGTCCTGGATGCTTCATGATGCTTAAGAAATTGGTTAATTAAGATGATTAATTAAGAGAAAGCTAAAAGGTGTGTGTGTGTGTGTGTGTGTGTGTGTGTGTGTGTGTGTGTGTGTCATTGGTACAGTTCATTGACCGTCTAGGCCCCCATTGTATCCTAAATCTGAATTAAAATCTTTGTCTTGAACTCCATTTTGTTCCAGAAACAGCGCTGCATAAACTTTCACAATGAGTGCCTGACACTTCCAAACAAGTAAGTACTTTATCTGTTGAGCCTCCCTCGGATGCGAGGTGTTGTGATTTCAGGTGCTGCACGAGACACAAAGCCTACCGAAACACGGGCTTCTGAAAGCTGAAAGCCTTAGAGAGACTCACACTAGACTTATCATTGCACAGATGCATCACTTGCTTCCCGAAACCTGCTTGAAGCTTTGAGAGGCAGGGGCGGATCTCTGAGTTCGAGGCCAGCCCGGTCTATGGAGCGAGTTCCAGGACAGCTAAATGAGAAACCCTGTCTCGAAAACAAAAACAAACGAACAAGACAAAAATCCTGCTCGGTGCTCTTGTCCTGTGAAATGCAAGTGTTGGTCCCGAAAAGGATCCCTCTGCCTCCTCTACAGTAGGACCCAAACTCCTTAATGCCTCCACTACGTAATTTGAATTTGTGATATGAGCTCATTCTAACATTGAACTATAATTTTCTTCCAGACTTTAAAAAAATAAGTAGCATATGCCAAAATATGGCAAGAGAGAAGAAATGGAAGAAATCAGCATCAGGACTGATCTGTCAAAGAAACCAATTTGCATCCAGATAATTTACGGCGCATGTGCAAGAGAAGAGCCCGGTGTTGGGTAAGCAACCTATCCAGGGTCATGAGCCTCTTCGCTGAGCACTTTGGGGGCATATGCCTTTCCCAGCTCCCTTTCTTTCTCCCGTTCTGGGGGAGGGACAGTATCTTTCTGTCTTGCTCTTTCAGACTTTCTTCTCGTACCCACGTGTTCCTGGTGAACATGGAAGCATCCTCCTCCGGTGCCCCACCACAACCACCAAGGGGACCATTTACTGACCTTACGAAGTTAAATTTGTTAGAAATTGCCCTTCCACATGGAGAGTTTACTGTCTCTATGCAGAGATTCTAATGAGTGAATGATTGGACTGTAAGGTGGTACTGTATACCACATATATTCACATGTAGCTATATAATGAAGTCATGTGTGTGACATGTATGATTGAAATAGTCTTGTCACAACTGCTACCCTGAAAGATTAAAAGCACCTTAGGAGGGGAAATTGAAGCTTTTCCCTCACCAACCTCAGCTGGGAGTTTGAATTATAACTGCTAAATGAATGAGGTCCTCGGTGCCGATGTGCTTGAGGAAGATAATAAATTACCTAGAAATTCACAGAAAGAAAGTCCTGAACTGACGTCCGTGAATGACAGCATCGTGAAGACGTGAGCTGAGCAGGACTTCCACTAGAGTTTGAATTCAAGTCGATAAGATTTAGACAGCAGCATGACTGACGTTCTTTTCCTACAGCCACAGTAACAAATGACAAAGTGTCTCAAAGCAACCCTTAAATCAGGAATCTGAAATTAGTCTCACATGACTAAAAAGCAAAGTGCTGATAGGACTTCACTCTTCCTGGAGGCTCCAAGGGAGAATCTTCTTCTTCACTCTGTCCATGATCCAGAGGCCACCTGCGTTCCTTAGTGTGACATCATCTGTCAGCTCCAAAGTGCCCTGCTCCAACCTCTACAGTTGTCGCCGTATCTTTCCTCCTGCCTTTGATTTATCTGCTCCAAACCCCTCATGATCAGCCTGGACTCATGTAAGCAATCTAGATCATCTCCCCTTCTCCAGATGCATAATGTAAGCCATCTCCTGAATCCATTCTGCCACGAGCCTAACATCTTCTGGGTTTGGGGTTTGGAAGTGTGGGCTTCGGAAAGCCATTAATTTGTCTGACAAAGATGCCTTGAGCAGTGTTCTTCCAAGTGTAGAGCCTGTGTTATGGAGAAGCCCACTGGGGAGGACCACTCAGACACCCCGGGGATGACCACTCAGACACAGTATAGAGCCAACTGTGTCTTTATTCTGGGATTACATTCAGGTAGTCAGGCCCCACATATAGTATCAAGTGTGTAGGATGAGAGCTTTTTAAAAGCAAAAACCACATCCTAGTATCTATCTTAGTTGGTGCAGAGGGAGGTTTTGCCCAAGCAAACAATTTAACAGAAGCGAAGATAAGTTAGCTGGGTATTTTTGACCTTGGGTTCCTAGAATAGAGCTGGATAATTTTCCATGGCATTCTCCATCAAGGAGAACAAATTCTAGTTAAACTTAAAATGGTTTCATCAGGAATGTAAGGTGGAGGACCCTCTGCACTGTCTTCCCCGTCACACCTGGACCAGAGGCATCACAATCATGGGATAGTTTATTTTACTACTACCGTCATCACCATCGTTATTGTTGGAGTGGAGAATTGCGTGTCACGGTGCACGTGTGGAGTCAGAAAGCAATCTTGTGGAACTGATTCTCTCCTTCCAATTTAATATAGGTCCCAAGATCAGACTCGGTCTCTAGGATTGCACAACAAACACCCTTACCTGCTAAGCCTTTTTCTTTTTCTTTTTTTTTTAAACTGCCTAATTTCTTAAAATGCAAACTTCCAGATCTACTGAGAAAAGAAACTCAGGCGGCCTAGCAAACCTTCAAGTGATTCTGACACATGCAAATGTGAGGAAAATTAAAGCAGGCACAAAGGACTATGGGTATGTGGAATTCACAGAGACAGAGGGTCCCCAGGCCCTCAGTATACTGAGACAAGGGTGACGCCACCAGGGCACAGAGAGCCTGAACCTCAGGCTCACATCAGAGTTGAATGCATCACTCCCAACATGAACGTAGTGGCATTGTTACACATCCCACAAAACAGTTTCTTAACTGAAAAGGTACATTGATTTCATGAGGGATAACCTTAACCTATTCAGATTCACCAATTTAGCAGAACGAGCTGGAGAAATGATTTATCTTTTAAATCTATGAATCGAAATCTGGAAATTGGGATTTCCAGACTAACACAGTCCAAACATATAAATTATAGAAACACTCAAGACATATTTGAGTGATATTTGAATTTCCAAACATTTGCTTCAAAGTAGCTGCGACACAACTTTACTATTTCACTTTTCTTTCTAACAGAGTAAGAACATATCAAAGTTATCTTCAGACACCGCACTTTAAAAAAAAAAAAACTGTAGGTGACTTCCCATGAGGGTTGATTTAGGGCAGAGGACAATGGCCTTTCCAAAGGCAGAGGAATGGGGATTTAGGATTGTGCCTCCGAGAGGCAAACAGGAAACAGGAAACTCTCTGTCAGCCATTCTTACCCTGCCCCCAAGAACAGGAACAGCAGTAGGAGAGGCTGGCCGGAGTACTTATTTTGACCCAACCCAGGAAATAAGATGGCTTATTCACTCTGGAGACCTGGGATGTTGTGGAGCGCACAGACAACCTCTGCAATCCCGCTGCCTCTAATAGCCTGATAACATCCACGCAGTTTTAATACGGAACGCTGAAGAAATGAAGAGCAATATATACTCAAGACACATTGGTCAGGTTTTAAACAAAATAGAAATAACACTTTTGTCAGGCATCATTAAATAAGGTACCTTCTATCTCCAAAACTTCTCCGAGGGGCTATCACCACGGTCACTCAAGGAGTGGAACAGAAAGGCGCGCTACAGCGCCCCCTAGCAAACCCAACAGTAATAGGAAGAGCTAACCCAACCCCCACCCCCCAGCCCACCCCCACCCACCCCGTGATGCAATTGTATCACCTGAATCTGACTTTTTAAAAAAATCGTGCTGCCCAGCTCAGAAATTTGTATTAGAAAGGCTTCACAAAATTAACTATACTAGAATAAAACTAAGTTTGGAACAAACAAAAATCTATCAAAGCCCTGGATTTGATCCCTTGGAAGGGTTACTGGGGGGGGGGCGGGGGGAGTATAGAATGTACCAAAAGATGTCAGTGTAAATGTCATTACAATTACACTTTAGAAACTCTCCTCAGGGCACTGAAATGTCTGCAGAACGGTCCTGCCGTGCAGATGACACACCAGGGGTCACATCTGTGGAAGAAAATAGTCAAGATTTCACTTAGGGAGCAGGCCTGACTGTGTTCCTTTGCATGCAGACCCTGGCCGTTTTAGGATGATTGTAAACAAGTCCTTCCTCCTGGGCTCTTCAGCAGCATCCACACTAGCAACCTGGTCATCTGAAGAGGAACACAGTCATGCTTGTCTTCATAGGTCAACTTTCCCCTCTTCGACTACTGTGATGCTTAACTTTGGTTGTTAGCTTGACCAGCTTGAGAGCCGTGGAAGAAACTGATAAACTATCTCTGCCTCCCTCTCTCCCTCTCCCGTGTGTGTGTGTGCGTGTGTGCGTGTGTGTGTGTGTGTGTGTGTGTGTGTGTGTGTGTGTGTGCACACGCGCGCACGCGCGTGTATGTAAGTGATAAAGATGATTGGAGGAAACCAAGCCTGAAAGTGCCATTCTTCTGAGTGAATGCTCAGTCCTTCTGATATTATCATCCCCTACAGATGGTAGACTCCTGTCAGCACATTGGGCTGTTGACTGAAAGCTTGGTGGTTCGAGCCCACCTGGGGACGTGTGACACAAAACTGAGGAAAGAACTTCTCAAATGGTAGACTCCAGACTGAACAGGGTTTCAGTGTGGACTAGAATCAGTGACTCTGCAGCAGGCTTTGGACCTTCCACTCCTGACTGGACTGCATCTTCAGTCTCCCTTGTTCTGAGCAATTACTGCTTTCCCTGGGTCAGCAGCGCCCATTAAGGGACTGTCTAGCTTCTGACCTCTGTAAGTCAACATGATAAATTCCCTCTTAAATCTATCCACACACCCTATCGGTTCTGTTCCTATGGACAACCTTGACTAATACATTCCTCTCCAGCCACTTAACACGGTGACTCATTCTTTTTCCTCTGAAATATCCATCTCTCTGTCCCTCTTCATTATTACTACTATATCCCTAGTCTCCGTCAACACTCTATCTTGACTACAAACACTGCCTCTTGACTTATGCCCAAATTCACCCAGAATACCTTGGGTACCCAGGTCCCTCCAGTACACAGACTCAATGTCCCTTATGTGTACATCTCATCCTCCCTGGAAAAGCGGTCCCCTGTGACCTGTGTCACCATGTCACTTTACTTCAATAAAATCATTGTTTGCAATTATTTCAACAAGATGTGATTTCTGTAACATAAAGGGTCCACAGACATATAACTCTTTAAATATTTACATTTGTGTATCCTGAGAATCGAGCCTAGAGCAAGATATTCAACATTTCCAGTCTCTCAGTGGACTCTTCTGTACCCCTCCCAATTAGCACCTTTCTTTGTCACCCAAAGGTAACCACGATTATAGCTTTCATGGCAGTAACTTCGTCTGACTGCTTTTAAAGGCATCATAAGGTAGGCATTCTTGTTGACTTTCCCACTTTGTAGATATTTGACAGTTTATTTGTCCATCCCCTAGTTTTAGGTATTGGGTGCTTCCACGTGAAGATGATTATGAATAGGGCCAAGGCAAACCTTGTTCTGTGAGCACACACTCATCTCAGTTAGCTCATTAGTTAGTTAATGAATGTCCATTCATAGAACTGCTAGGACACAGGTAGGCAGACACTTTGAACTTTCATGTATCACAAAGCAGTCTTCCAAATTGACATCACTTGTCAGTCTCTGGAATATTCCAACAGTTATGTCACCTTCCTGTTAACTTTGTTTTCATTTTGGTTTTCCAAGACAGGGTTTCTCTGTGTGGCCTTGGCCATCCTAGAACTCACTCTATAGACCAGGCTGGCCTTGAACTCACAGCGATCCACCTGCCTCTGCCTCCTGAATGCTGGGATTAAAGGCATGTGCCACCACTACCCTGTTTATTGCTAATTTTCATGTGTTCATTCCCCAACCATACTTTAGCTCTTTGAACTAAGTTCCCTATCTTGTGTTTCCCCATAGACTCAGGAGTATAGGTACAGTTATATCTTTATGTTTCATGCAAGTTAAAGATTAAGTGTATTCTTGAGCGTGTTAGAGGAGGGGATAGCAGTGTTATGTTTAATTAAAGGAAAACCCATTTCTTCTCTTTGGACCCATTCCTGATGACAAATGCCTAACCCAACCCTCCAATACCTCAGTCATCCAAGGTGAGGTTGGGCATTCAAATCAAGTCACTAAATTTTCCAGTCCTCACTGAAGTGCTCCACAGCCCAGTCACATCTATCTACCTGGGCTATCAGGTTTTAAATGCGTATACGGTCAACTATTAAGCTGCTGGAAATTTTAATAAACGACAAGCCCTCCAAAACTCTCCCCAGCTCCTGTAATTGTACAGAGTCATTCTGAGATGTATTGATGGAGCCATGCTCAATAACTCTCCATCCTGCCTTCAAAGGTGGAACCAATTAGTGCCAAAGTCAGCCACCTCAACCCATAGATTTAAAAAGAAAAAAACTCGCCTGTCCCTTGGTCTGTTTGGGCAGATGGGGGGCATTAGTTACACAAACACCAGGAGAGAGAGATAGGATTTCCAGGAAGTCCTCTACAGTCCTACAGTTCACCACAAAAGTGTTCTTCTAGTCTTCCCTGGTTTTGCTTTCTGAATGTGTTACACTTTTTTCACCATCTTACATTTTTGCAAGTGTCACTGAATAAACTTTTCCCTGCTCCTTTTTGTAGGGCCAATTTTCTGCCTTTTGATTTTCCCTTTAAAAACAGAAACAGAAACAGGCTCCAGACAGTTTCAGCCACCAGACCCAAGAGAGGCACTCTGTAGCTCTAAAACAGGAGTTTTACAAAACTGTAAATGGAAGATATATGCCACTATTGTCTCTTTTTCATCCAAGAGGTACACACACAGAGAGACACGCATACAATAGTTAAGAACACTGATGTGCAAGTGTGAAAACTAGAGTTCTGATCCCCAGTACCCACACAATTGCTGGCTGCATATGATGGCCCATCTATTAGTCCAGCCTCAGGAGAGGAGTACAGGGGATACCAAAGAATGTTAGCTAGTGTGTCCATGATCTCTGGGTTCAACTGAAGGGTACTGTCTCAGTAGATAAGGGAAAATAGTTTATATTGACTCAACCTTAAGCCTACAAGCATGCACGCGCACACACACACACACACACACACACACACACACCATACATGTGCCAACATGCATACATACCTGCATGCACATCATATGCACACATGAAATTCTTTTTAAAAAATAATAACCAGATTCTTCGTACATACACAGACAAAAGGTTTTGCCAGGGGCAGGAAGAGTGAATATTAGAGTCAACTGTATATACTACAGGATTCCTTTAGGATATTTTTAGTTTGAGTCATAGAACTCCCTAGTTCTGGTATCAAATTAAAAGGAACTGTTTCATATATAAGATGTAATTGTGGCAATGATTTTAACACAATAAAATTGTCATCCTTATCTTTCAAAATATTCTGAACACCATTAGTAAATGGATTCCAGTTCTAATCAGCAGATACTAATTGCAAATGAATTATCTTGAAAGTCTAAATCAAGCCATGGCTCAGCCAATGAACATACTTGACTCATACAACCTTTATTTGATTTTTTGAAACCTACCTGACTTACTGAGTATAATGTGCTAAAAGTACACACATACATTTGAAAACTAAAAATCCACAAATCTGCACTAGTTAAAAGTATTTTGAAAGACTGACTTGCATCCATTTGTTCACAAATGTATGCTAACACAAATAAGATGATACTTAGGAAACGCCTGCAGGAAGCTCTTTGGGAAGGCACTAAGAATGATTTGCTGGAGCTAGAAAGATGGACTAAAGGTTAAGAGTGCTTGCTGCTCTGCCCGGCACCCACTTTATTGCCTCACATCTGCCAGTAAATTCAGCTCCATGTGATCTGTGTCTTCTTCTGGCCTCTGTAGGCACCTGCCCACACATGGCATACACAGACACCAAAATAAGAGTAAAATCTAAAAAGAGTCATTTGTGGACAATATAGAAATTTGCATCTAGACTGTTGTTCTGAAGACTGTGAGGGAATTCCATCACATTATGTGCTCAAGAACATTGTACGTGTCTTCATAGTATCTTATTTGGGGCTCTTGCACTATTGGGCAGTCTTCCCCAGAAATAATCAAGATTAAACATTATGAACTTGGAGTCGATGGTGTACAAATCCATGAAAATGTCTTCTTTCAACATAAAATTGCAGTCAGTAGGGGCTTCTTGATCATTTTGTAACTATCTTTTTGAGTGTCCTTGATGTTGGTTCCAAGAATGTCTCCCTAGCTCTGCGTTTCTTTGGAATAAATTTATTTTCCTTTTATTTGTGTGTTTATTTTGTTTTTCCTATGATTTCAACTTTCATGAAGTCATATAGCCAATTTCTCATTTATTTCGCAATCTCACTAAAATAATATTTTCCTTTTCTTACCACTCAAATATATCTTTAAGAGTGTCTTTTCTGCGCAAAACTGAAAGAATTTTCACATACTCACTTAGTTGTATAAAACCATTTAAGCTTTATATGTCTAAGGAGATGGGTGTGATGGTTCATGCACTGAGAAGCGAAAAGCAAGAAGATCAGGCGTTTGAGATCATCCTTGTCTACATAATGAGTTCAAGGACAGCCTGGACTTTTCTCTTTTTTTTTTTTTTTAGGTTTTTTGAGACAGGGGTTCTCGGTGTAACAGTCGTGGCTGTCCTGGACTTCCTTTTGTAGACCAGGCTGGCCTTGAACTCACAGCAATCTGCCTGCCTCTGCCTCCCGAGTGCTGGGATTAAAGGTGTACACCACCATGCCTGGCCAGCCTGGACTTTTGTCAGACACTGTCCCCCCAAAACAAACAACATAGTCTAAAGAATATGGAGACAATGTTAAAAAATAAAAAATTTTAAACTCTTGGTTAACTGTTTTCTCAAATGAAAACTGTACCCCTTCCCTTAGTGTCCATGTCCCCCTATAATCTGACCCTTGTTCTCCTGTTCTGCTCTATCTTTCATTTCGGCTCAAAATTATTCTCTTCAGTGTTCAAACCATAATTCCAGGGCTTCCATTTTTTCCCCTTAACCCAACTCTCAGCTCTTCATTTTTGAAATGGATGAATATGGAGCTGGAGAAATGGTCAGTGATTAAGAGCACGTGTTGCTCCTGTAGAGGACCCAGGCTTAGTTCCCAGCACCCACATGGTAGTTCAAAACCATCCTCAACTCCCGTTCCACAGGATCCAACTCCTTCTCTGACTCTGTGGACACCAGAGATATACATGGTGCACATGTAAGCATGGAGGCAAAACACTGACATGCATAAAGTAAACTTTTTAGAACTATAAAACAATAAAAGTAAAATGAATGCATAATCACACTTATCTATCTTCTAGGTGGAGCCTATTCTACTTGCAAACTAAACACAACCAGACCTCGATGGTCTAGCACATAGTAGACGCTCTAACCTGAGCATACACACAAGTCATATAGACTTGGCGTGGACTTTCATGGATGCACCACCCTCTCTGGGTTCATCTTCTCATCTGCAAAAGTCTGCTTCTTATAGTTAGAAGAAGTCCAAGTTGCGGGGTCACATCTGGTGAGGGCTTTGTTACGTCATCTCATGGCAAACATTCTAAGGGTGAGATAACTCAAGAGAGCAAGAAGGGGCCAGATTCATGTTTACAACCAGCCCACCATCACCTTAGCTAACCCACTTCCAAGATAATGGCAGGCATCTACTCTAGAGGCTGGAGTCCTCACAACTTAGTCACCTCTCCTTATGCCCCACCATCTGACACTGTCACTTTCAGGAGTTCAGTTACTAACATGATTGTCGGGGGACATGTTCAAACCACAGCACATGTTATTGCTCAGCAATTGAAGACCTGAGCCGTACAGAACAACAGGAACCGACTTTTTCCAGAGATTCACTTTAAATCCTGGAGAGCTCCCCATCTTTTCCAGGCAAGAACACTGTGCTCTTGGAAGGCAGAGCGAGATTTCAGATCTGAGCTTTTGCTCAGAACGACTATCCAGAAATTAAGCTACCTGTGTGCACTGACTGTGAGCGCGGTGCAGAAAGGATGGTGGGGAGCCAGTCAGAAAGCTGGCCTAGCCAATTAATTCCAACAAGAACATGCAATGGGACTCAACACAAATTGATCTATTCATAAAGTTGACCGAGGAAGGCCTTTTTTCTGCAGACACTGAAGCGGATCTCAGACCCTCAGCCTCCTCTCCCGGCAGGACAGGAGATGACAAGCCGCGAGAATGATGATGCCGCTTGAAACTGACCTTCTAGAAGTTAACGTGACACATTAAATCGCCACTTAGAGGATGAGGAAGACTGGGTTTTCATTCTGACATGAAAGCTAAGCAGAAGCCTCAGTGTTCTACCAAAAGTGAAAGGTAACAGATAGCTAAGATGACAGAGTGCAGAAAAGGTAAGGCAGGACACCAAGCAAGGAAGGAAAACATCAGCAGGAAAGGAAAAATACGGCCAAGAAAGGACAGAGTAGCGGGGGCTTCCAAAGGAAAGGTGATGCTCTGATGAGGAAGAACTAAATCCAAGAGTTCAGAGAGAAGAGGCCCAGGTCATTAGGTACCAGACACCCTGGGCTGGATGCCTTTCACATCTGTAATTATTACCCATCTACTCCAGATGAGGAAAATAAACGTCACACAGTGACAGGAGCCGACCCTCAGCCAGGTCTCTGACAGCATCAGTAAAGCAGCGTGCACACAATAACTCACTCCCGCGCCCTCATTTGGCCCTCCTGATCTAGATCTCATGTGCAAGCACTATGACCATGAGATTTCTAACCACATGCAGATGGGGGAGTGAAGGCCTCCGGTCCCCCTCTTGTGGCACTTTCCTCATATTCACACCCTACCACAGTGGCTGTGTGTAACAGAGAAACCTCACAATGGCTGTGGAGGACATACACTGCTACCAATGCTCCTCCTCAATTCCAAACAGTCCCTCTGCGGAAGATCTACCCTTCTCTCCCTCTGGCTTTTTGCCAGAACTGTAGAAGCTACCAGACTGATAAATCTAACCAAGCTCTTCCTATTGAGAAAAGAAGGGGGAAGGGGAGCGTGGGATGGAGCAAAGAAAACAAGCCTCCGGAGCTCCTGCTACCTACGCCTCTCATCATGGTTGTCCAGGGCGTCAGGCTATATTTGACCCCTCCAATTTAACTGTCCCTCGTTAGATGGGTCCCTTCATATATCAAAACAGCCCGTACAAACACTAAGTGTGCCAGGTGGTGGTGGTGGCACACACCTTTAATCCCAGCACTCTTTTAATCCCACACATCTTCAATCCCAGCAGAGGCAGGCAGGCAGATCTCTGTGAGTTCAAGGCCAGCCTGGTCTACAGAGCAAGCTCCAGGGCAGCAATAGCTACACAGAGAAACCCTGTCTCGAAAAACAAAAACAAACAAATAAACAAAAAAGAAAATAAAACAAAAAGCCCACTAAGTATTCAAGTGCTTCCTTGACACCAATGCACAGAACTCAGAAAAGCTTAAAACAAAATTAAATCATCACCTCCATATTTGAAGTGCTTCTGAAAACCAATCTTTTTGGAACTATCACAGCACTGTCTACCACCCTTACTTGTCCATCTAAATTGTGACTCTAGGTGCTCGTGTTTTGAAAACCAAAGGAGAGATTTCCTAAATCTAGCAGCAGCAACAAAAATCCTACATAACTCAGATTTGATTTTAAACATCAGAGTCTTGCTTTCCCCGCATTACCCTAGTTATATTTTCCCTGGGGTTGTGTTTGTAAAATACAACTTGGTCAGGCCATTGCCTTCCTCACATAACTTCCCTGGCTCTCTCTTGTCTGCACACTTGTTTCAGTATCTCTTACATTCAAAGCCTTCACCAGCCCCCTTCCCTCCCTCAGCCCCTCGTATCTATTTATACACCCAGAGTCTAAGCTCACTTCACTCCGGTCGAGGCAACTTCAAGCCTTGGTCTCCTGCTCATTCTATTTCCTCAAACTCAATCTCCCTTCTCCCCATTTTTCCCCAACCAAAATGGAATTTAGCCTCTGAAGCACAAATAAAATTTCATCTCCTAAAGACCACCTTCCAGATCCTCAAGGGGAATTAATTATCCATCTTACATATCTAAGAACTACCTCTCTTCTCTGTGCATCTGTACTGGCTAGGGGTTCCCAAGCATATTTCTGCTCCCAGTGCATAAGTTTCCTGAAAGTGGAGACCAGGAAATTGTCTCTGGGCTCAGTGGTTAGGAGCACTGGCTGCTCTTGCAGAGGACCCAGGTTTGGTTCCCATCCCCATTATGGTACGCCACAGCAGCCCATAGCTCCAGTCCTAATGTATCTGATGACCTCTCTGGCCTCCAAGGACACTGTATGCACACTGTACACATGCAGGCAAAATACACACGTAAAACAAACCTTTTTTTTTTTAAAGAGTGTGTTTCTGTAACAATGCTGAGTGCAGGCTCTTGCACACAACAGGTAGTCAACAGCTAATAAGGAAGCCCTGGAAACCACCAGCAGTTTATCCAATGGAGTGATATATCAGAAGTCTGTAAATTTGGAAAGTTGTCTCTGCCCTTTCAGAACTAAGAAAGCTAATAAAAGCTTTAGCTAACAATATACACGCTGCACAAAGTCAGAAGAAGGGCTCCCTGGGGTGATGATAGAAGGCTTTTCCTTACAGCTGGACTTTTTATAGGGTTGTATTGGTCAGGGTTCTCCAGGAACATAACTTATAGAATGAATGAATACATATATAGCATTTATTAGCATGCCTTACAGACTGTGGTCCAGCTAGTCCAGCAACAGCTGTCTACCAAAGGGACATCTAAAAACCCGGTAGTTGTTTAGCCCACAAGTGTGGAATTTTCTAATGGTCTTCATAATATGCCAGAATCCCAAAGCACTAAGCTTTAATGCCAGCAAAGGAATGGGCTTGCTAGCAAGAGCAATCGGGCAGAGAGCAAGCTTCCTTCTTCCGTGCCCTGTATACAGGCTGCCAGCAGATGGTGTGGCCCTGATAGTAGGCGGATCTTCCCACCTCAAAAGATCTGAATTAGAAGTGGGTCTTCTCACTTCAAATGATTTAATTAAGAAAAAGAGTCCACACAGGTGTTCCCTGTCTCTTGGGTTTTAGCTCATTCCAGATGTAATCAAGTTGACAACCACACACAGCCATCACAAGGGTTACTGATAGGGAGTTGCTTCCCTTCCTTTTGCCTCCTCCTTGTCCTATAATTACCTTTGAGTCCATTTCCTCAATGTCCAGTATATGAAGGTATTTAATAAACCTTTGCCCAAAGGCCAATCAGTAGTGACTTTCAGACCACAATGTTCTGTGCACAGGGCTCGTGGTTTTCCAGCATAAGTCAGGATCCCAGTGTCAGATGTTGGCATGACCTCCTTGTGCACTGTGGGAAGGTTTTCTTGGTTACTCAATGTTGATTTCTGTCCCAGCAGAGAGCTCAGTATGTTGTTGTTGTTCTAATTGTTCAGCACCTGCTTCTGAGTTTGTAAACCTTCATCTCCATCACTTTCTGATTGGTTTAATGAAGAAACGACCTATAGCTGAGAGAAGACAGGACTTCTGGGCAAAGATAGGATCTGTAGGAAGAACTGAGAGGCAGGGAGCGATTGGCCAGCCAGACATCGGAAGAGTTGGACATACAAGGACCGAGAAGAGGTAATGGGCCACATGGCAAACGTGCCTAGAATAAACAGGATAGTTAAGGTAGATGAGCTAGCTGAAAAATAGCCTAAGCTAATGCCTAAGCTATAATAAGTAGTAATAGTCTCTGTGTCATTATTGAGAGCTGGCCAGCCAAGACTGCCAGGCAATAGCCAGATACCAAGGAAGGATAGCCATGAGAAACAGCAGTGCCTACAAGGGCTGGGCAGAAACGGAGCCTCAAGAAAGATGGTGGAGTCTTTTGATGAGATCAGGATGAGTGAGTTACAGGGAATCCAGCCTAGCAGACTGAGAGGGCTACGGGCTATGGAATCTTCCACTTGGAGGACAACTCTGTACTTGGCTCTGGGGTGATAGCTCTGGAGTGAATTTGACCTCTGGTAACTCCCAGCAAGCCAGGAAGCTTGGATCCCAGCTTCAACTAAGCTGGGTCTTGAAAGTCGTCAGAGGGAGTTAGCTTTCAAGCCATCCATCATACCTTGCTGGTAACAGTCTCGAGCAACAAGAGGATTGTGGGGAATTTTGGAGAAAAGGAATGTCTTCATCTCTCCCATTGTGTCTGTGAGGTTCTTTAAAAGGATTGATTTAGTCATTTGAAAACTGGCATGAAACAAGAGATGTCAAGGACGATGCCTAGTGAAAGTAAGATTGTAAGATGCTCTGAATGACAGGGATGCCCAGCTGGTGTGCATCATGCATTAGACGTGAGCTTCCTTGACTCACATACATAAATAGATTGTAAATACTCAGGGGTTTGTTCTGTTTGCAAAATTTTGAGTGTAAGCAGTTAAATTCACAAGAAAGGATAAAATACTTTCTAAGACAGCCCCACATGGCTCCCTGGTTTGGGGGAGTGGCCACTCTTGCTTTCTCCAAATTTGTCTGGAAAGTAGAGCCTCTGGGGATGTCAGAAAGGAAGATACCAACCACTAATGCTCAAAGCCTGCCTCTGCTGCCCATTTGGGGAGCTCTCTGGGTCACATTTACAGACCCCTGCCACTCTCCCTCTTAAGCACAGAGGAAAAACAAAGCTGAATCCTGAAAAGCGCATTTCAAAAAAAAAAAAAAAAAACCCATGCAAATTGCAGGGTTAGGATCAGAGTCTAGCAGAACCACAGAACAGCCAGGGGCCTCAGTTGAGATGGATGCTGACACTCAAGCCCAGGAAATGTCAGGGCCAAGACGCACAACATAAGGAGGCAGGAAACACAGACCTCTAAAATATTTTGACTCAAATTTCCCCCAAGACCTTGCAGCATTATAATTATGTATTTAGATTTGTATTCTCTCTCATTAAGGAAAACAGTCATCTATAAAAATACGAATAGGAGACAAGGGGGAAGATAAGTCCTCTAAGATTTACACTGAATCTCCGTTTGATGTTCATGAAAAGAGAGGTCTTCCTATCTGGGGGAGTGGAGACAGCTTCATCCAGGAGAAGGCCCATGGACTGTGTCTTTGAGGACTTTGACAAGCAAAGATGAAGGAAAGGACCTTTGAAGAAGACAGCAGTGTGACCACAAGGCAGTTTCATTTGGCTGATGGGCAATCACAAGAATGATGAAAGCCATTAGAAAAACAAAACACAAAGAACAACAACAAAACAAAAAGAACAAGTCTTCAAATTTTCCTGCACAGAAACCAAGAGGCTCAGACTGTTCAGAAAACAAGGGGAGTCGCTGAAAGCCTGTGGGTGGTAGTGGGGTCCACGGGAGTCGCTGAAAGCCTGTGGGTGGTAGTGGGGTCCACACTATGGACATTTCAGTAGATTGTGTTCCAGCCGAGAAAATACGAAACAGATGCAGCCTAAAAGGAAAGTGAAGAGGCAAGATCACTTGAGAGATTTTTCCAATAATCTTGTAAACAGGGAAGCTAGTTTGAACCAGTGGAAAAGACACATCAAATGGTGTCACTGCTCTACTGATGGTCTAAAATGGAACCGCCAAGACTTTAAGGAGCCAACCATACAGAGCTAACAGAGTAAGCACCCCAAATAGTGATGGTCCCTTTTTTTTTTTTTGTTTCCACGTCAGGGAACAAAAACCAAAGTGTTCAATGGTTGGTTTTTCTAAAGGGCTGATACAGCTGTGGATGCAAAGGCGGAGCATCCACTCCTTGTCAGGAAAACTGTACCTCTGAAAGCCACAGACCCGGTCAAAGATCTTTAATTATAAATTATAGTAAGAGTCCCTAGAGGGGAAAAAAGGGAACTGTTTTTCTCATGGCTGAACAAAATGCCCCAAACAATGACTCAAAGAAGAGTTTGTTTTGACTCACAGTTTGAGGGGATCTCCTCAATCACAGCAGGAAAATCACGGTGACCAGAGCATGAGGCAGCTAGTCATGCTGTTTCCACAGTCCATGGGATATGGCAGAGCAGGTTTTCACAGTTAAACATCTCTGGAGACACTGTCACGGACACGCCCAAAGCTAAGTTCCCTAAGTGTCTCCAAGCCCAGTCAAATTGATAATGAAGACTGACCACCAAAAACAACCCTAAAACATCAGTGACTCCTTTCATAAAATTTTGTTTAATTCTCTATTTCTGGGCTAGAGAGGGCATTCAGTGGTTCACAGTACTTGCTCCTCTTCCTCAGTCATTTCATGGGATGGTGAACTCTTACTGGCAGGATTCCTCCAGCTGCAAAGGACAACGTCACATTCTAAAAGATTCAGCGGGACAGAAGGTCTGGGAGTTCTTGGGCCTGAAGTCCATAAACGACTGACTTCACAGCTAGAACATTTGGTGAGATATTGAACCTTAAGGTCTCACATGATTTCAGCCTGGGGCTGGAGAGATGGCTCAGAGGCTAAGAGCACTGGCTGACTACTACAGGGGTGATGAGTTCAGTTCCCAGCACTCACATGGTGGCTCACAACCATCTGTAATATGATCTGATGCCCTCTTCTGGCCTGCAGGGGTACATGCCGATAGTATATAGTATACATAAAGTAAATAAATACATCTTTTTTTTTTAAATTAGCCTACATTTGCTTGGTTTTGGTTCATTTCCAGTTATGCTTCCTTGATAGGATCAATACCGTTGTCAACAACTCCGGGACTTAAATCCAGGGACCTCAACAATGCCAGCAGAAACCTACAGACTCTGTCTTTCCAGTGCTTAAAAATAAAAGAAGAGGACGTATAGGAACAGAAGGGGAAAGGATGGAGGGAGGGTAGAAGACAAGGAAGACAGGGAAAAAGAAAGAAGAAAAGAGGGGGAGGGGAAGGAGGACACAACAGCAAGAATGAAGCCCAGTTACCATCCAAGACTAAAGCATACGTTGCTCTGATCAGCTGACCCAAGACCACGTGACTTCTCCTGACCATGAATCAACAGTGAAGAAGAGACATTTCCTCACATAAAATTATAAAGCTGCTACAAAATAGAACAGGGAATGGATGCTGAGGTTGAAAACCAACAGATGGGCACTGAGGTCACATGGCCAAAGCAGAGGCACCATGAACAAGTTGGAGAACTGGCTTCAAGCAAGAAACTTAATAATAATCATCTAAAAGCTGCATTTTAAAGCAGTTTTATTGAAGCATGAGATGCACCACTAGGCAAACTTTCTGTTAGCCTTGAGATAGTCTGGTGGCTGGTATAGTACACGTTCCAGGTGAACGGTGAACTTCTGTGAGAATTCTGTGCCTTTGGCAGGGGGTATAAGGGACTACCAAAGAGCACACATGGCTAGAAGGTGAGCTTCTCATGTCTGCTGCACCTGAGGACTCTCCATCAGGACAATTTCCACCAGCTAGAAACTCCTCAAGCCTTTAAGATTTCATTGTGAATGACGTATTTTTGAACATACCAGTTCACGAACACCTCACTTCTCTTCTGGCTCCAGATGGAACAGTGGTTTTTCACAGGACTAGCTAGCTAATTAGTAGCATATGTTCTCCACTTATCCCCACGGCTTAGTCTAAGTAATATCTCCCTTCTCAATTATTTTTCTTAAGGATTTAATATTTCAAATCTCACTCTTGATACGAAGTAACAAAACTTGCCAAATATACTAATTGAACATCTGTCACTGTCGACTTTGCTCCAGCTCCCTTTAACCTCATCAGTCCATAACTAGAGCCTTTTGTTAGTTTTTCTTCCTAATTTACACATGCATGTATAACACACACGCACACATGCACTCATGTGGAGTCCTCACAGACCTAGTTCAACAACATGTACCCTTTACTTTCAGCTATATGTTGAGAAATAAGGAGCTAGACTCAGCAGGGAGTTGTGATCAATTAATGATGTCTGCCTTGAGCACAGGAGGAGAACACGGTCCGCATTCTATAATGCCATATACCTCCTAAAGTCAATCCTAATCATACTCTAAGGAGACTCTAGGACTTCCATCCAAGAGAAAGAAATCAGTGTTCAGTCTCTTTGCCAGGCAAGTAGGAGGGCCAAGCCAAAGGCTGACTTCAGCCCAGGGGAATCACCAGAGCCTGAGTTAGTTACAGGGCCCAGGTAGAGACGGAAGAGTCATGAGCTGCAAAACATATTGTTAAAGTGAGACAAGACAGGCAAGACAGTTACCAACCCACAGGGACCAGACATGAAGGGGGGTGGTCCAAACTCAAGGAAACAGGAAGGAACCAGGGAAACCACATCAAAACAATAGGGTTCAAATTAAAGAATGGGAGGTGGAGCCTGGAGGAAGTCCCTGGGCTGTGCAATCACAGACACAGCTGCTTGTGGGGTCTTTGACCCGCTGCACAGGTGGAAAGGAAACCATTAAAGGTAAGTGCTTAGCTCTTTCACTGAGCATCACATAATCTTGCTCTTGGACCAGTTCTGATCTGAGCCTTGATGCTAATGACTACATCCTGAGCTAGTCGCCAAACCCAAGCCCGTTCACGTGCCCATATCCTAGGATGGTTCCCAGTGCCGGGTTCCCTATCCCTCCCTGCTCTCGCCAACTCCTTACCCTTCATCATGGTGGAATAGAAATTCCATACCTGCAGCCCGTGGTATACCAGTTGGCCGCCAACAGACTTCACTGCCATTCTTCATGTGTTCTACAAATAGTTGCTGGAGCTGCTTGTGATGGAAGGAACCCAACGGCAAATGGCTCCTAGCTTCATGGGACTTTGAATCTGGTGAGAAAACTAATGCTCATAGAAAAACAAGACAAGCGCATGTAAAACTGTAACTATGGTAGACATTATAAAAGGGAAACCATATTCCTTTAATAGAGCTATCTAACATAGTCGGAGAGGTCAGGGAAGCCTTGCCGGAGGAAATGAAAGAGAACTAAGCACCCATTCATTCACCTACTCACCCATTCACCCAACAGACAGTAAATAGATAGTGCGCGCCTTCCCACACTAGCACCACCATGCTAGGTCCTCTTCTCGTGCTGGGGATCTGGCAATGAGCAAACAACACCTCAGCTAGCACAGAGCTTATATTCTAAGCACAGGGTGAGATCGACGAATATTTACACCATTGGATAAAATAATGAGTTCTCAATTAGGTTAGAATTGTCATAATGAGATGAGATTAAATCAAGGGTGGCTAGGGACCTCTATGAAGGGATGTATGTGACACTGAGAAGGCCAACTCTGTGTTTTGGCGGCTGGGGAATTTTGACCCAGAAGGGGCAGTCATTAGAAAGGCTAGGGTAGAAATGAGCTTTGCGTCTTCTAGGGATGTTAAAGAAGACCAGGAATACTAGAGCCCCAAGGCAAAGGCATTCTCATCAAGTAAATAATTACCATTAAACATGATGGCGTGCTCAGCCAGCCAGCTAGCTTACATATGTGTGGTGCTTCCATGCCTGCTCAGAAGGACTGTGATGTGCATGGGAGACTTGTTGTGCATGCCTATTTGGGCACCAAGCTTACTAGCAGCTGTGGTAAATAAATATGGGACCAGCTGGGGCCTCCCTGACGCCCGCCACAAGTGTGAATGGGACCCCTGATAACATTGTTTTGTCACTTTTCACTCCCATAAGCAATGAAGACAAATAAGTGGCTTCCTGGCAATGGCCTGGAGCTCTGAAGGAAGGAGACATGAGTCTGGTACAGTTTTTTTTCTTGCATTGAACCCCTTCAAAGGTTCACGGCCATGAGCTTCCAGGGGCTGGCTCCAGGGGAGCCACGTCACTCCTCCTTCTAAAAATGTAATTTTTTTTTCCATGTGCTCCATCAAAATTTCAAAAGGCTGGTGGATTCAGGACTATAGTATGTTTTCGCAATGTGCAATAATGAATACATGACTTCAGCGGCAGCCCGGAATTAAAGCAAGAAGCATATGTGTTTTGTCTGTGTCTAGCAACAGGACCCTGCAAAGGGTCTCCTTTCTGGAGTGGTTTCTCACCCAAGTAAAATTCTTCCCAGCATTAACAATCATATAGTGTCATTTCAACTTCGCATTTGCCCCAGTACTCAGATATTATAACCTGGTCTGCCAAGAAAGTTTTTTTGCAGATGTTAGTAGTTCAGATGAGTCCCTGTTGAACCAGTGTGGTCCATAAATCCAGGAACTGGCATCTTTAGAGAAAGGACTGAGCAACTCGGCGCCAGTCCCCACACAGGCAAGATAAGGAACCATAGACTTACAAGCTAAGGAACTTTGGAAACCAAGGGGAGCTAAGAAGACACAAGAAATGGCTTTTTCGTACGAGCTTTCAGAAGAGGAACATCCTTTAATGCCTTGATGTCAGAACTGTGAGAGAATAAATAAACAGTTATTGCTTTAAGTCCCACTCCTGACCTACACCCCACCCACGGCTGTCGACTTATGGAATGAATACGGCAGCTACTGAAATCTGTGACCTGGCAGAGGAAGAGAAGGGCAGCCAGGCTACTATATTTCCATTAGCAGAGAGGTCGGGGGAGGGCAGAGAGAGGCGAGCAGCTCTTTGATGTGTCTGACTTCCAATGCTCTGAGTAAGAAACCCATCTTGTATACTAGTTGGAAGCGAGGCCTCCCTAAAGTGAAGGAGAGGGAGAGACAAGAGGGGGGAGGGAATCTGTGTGAGAAGAACGCAGAAGGCGGGACTGTTGAGGTGGGAGAAGAGACCAGCAAGATGGCCATGGCTGGTATGGGGAAAGATAGCGCGGGAGAGGAGTGGGAACAGATTGTAGCTACGTGTGTGTGTGAGAAGTCACAACAAGACCCATTGCTTTGTGTGCTAGCTACAAATTTTAATTGAAGGAAAGTCGAGTCTTTGGCATAAGGCTAAGTGGAGTCCTAGCCCTGCCAATTTCCATGTGCAAATTATTCACTCTCTCCAAATGGGGACTTAGCATACAAGATGGCCGGAGTAGTAGGAGAGGGAGGCCACTTGTGGGCTGGGTAAGGAGTGCCAAGTCATGAGGTCCCAGTCAGAGGGGAATGTTGGAAGCCAGACATTGCTGCAAACAGCTGGCTTCCCAAAAGGCAGAGTGAAGTCTGCTTGACCCCTGGTGCTCCGTGATACTGGGTAGGGGACATAGATACAATTCCTCAAATGCTTCTGCTCCCTGAGAGACTCACGCCCACTGGTAGGGCGGCGTAGCACTGACGTCCTGACTACTGTGCCCTGAGATTACTCAAGATGCTGCCTATAGTAGAAATGCTGCACAGAAGCTGCTAGACTGTTTTGTAGGATAAGAAAAACAGTCTATTCGAAGTAGGCCTGGTAGCGTACAGGTGTGACCCCAGCACTAGGGCAGCCGGAGCAGGAAGAGACACATGAGGTCAGCCTGGGTTATCTGGTAGACCTGTCTCAACACAAAAAATTTAAATATAAGAAAGAAAACTATTTTAAGTCTGTGTATATATAACACAGACAAAAATATATTTTATGTTTTTGAGCCTTTAATTGAATCCTTGGATGTCAAAGCTATAGTCTTTCATAACCAAGTGCACATAAGAGAGGGGAGCGGAGCTTGATGTCTGCCTTGAACTCAGTCATCACTCAGCTGGGCCATCTCGCTCTCTGGCCTCAGTACCCCTGCTTGTGAAGCAAGACCAAATCGTCTGGTGGTTTCAGACCCAGAATGTAATCTGTAGCTTGGCTTGTTCTCAGTCTTTGTGGTTTTGGTTGGTTAGTTAGTTAGTTGGTTTGGGTTGACTTGGTTTCTAAACAGGACTCAGTATATACTATCAACCAGGCTGATCTCAAACTCACGGGATTCCACCTGCCTCTCTCCCCAGGGCTGTGATTACAGGTGTATGCCACCACTCCAGCTTCACAGCTAGTGAAGCTTTTAGTCTTTTGAAATAATTTCACATGAAGAAAAGATTAAAGACACTGTGGAAATTTCAAAAGGGATTCATATTATCTACAAATCAGAATTAACAGTTTTGACTTTGAGAAAACTATATATGCTATTCTTTTATTTCTGCAGTTAGTGCATATCAAAACAAACATTGCACATCTTTCACTGAAGTCACATTTCTTTTCTTTCTAGGTCGGAAAATCTGAGTAATAACAAAAATAAAAGCAGCAATGCGTCGTGTTTATACAGCATCTCCGATCTGAGGCCTTCCTGTACAGTATTTTTATAAACTGTATGTGTCTCTAATTTTTGGCAGGTCACATAAAAGGGCTAAGCTGTCTAGGCCACAGGCATTATGGGAGTTCATCAAAGTGATGTGAGATTCAATAATAAACTCAGCCTTTTTCTCAAGTGTGTGTTACATGCAGGAAGCTCTGAGTGACTTAGTCTTAAAGGATAGCGCATCACCCTGCAGTGCCACAAATATGAAAACTGAATCAAGGCAGAATCTAGAGTAAAACCCACCACTCGTGCTAAGGGTGGTGGGTATTGGGATCTGCAGCAGCCATGTGTCAGCAGTCCACTCTGCATGGGTACTGCTCTAAGTACCTTGAAGCTTCTGAGCTTTGCAAGTGAGTAAACTGAGGCACAGAGAAGGGGTGAGTTGATTCAAAAGCAGAGTGCTGATCATACACTGGGCTGGGGCTCGACTCCAGCAATCTGGCCGAGTACCCTGCCATCGTTGCCATCACTGCCACACTCATGTGGGAGGAGTGAAGCTCGCTCAGAGCATTTTCAGATAACTCACATGCTCGCTCTTCCTGGGCTGTATTCCACACTCACATACTCCACATCCAGGGCTCTTGAGCCATGTCACTGACGGGCCACCAGCATGCACTGAGCCTCACCTCAGGAAGATGTCCCTAAGCCACATCAATCATTGGCAATTGCTTCAGCTGTCAGATACCTGATATATTGACATATGCTTATGCAAGAAAGAGCCAAGTTTATGTTAAGCTTTGTTTCTGGGCAATAAGTTTCAAGTCAAATATTTCATTGCCTACCAATACATAATTCAATCTCTTTCAAAAAAATCATCTATGGTACTATTTTTACTGTGTTCACGTATTGTAAAGAATATACATTCTAAAACACCAAAAACAAAAAACCCTAAGAATTGGATCAAATCCATTTTGAACCATTTATTGCTATTTCTTATTCCTTGGAATTATTTGAGGTCTTGATAGCTAAAATAATGATTGTCTGTAAAACACTTGAAGACCTCAGTGTGAGGCACCCTGGTCAAGGTGGATTTTCCATGACGTCTAGACATCTCCTTGTGCCTATGATGCCCCTTCTAGCTCTTAAGAGGCAGACTCATTTCAACTCAGGAGAAAATGGAACAACCATCAGGGCTGGGGTGTCAACATCTGTGGCTACTGAGCTCTGATCAAATCAGTTAGGCCTTTGTCCTCTGCTACCTCCACAGTAGACCCAAAACTCGCGCTTTTTAGGAGGTGTTGTCGAAGAATGCTGGGGTTCTAAGTGACAGGCCATTCATGGCTTCAGGTAATGTTTTCCTTATGTTGTGAAGTTTCTCCATGTTTGTGTGAGGTACAGTCTTAGATCCACCAGTACTGGCACTGTTCCCCAAAGGAGCCTTGTTCCACTCCCTGTTTGTTTGTTTGTTTTATTGCTCTGATTTTCGTCTGTCTGTCTGTTTATTTGTTTTATTTTGATTTTTAATCAATCTCTTTAAAGGATGTCAGCAATTAATTTAGAACTTCCAGCATAAACAGAAAAAAAAAAAAAGGGTGTGGGGGAGGAGGCTATTTGCTCTGTGGAAACAGGCCTTATCTCTCATTCATTTTGTTTCTATAATCCAGGAACCTATGACCCCAAGCACGTGCCCATCTGCCACAAAGGGTTGACTTGGTTTTTGAGGCATTCGAAGTTATCAGAGGACGCAAGCAGGGAGGGGCGCCAGGGTGGGCGAGGACGTGCAGACAGAACCTGCATGTGTAAGCATTCTTTCCAGAGGAAACCTGGCTAAAAGGCTGATAAACCCCAATCTCTTTTCACAGCTTGCCTTCAGAGCTCCTTAATGCACTCCTTCATTTGTTCATCAGCACTTTATGAGAAAATAAACAAAAACACGGCCTGCTTCCTCATTGTCAGCACATCAGAGCACTTCCTGCTCAGAGACCTGCCTTCCACCCCAAGAGTCAGGGGCAAGGCCTCTGCTTTGCCCGGCTTTTCAAATGACTCTTTCTCAAGCTGAATTCCAAGAGCCTAATCAAATCTGAAATCCTTCTGGGTGGATTAGATGTCACAGGCCACCCACCCTCCACCCCTGGCCCTGTTCTCTACAGGGCATGTGGCCGAGGTCTGGCCTATGCTCTTAAAGAATCAAAAAATAAACTGCCCTGAAATGATAGGAGCCACTCCTCCTGTCCCCTCCTCTCCCCCCGTCCTCCTCACCCCTTGAAAAGAAAGAAAAGAGTGGCTCCCAGGAAACACACACGCATGCGCACAAACACACACACACACACACACACACACACACACACACTTAAACTTGTCTTTTTAACAGTTCAGTGTGATATCTTAAACTGCATACTTTAGAAGATTTTCAAATCAATCTAGTTCTTCCAGGCTTTTCACTAAATCTGATGGTTTCACCAAAGAAAGTGAAACCATAGCAAATATGAAAGCTTGAAGGTAGAAGGGGTCGTGACTCTTGAGTTTAGCCTCCCAGGCAGCAGGCAAAAATTGTTCTAGGGTAAGGGTCTTCCCTACTGAGAAGATGAGGGTGTCTGAAAAGTGATGTGTGAACACGGAGTGTTGCTGGAGGGTGTAGGCAGTACACTGGTAGGAATTGTTATACCAATGACTCAGGGGTTTGCTGGGTACCCACCATACTGACTTCAAGTGGCATGGGCCTTCAGTTACTAGCACACGCTCTGGTTCCTGACTCTGTGACGTAGGCACATACTATCTTTGCGGCCTTAAACAAGTGGCTAAGTGCCTTTTCCTTGGGATACTGGGTGGTAGGTAGGTGAAGAGCAGAGGCCAGTCATGCCACGCTCTAAAAGTGTTAAATAGTATTAGTAAGTTGACTTGTTTATTATACTTTGCAGATTATGGGTATGAGCCAAGAAGGCTCATTTTGGTGATGGTCTGGATTGGTTTTGAGAAAGATAGCAACAGACGTATGTTGGGGTCGTGGTCTGATGTATTTTTATGCTAATTACTGCTTGCTGTCTCTGACCCAACCTTTTGCTTAATAAAAAGCCTTCCCACCTGGGCAGGGCAGAGGAGACAGGTGGGGCTAGGAGAGAGAGAGGAATTCTGGGAGAAAGAAGAAGGATGCCACAAGGAGAGAAGGAGAGAGACCTGAAGTGAAGAGAGGAAGGCTGCCATGGGTTAGCTGGAGGAGAAGCACATGGCCGGTGTGGATGGAGAATCCAGCCCAGATGAGGAACATGAGCAAGTATTTGGGATTATGGATGGGAAGTAGCTCGACAGAAGTTATTAGAAACAGATGGCATGGGATTGAGACAGGGATCCCGTGCCTGCCCCACGATGAGAGGTAGTTTAGAGGATTGAGATCTGCCCTGCCCCAGGTTAACTAAGGCTATTTTAAAATATAATAAGTGTCCGTGTCTTAATTGATTTCTAGCTGGGCCTACAGATAATACTTGTAATTTTAAAAACAATAGATGTTCAATGGGAGCCAACATATTGATATGGAGTAGAATTCAGTACAAGATGCATCTATCTGAGAACCTGTGCAATAGAAGTTTATTCTCACTGAAGAGAAGTCAGGCCAGCTGTTGGCAGGACCCTGGGACTTCAGCAGACTTTAGAACCAGCAGCCTGTGCAAAGGGTGAGCATAATTATCCGTGTAGTGTGTGACATCAGACCCAGCCTCTCCGTGTTCTCACTAAATAGAGTGTGTGGGGGTGGGGTGGGGTGTTCGTTTGATTGGTTGATTGATTTTGTTTGTTGTTCATCTGTTTGTTTTTTCGAGACAGAGTTTCTCTGTGTAGCCTTGGCTGTCCTGCACTTGCTCTGTAGACCAGGTTGACCTCGAACTCACAGTGATCCTCTTGCCTCTGCCTCCCTGACTGCTGGGATTTCCGACGTGCACGTGCACCACAATGTCCTGCTGCATGTTCTCATTTATTTTGTTAAGCACAGTTGAACTAAAATGTATCAAGTCTTTCTGAAGAATCTGATTTCACCAGGAGCCCCTGATTCAGCTTCATGCCCCGGACCGTTTCAAGCTAAATGAGAACAGCATCCCCGACAGTGATGACAGACAGTTCAACACCGTACTATCTAGACTCTGTAAAGGCGCTACTGTCCAAAAGTCTTTCATCGAAGCCCTCTAGTTAGATTCAAAACTCTTCGCAGACGGGGGCAGTGCACGCATCTTTCTTGCTCCTCATAGACCATAGCGGAACATGCAACGTGTGGTAACCATCTGTCTTATGCTAAGTGGATCTTAATTCTGTACCTCGCATTAAGGCAACCATTTCACAGCCGTGTCATCATGTTGGGTACCTGTTGCTAGTTTAACTCACGTGGGCTTCCAAGAAGCATACCAGGTATGAGACTCAGTAAAGCGTATGGTTAGCCTCTTACTCACTCAGGGGGGGTATGTAATAACCAAGATGTGACAGCCACTGTTCTCATCCTTAGGGACATCCTGTGCCACCATGACACCCCTGAAAGGCCACATGCATGCAATGAGTCCCTGCAAAACCTCACTAGACATTAACCTCATACCCTGGACTTTTCTCCCCTTACTGGGGGGCTCTGCGGGTCATCTTTAGAGTTTCATTAAATTCTCTCATGGTGAGGAGTGTGATATTTCTCAACTTAAAATTAAAAACAACAAACATGCACTTGCATAGGCTTATGTAAATCTAAAATCTAAGCCTTTATCATATAATCCTTGGGACTTTCTGCAAGCAGACTGTGTTCTGCAGTAGACTGGTGACGTCTATTGCTAGGAGCCCTCTCCACTTCTTAGGGCTTCCTGCTGCTCTGATTCTGGTCTTAAGTGCGTTCCAAAACACCCTGGGATCTGTCAATTATCTGTAAACCAACTGACAGGTATCCAGTGCAGACCACGAGCAGACACGTCCTCACCCTCGTGGCTGCCCTCGGATGATGCTGTGAAAAGTAAAAGTTCATCATGTGTGGATGAGTGCCTGAGAGAGGACTGCTCTGTGATTCCTGGGGCCAAAGGGCTGTTTGAGACTTATCACTGCAGCGCTTATCAGCTATGAAGTGGCTTTCCCCCATTTAGGCAGCGGCCTGCCTCCCTCCCATGGCTCCATCCCCTGTTGCCAAGTTCCTCTGAATGCTAATCAGGAGACAGAGGATGCTCTGATCTTGTAAAGTGCTCCCCAAGCAATTTGGCAAAGGCGAAGTGCAAACATCAGGCCTGGGTACCAGCACCCACTCTGTAAAGGTTCAATGCAAAACTGACTAGCACCCATGCTGCCTCTGCCTCCACAGAGGGACATGGAACCAGGCAGGATTGGAGGGTTTTATTTTCTACATAAATTTCAGAAGGCAATACACAAATCCATGGATATTTTTTTTAAAGGATGGAGATTGAACTGTAAATATCAGAGAGATAAGGATAATACGCATGGGCAAAACATGATTCAATGAAAAGCATTTGGGATAAAAGAAATATGTGTGAGTAATGACATCTGGGGGTTATTTAGCAAGTGAGACAATCAGCAACATGATGCTTGGCAGCTTCTGGAACCAAGCTACCGTGGTTTGCTGGATAGAAAAATCAACTTAGAATTAGCCAGTCTATGCTGAATTTATTGTTTATTGAAGCCCTTCCCAACTTCACTTCGTAATGAGCAAATATTGTGCAGTCAGATCTCTTCCCTGAACTTCACTTCTTAAAGTGTTAAGCAGGAAGAAAAAAAAAAATCTGTTTTCTGCTCTGAGCCATGAGTAGTATTTACAAGAACCATAAAAGACAGTCAAACAGCAGATGATATTACTTGAATGCCAGACTGGTGGCTTCTTTCATAGAAAATAAAAATAACCCACCAACTTCAGTTCTATCCAGAATATCACAGAATCTCAGCGCCGGAAGCATCCTCAAGACCTCACAAAGTAAGGGAAACTTTGGAGAATAGTCATATACAAGTAAGTAAACCTTGAGAGAACAATTTATGGCCCACGTTAGTCAAGGAGGCAGTCAGAAGGGAGCTGACGCTGGCCGCAATCAGATACGATAGCTCCCAGGAGGAAACAAAGATAAGAGACTGAGCTAGGCTTACAGAATCAAAGCTGAACTCAAAACCCTGTGTGGACAGCTGGCCTCCTGGGAGTGCTGGTCATTTCAAGTCAGCACAACTGCATTTGAAATCTTCTTCATTAGCGCCAGGCCTGTTTTTAATAGTAATTGCTAAGGGGTCAAGTTCAGACACAAAAAAAAGCATAAGCTTGTGCGTACGTACAACCTGACGTGTTTATCTCTTCAGCACACACTTTCTGCTGCGGGCGTGTGCCCAATGTCCCAGCAGCTGTAGGAAGTTGTTTATCTAGCCTCTTGACCTCTGTGGAGTGTGAGGAGATGGTAAAAATCACAGTTTTAAATTATAGGGATCCTCCGGTCAAGCCAGCATCTTAGCATGCGCCAAGGCACCCTGATGAAGGCACCAGAAGGTCAGGAATGAACAACTGCGCCCCAGTGGCACCTGTGATGTACAGTGTTTGTCCCCAGATGCGCATTACCCATTCAGCACTCGGAACAGATGTCCTGGGCTCCTACAGTGTGCAGGGCACAGTTAAAAGGCTTCTAAGCCAGCATCGGCGGGTCTCCTGGCCTTTTCTAAGCATCGGCTGCTCTTCGAAAACTTACTCTTCAAATTTAACAAAATATAAAAATTGTGCCAGGATGAGAGATGGTTCAAGATCTTCAGGTCTTCTCACTATGAAAACATTATTTGGGGAGAGTCTAAGACCAATAAAAATTATAAGAAAGATGACAATTTTCACCAAGAAGAAAGCTAGACCAAAGCTTCCGGGTCACACTATTTTTGCTCTGAAGGGTCCCTGCTCCTGCTCACAGGGACTGCACTAATCTGCAAGTGGGACTGATCTATCAACCTAATCGCTCACGAGAAATAATAACAATGTCATTAGGGGAGTTTCCAAAACAAGCCAGTTCCTGCTTGAAAGTCAATCCCTCAGAAGCATGCTAAGCGTTAACTTTTGTTATGACATTTGGGTGAAGTCACAAAAGGTCCTTTGGTCTTTCTCTGTCAACGTCAATGTCCTCTGGGGACCCAGTGTAGTGATCTCAAAAGACAAAGGGAAACAAGTCGACGTCCCCAAAGAGGAGGATGCGCAGACAATAATAATTTTTTGAGAAACCCAGATAGCTTCTCCTTTGGGCCCGGAATAATTAGAAAATGTGGTGTTTCTTCTTCCAAAGGGTGAGCTTGCAGCCAAAATCGGAACATATGCTCATTCATCTCTAACTCATGTTAATTAAGCTGGTATCCCCCTAACCTGATAAATATGTGTAAGTTTAGCTATTCACCCATAACTAGATACACAGACTACATGCACACAGTGCAGTGATAGAAAGACAGAACAGTTTTTTGGAACTTGAGGTAGAAAGTGCTAGAATAAAATGTTATTTCTAGTTGATGTTGCTCACTCACTGCAAGTATCATGTGTGTACACATGTACACACAGGCACATATTTGCCAGAAATACCAAGATTGGCATATAGGCCTCTTGCCTTCAGGGATCTCTTAATCAATTGTGTTTTAGAGCTAGCTCACTTAATATGGTTTCCATCAGTGATTTTTCCTGTAATAGGAAGCCCTTTGTCCATCAGGCAGTGATATGGTTAGACATTTAAAACCTGAAATTTCTCATTTTTTGGCCACC
>OU015756.1:38706876-38725476 GCA_907169655.1 Acomys percivali | reverse complement strand
CATCTGTAATGAGATCTGGCGCCCTCTTCTGGCCTGAAGGTGTACAAGTGGGCAGAACACGGTATAAATAATAAATAAATAAATCTTTTTTTTTTTTAAGAGTAACAACCATGAATTCTATTACAACAAGAACTGGTTAGATTTATTTCTCCATATAGTTTATGGAAACTATATATGGAGTTTGAAGGAATTCCTACAACAGGACTAAGAAAAAATGTGAAAATAGTTACAGATGCTAAAGAGGCAAGACAGTTATTTAAGCATGAGAAAACTACGAGGCAATAATATGCTTGGCGCTCTCTGTGATAGAATGCAGCTTCCAAATGTCCCCCTCACCCCCTTCAGGGGCCACAGGGAATCATAGTGAGCAAGTCACATTCACAGTCATAGACAAACGACTGAAGTCACCTTCTGAAAAGTTTGTCAAGATTCCTGTGAGAGTGAATTTATGGAAGAGAGTAGTGCCACTGAGGGCAAGGACTACAGCACTGTGGGAGTCACAGCTGGGCTGTCCCTAAGCATAGTGAGTACATATGTGTGTGACTTTGGGAAAAGACATAGCCCTGATGAGTTGTCACCTAAAGTTAAGCATCACAATTAGGAGATAGTTTTTCTTTAAGTAAATTGTTATGACTTAGATACAGCTTAAGAGTTTCCCAGGGTTCACTGCGGGATGCTTGGTCTTCAGTGGGGGGATCTTTAAAAAGCAGGGTCTAGTGGGAGGTCATTAGGTCACTGGAGGCTCTCTCAAGATGGATTAAGGAAGTTCTTTGGGACTCCTGAGTTAATTCTCAGGGGACAAGTTGTTCTAAAAGCCTGAGTTCAACCCCCCAAAGTGCTCTTCGGCTTCTGATCTGACCGAGTGTTCTCACCCTCTTCCTACATGCTCTTGCTGCTGTGAGAGCTTCTGCCATCAAGGCCTCAGAAAAGTCCAGCTGCTAGTGCCCCTGCTGTGTCTTCAATGTCCAGACCTGCACATTAAGTAGGTCTCTCTTTTGACAGTAAGTTGCAGGCCACTCTGAGCTACATAGTGTGAGTCTACCTCAAAAACTAAAGAAATAAATAGGTTTTTTTCTTTCAAAAGTTACAAAGCCTGGGGTATTTTGTTTCGGTAACAGAAAATGGACCAATACACATATAGATCTATGGTGCTAGACATGAGTTTTCTAATTTCAAGTCATTGTCATGGAATATTACTTACTAGTTTATGGATGTTTTCTTTTTGTTTTTTGTTGTTGTTGTTGTTTGGTTGTTGTTGTTTTGTTTTGTTTTTCAAAACAGGGTTTCTCTGTGTAGCCTGGTCTTGCTTTGTAGATGAGGCTGGCCTCAATCTCACAGAGATCCATCTACCCTTGCCTCTGCCTCCCTGAGTTCTGGGATTACAGGTGTGTGCCACCACTCCAGGCCAGCATGCCTTTCTTTATCAGTGGACTGGTGAGCCCAGATGTCTGTCTTGTTATAAGCATTAACTTGCAGGACAGAGAGCTGACTCCACCAGTGAGGAACACTCACTGCTCTGCCAGAGGACCCACCTGGACAGCTCACCACCACCTTTAACTCTAGATCTGGGGGATCTGATGCCCTCTTCTGGCCTCTGTGGGCACCCACACATATGTGGCATACCCTCACACTGAGGTCTACACCTACAAATCAATCTTTTAAAACTAAACATAAACTAGAATTTTATCTCTGCTGTAGTTGGGTGTGAATTTAGTTGGCATGAATCCTTCAGTTAGTTATTCCATAGCATGGAAAATCAGTTCTCTGAACTTGAGTTTTGAAACCCACATAGTGGATCCTGTGGTTCTGTTTTCATCGTCTCTCAAGATTGTCAAAAAGGTGAAGTAAGCTATGAAAAATAATGGCAGTCTTCGTTCCTCAAAACTTAAGTTTGTGGATGGACTATCTTCCTTTTTCTTTTGTCTTGTGTCTTTGTTCTCTTCGTCACTGGCATTTGAGGTATTAGATTGTCTTGAGAAAAGCCTCGCTACAGAGCCCAGGCTAGCCTTGAACTCGTGACTTTCCTGCCTCAGCCTCCTAAGTGCTCAGATTACAGCATCTCCACTTTTTAAATGTTTTTATTGTAACCATCTCTTAAGCTGTTAGTTGGTGCTGGAGAGATGGCTCAGTGGTTAAGAGCACTTGCTGCTCTTGCAGAAGACCCAGGCTTGGTTCTCAGCACACAGAAATCACAACCTTTCATAACTACAGCTCTGGGGAATCTGATGCCCTTTTCTGACCTCCACTGGCACTAGGCACAAGCATAGTGTAGTGCACATACATGCATGCAGGCCAAACACGCAGACCATATAATTTTTAATTAGTGTTGACATGTCCACTAGCAAACGTAAAACAGCTCAGTGCTTGCTGTTGTGTTTTCACTCATGTGTTTTCAACTGTGTGTGAGGTTGGTCCACGTGCTGGAGAGGACCTGGAAATCTCAGACCTATGGGGGCGGGGGGTGGACAAGAAAGACAAAGAAAAGAGTGGAGGAGCAGGATGGGGCTGTGAGACCTCAGACTGTGCCCTAAGCTGGCCCCTGTGAAAGGTAGCAGGGAGAGAGAGGGGGCCCTACAGCCACAACCCAAGATGACGGCAACCCCACCTAAGGCAGGCTTCATGGGCGGCCTACTGAGAGGCTTCACATTCGCCGGACATGCCCAGCTCTGCCCTCCTGTCATTTCCAGTCACCGACTGGGTACAGACTGGCTAGAGAGTAGTAGCCTCAGTGTGAAAACTAAGGCAGAACCCCAAAAGTCCGGCCTTTGGAGGCTGGCAGCTGCCCCTTCCTACCAGAAGGCAATTCTTCTTCACACATATAGATGTATTTATTTGTCGCTTATCATTCAAAACAGGTTTATTTCTGACAAGGAAATCAATTTGATGAGAAGTGTACCAAGGTGACAAGCTAACCCGTCTTGTAGTGCCAAAGAGTCATACCTGATGTAGTCATAGATCTTCCAGATCAACGGGGCGTAGCATAGCCAGCCACGTGGCACAGGCCTATCATCCTAGCACTTGAGACATGAAGGCAGGAGAATCCTAAATTCAAGGCCAGCTTAGGCTGCATAATGAGATTCAGGCCGGTCAGAGTCTGCCTCAAAAGTACACACATGTATATATTTTATACATAAATACATACATCTATAAATATATGTGCTAATCACAATGATGAAGTCAAACTAAAATCTTTTCAGCAAACTGTCAAGTCAAAAAAAAAAATCTGTTGCTGAAAAATGTATATTTCCAGGGCTTTTATTTAAAATTTACAATTTCATACCATCGCAGATGCCTGGGAGCTCAAAAACACCAATTGCTCATGGTGAAGGCACAACAAAGGCACACTGACACCCACGGGGCTTACTCCCATGAGCCCAGCCTCGGGGTTTGCTCATGTTCTAGGCTTCAGCCCAAGAAACTTAACTTCCATGGCCCGTTCTCTCACACATGAAAGTAAACCCGGAAGACAAGAGGCCTTCTTCCTCGGAAGTAGACAGGAAACGGAGAGAAGTCAAGAGCGTGGACGCTAAGTTGGCTTTTAAGACATAAGCAAACAGAACATCTGGAAAACCTCCACTTGATGGACACAGAGGGCAAAATAGTTTAAGCAATCAGGGAATTTATAGAAGTCTTCTCTTCCATTATCAAGCAGTGGTGTGTGTGGGTGTGTGCGCGCGCATGCGCACGCACATGCGCACATGTCTCAGGGAGTGTGGGTGTGCAAAAGAGAAAAAGAACATGTGAGTGTGTGAAAAGTGTGTGGGTATTTGAATGTATGTGCTCTGAAAGTGTGAGTGAGAGTGACTGTATATGGGTGTGTGAGTGTGTTTATGTCTGAGTGTTGGTCAGGGTAGCGTTTGTGTCTGAATGTGAGTGTGTGTGTGTATGAGAATGTGTATGTATGTCGATGTGTCTCAGTGTGAGTGTGAGTCTTAATGTATGAATGTGTGAGTGTGTGTCTGAGTGTGTGTGTGTGAATTGTGTATGTAACTGTGTGGGAGTGTATATGTAAATGTGTGTTGGTGTGTGTAAATGTTTGCATATAAGTGTAAATGTGGGTGTGAATCTGAGTGGGTGTGAATTAGTGTGTATGAGATTCTGAGTGTGTGAGAGTTTGTGTGGGAGGGTATGGGTATGAGTGTGCATATGAGTTTGTGTGTCTGTTAATGTGTAAATGTGTATTTGTGTTGTGTGTAGACGAATGTATCAAGTGATAATATGTGGGTGAGTGTGTTTGTATGTTACAGGGTATCTCAGGATATGGGTATGTATGCTTGAGTGTGTTTGAGTGTGTGTAGATGAGTGAGGGGACACTGTGTATATGTCTGAGAAATACACTGTGCATTTGTGTATATCTAAGTATATGTGTATTTGTGTGTGTCTAAGTAAGTGTGTAAGTGTCTAAGTATGTGAGTATGCGTCTGAGTGTATGTGAGTGTACATGAGTTTGTGGTGCTATGAATTTATGTGAATGTATCTGTGTATGCTTGAAGGTATATGTGAACTATGAGTTATGTTTGAATGTGTGTGGATGTGTATGTTTGAATATGTGTGTGAAGATCCATGAGTGTGTGTTTGTGTGTGTGTGTGTGTGTGTGTGTGTGTGTGTGTGTTCAATGGCAGGCTGCACTACACTGAAGTGTAAAACATCCTGGAAACACCATACCACAAGCATCAGTTTCAGGCTTGATTCCTAATAACTGAGATCCCATATAAAAATAGGATTTTTTTTCTACTCTAAATTAACTCAGAATGTGTCACCCTGATGGATCAGATGGCAAAATTCACTTCTAGATTACTGTGGTTTAGATTTCTTTCATGTGCAAAATAATGACCTAAACCGCATAGTCTTCAGCACATGTATTTCAAGCAATCAAAGGAGACAATGCAAAATTTCCAGCTCCAGTCCTTGCTCCTGCCCTATTACCAGGCACAGAAGAACAGCCCAGAACCAGGCTGAAAGATACATAGTCCAGGCCAACATGAGCTGCACAGCAAGGCTGTGTCTCAACCAAAAACAAAATAAAAACAAAAACAAAACAAAATGGGGCTTGGGGTAGAGCATTTGCCTAGCAAGCACAAGTTCCTGGGATCCTTCTTAATCCTCTGCAGAAGAAAAAAAAAAAAAAAATCCAGTCACTTAACCACTTCTCCCAATCAGGGTCCCGGCTGACAGAAACAACACAAGTAGCAAAAACATATTAGGTGTGCCGGCACCACTTAGAAAACTGAGGTTTTCAGGCCATGTCCTTGTGGAAGCTTGAACTCTAAGGTTGAACAGGAGCGCACGGGAGAGCAGGCTGGAGCTGTCCTGGCACACCTCGGTGGCAGTTCTCCGTCCCCAGCACTACCATAGTCAAAGGAGCCAGGAAGCCAGAAGACAGCACTTGCTGTTCAGAACGGCATGGTTCTCTGCCTGGCATTTCGACAGCCTTGACAAAGGTCTGACTTCCTTTTATGAAAAACGGCCGAGGACCCTTGAACCACAACAGGTCATTAAGAAACCGCAGAGGACGGCCGAAGAGTCAGCTTTCGTCTTCATCCCAGCGACCCTCTTGCTTGTCATCGTTATTAAGACATCAATTTCCTGTTTGCTTCCCTCTGCCCTTTAAGTAAAGGAAACCAATTCCCTGGAGGAGACTGGAGGGAAAACAACACTGACAGGGCATCCAAAGCCGAAACATAAATGTATGAATAGAGACTCGTATTTCTTCACGCCTCCCACCCCTGAAAACAATCACCTCAACTGAGAAAATCTGCCCGATGGAAAACTGTGACACTAAAACAGGACAGGTCTGCCATAAACTGCCCATGCCTTAGCTTCAAGGAGCTGATAGGTAAAGACACGTAGGAAAAAAAGTATAAAGCAAAAATCAAGAAAAAAAAGGATAATCATTGATATTTTAGGAGAAACTTAGCTTGATTTTACTAAACCACTGATTTCAACAATTATCATTGTAGCCAACACTTAACCACTGCTTAGTAAATGCCAGGCCCCAAACTAAGTGCTAGCTGCTGATGGTCATATTTAATTCTCACAAGAATCCTTAGGGAGATGAGAGATGATTGTGTCCTTCTGACAGGTGAAGACATCTCAATACACCATGGGCTTACCAGGCCAGAAAGTTCCAGAGTCCTAGAGCAGAGCACCACTGCTCACCTACGAGTCCATCCTCCTGCCTCTGAAAGGCTATTTCAGCTATCTATGCCTGTGTGAAATCTACCCTAAAACTCTGGTTCAAGGGTTTTCTTTGTTCTCTCTCACACAGCTGTCACTCTTGCTCACGATCTCTCCTGTGTTTTAAGTCAGGTGATACCTGAGCTAAAAGTTATCTAAGACTTGACTGGGGCAGGTTGGCCAAACAGACACACCCATACCACTTCTAGATAACTCTGGCTATCAACTGGAAGCTCAGGGAAAGCTATGGATCACACACGCCTGAGACCTCACGTCATGGCACCTGGGTCCCAAGAGGGAACATTCTGGAAAAGCAAGGGCTCTGGGAGCAAGCATTCCAGGAGACCCAGTAAGGTATGGCTAGAGTTCCTAGACCTAATCTAAACCTCACAGCTATCAAATTCCACATGAGGAACCGTGTACACAGGTACACCCCAACTCAAGAAGGTCTGATGTCCTTCTTGGTGGTTTATCTTTAGATGCTAATTGCGCAGTCATTTCTAGGAGCGCTCTGGGAAGAAGCGGGGTGGGGGAACGGGAGAGGGAGCTACAGAGAAGAAGAGGGGGCTGGGGGAGACTAGTGCACATGTGAAGCCAACAGCATTGAGAGGTAGATCTAAAAACAGACCAAGAGAAGCATATCCAGGTCCTAAGCACACGTTTAAATTTTGGTCTGGCTTTTTCAACCTATGTCCTGAACACCTCCGCAGCATCCTCAAAGCCCTGCCCTGCAAACAGGTCCTCTAGAGTCTGCTACAGATGATTTCCTTTTTGCTTGACTCACTGAGGCATAATTGGAAGATGATGGAAGGCTTTGGGCTCAAACAAACCTAAATTTGAACTTAGAATCTAACAGTACTCAAAGGCCTAAAACAACTTTTAAAGAAAAATCTTTTTCTACTTTTTAAAATGTTTAAAGTCACAAAGTCATTGTGACATCCTCGTCAGTGTTTACCATTATACATTTTGTCCCGATGACCTGGGACTCAACTTTTATAACATTCCATTTCTTCATCTGAATTGCATCAACAATAAAAGCAGCTTCATCTAAAATGCAGTGGGTATGCATCCACTGTGCATGTACCTGACATACAATCACAATGTATTCTCTAAAGGTCCAATGCCAAATACAAAAAAAGAAAAAAAGAAAAAAGACAAATCTTCTACACTTAAAGAAAATGATTCTCTCTTCCCTCCCCCAGCCCCATGCCCTCTGCAAGTGTGCGCAAGTACCAACGGAGGCCAGAAGAGGGCACCAGAAAACCTGAAGCTGGACTTGCAGGCGATTGTGAGCCACTCAACATGAGTGCTGGGGACTGAACCCCAATTCTCCACAGAGCAACAAGCACTTTTAACCCTGAGCCATCTGTCCAGCCCCACCCAACCCACCTCACCCCCTTTTCAAAGGAGAAACCAAAGAAGAAACGAAATTATTTGTTAAGAATGCCAGGAGATAAGATAAAAAACTCAAGTGACAGCACATGCTGGCGAGGAAGTGGAGAAAGAGGAACAATTCTCCACTGCTGATGGGAGGGAAAACTTGTACAACCACTTTGTAAATCAGTCTCTACCTTAAGACCCAGCGATACCACTCCTGGGCATATACCCAAAAGATGCTCCACCATGCAACAAGGGCATTTGCTCAGCTATGTTCATAGTGGCCTTATTCGTAATAGCCAGAATCTGGAAATGACCTAGATGTCCCTCAGCCAAAGAATGGATAAAGAAACTGTGGTACATTTACACGATGGAATACTATTCAGCTATTTAAAAAAAAGGAAATCTTGAAATTTGCAGGCAAATGAATGGAACTAGAAAAGATCATCCTGAGTGAAGTAACCCAGATATTAGCCATATAATACAGAATAACCATATTACAAGCCACAGACCTAAAGAAGCTAAGTAACAAGGAGGGCCCTAGGGAGGAAGCTTAATTCTCATTCAGAAGGACAACTAGAGTGGACACTGAAAGTCCTTGAAGAGAGGAAACAGGACGGGAGCCTACCATAGTTGTTTGCTGAAAGACACCCCCTACACACACAGGGGATCAAAACAGAAGCCGAGTCTCACAGCCAAACTTTGGCCAGAGCACAGGAAGTCCTATGGGTGAGCTGGGGACTAGAAGGACCCAGAGGGGACAGGAGCTCCACAAGATGACCAACAGCTAACAAATCTGTGCCCAGGGGCGCTGGTAGAGACTGATGCACCAAACAGGTCCATTCATGGAGAAGACCTAAGGCCCTCACTCAGACCTAAGGCACCTCTGTCTCCAGATGGGTCCCCTATTAAGTGGAGCAGGGGCTGTCCCTGTCACAGTCCCTGATGCCTGCACTTTGATCACTTCCCTTTGGTGGGATGTCATACCACGCCACAGAGGAAGAGGATGCAGGCAGTCCTGAAGAGACTTGATAGGCTGGGGTCACTTGGTAGGGGAGAAGGGCTCCCGAGCTAGGAGGACAAGGAGAGGGGACTGGGGTGAGGGGGCGGGGAGGAGCGCCACACAAGTCCCTTCCTTAAAGTGTTCGGCAGCCATAGCAGAATCCAGAGGAGGATGAGTGGTATTCTCTAGGCTTCCTATCACGTGATCTACACAAATTATCCTGCCCAGCCACAGGGAGAACCAGATGAAACCAGACCAACAGAGCAACAACAGGAGATCACTCCTGACTCTGGCCTGGAAACGCGTAACCTTATGTCTCGGACGGACCCTTCTTTCTGGTTCTGCCCAGTATTACTCAACCAGGGCAAAAAAAACGAAAGGAAAAAAAAAAAAAAAAAAAAAACCGGCATCTCCAAGCGGAAGCTCAGAGAGTGGGACGGTGTTTGGAAACACTGAAGGGAGTGATGAGGACTTGTTTCAGGGAGGAGACTGAGAGACACTATTATAAAATGTGTTCCACCCCAAGACTCACTCACCCCACCGTGAAAGACCCTGGGCAGGAGGAGGTGGACTTCAGGGCCAGCTGATCCTCTATCCCACTCTCATCGCCAGTCCTTGTCCATATGGACCCCTCTGTCTCGTGGTGATGTACTCGCAGGGCAGATATATCCAGCCACGGATCTCCCGGGGCCTCTTTCCCAACCTGCCTCCAAGGAGGGAGATTAGAACCAGACTGGGCCTTAGATTCACGCCATACACTCAAATGGGCTGAAGTTTTTGTAACTGGGAGAACACAGAAAATTACAGGATCTGCCAGAGAGATGTTAAATAGCGGAAAAGGGAATTTTAACCGGATCCCTATAGAAGTGAGCGATTGGGAAAACTACACGCATTTCATGTTTCTACCCGACTCTGATGGACCTCCCCCACTGGCTCCACACAGTGGAGCGGGGTCATGGTTTTCAAACACCACAAGGAAGGAAGATCATAGAGACCTTTCCATTCCCCCTTACTGACCACCGCAGATAAGCAACCTCAGCCGCCCAGCCTGGAGGCTTACATCCTGTTTCCGCCAGGGCCTGCCAGCAGGGCTGCCTGCGATTGGCGGCTGTGACTACGCTCACCAAAAGCCTGGGGGCGGTGGGCGGCAAAGTGCTGGGCACAGATGGCTGTCCCTGCCAAAGAGGAACAATGGACAAGTAATAACGGGGAGGTGGACTTTCCCCTCTCCCTCACTACAGGTGCTTGGTACCCAACCCACTGCAAATGACCCAGGAGGAGGAAATTCCCAGGCCAGAGCAAGCCAGAAAGAAACCACCTGGGAAACGCCCGCCCTGGTCAGACAGGAACTCACTGGATCTGCGGTTCTATTTCTCTATCCAGCAAGGCTAATCACCCCAACTGTAGTGTGAGCAATACCACCTTTCCTTGGTATTTTTTCTTCTCTCCCTTTCGTAATCATTTTAACATCACTCAGACAAATACTTGGGGTGTAGCCAACTAAATACCTCATTTTAAATATCCTCCTAACTTAAAACCCAATTGACTTGGGCTTTTGAAGAATACTATTGGCAACCTGTGAAGTTTTTTAAGTATGTTAGTCTCCTGACCCCGCCATTCTGCCAAGCGTGGAAGCTTCCAGCATTTCATTCATTATAACTGCTAAAAAAAAAAAAAAAAAAAAAAAAAAAAACCAGAAGCGGGGAACTTAAGTAGAACAGTGGACGAGCTGTGGCCCGCGCGTGGCCAGTGAACTATTGCTCAGCGATGGAGGGGATGAACTATGATGACAGGATGGGCGAGTCAGTGGAAAAGGACTGTATGTGCCACCTGCCTCAAGCCACCTGACATCTACAAAGCGGGGAACTATGGAAACAGCGCAAGCATGCGCGGTTGCTAGGAGCTAGGGAGAGAGGATAAGGTAGCGAATAGGAGGGTTTAGGGCAATGGAAACGAATTATATGATAGTACAATGGTGCCTGCCTAGGTGTCATTGCACACTCCTCCAAATCCTCAGTATGTATGGCATCCGAAAGTGAACCCTAATGTAACTGTGGGCTGTGGGCGGTGACGGTGTGGCCATGCCGCTTTACCAATTTAACACTCCGGTGTGGGTATTGATAATGGAGAAAACTATGGATGTGACAGGGCAGGGGGTATATGGGAAATATCTGAAGGTTCCTCGTAATTTTGCTATGAACCTAAAACTGTTCTTGTGTTTAAGAATCCCTAAAGAAAATTAGCAAGTGATATAGATTTATGGATGACAATTTGGCAATCTTCATCAAAATTGTATGGGGTCAACAAGATGGCTCAGTAGATCAGAGCACCTGGCGCCAAACCTGATTACCTGAGTTCAATCTCCAGAACGTACGAGGTAGAAGGAGAGAACCAACTCCTACAAGTTGTCCTCTGACCTACCACACACACACACACACACACACACACACACACACACCGTGGCACACATGCGCCCTCACATATACACGCAAAATAGATAAAGGCAAAATAAATTTCTTCTAACTGTGTTGATGTAATGATTCTCTGACCTGGTAACTATGTTAATTGTTATTCTTTGGATCTGCCATCCATAGCTGTATTCATGGAGCCTAAAACTATATAATTGTACCAAAGACAGAGTGGGTGCTCAATGAAACAAAAATCACAGCCTCAATTTAAAAAATATATACAATTTTAAAAGTGAATTAGTACATAAATTGTTCAGCCTGGGCTTACGGAAAGGATGGATTTTCTCTGCTGCCTAAACATGCATAACCCTTTCTGCTCACAACACATTGCTGAGGGGCAGGAAATCAGCAGGAACTGCACACAGTCCCTTCATATTCCTCTCCACTGTACATACTTTGCACAGGCCCACGTCCACTTCCTTCCTGTCCTGTTTATAACATAAATCTTTATGTCTGCATATAACTGTGAAAGATCCTATCTCGTGCTTTTTGTTTTATATATGGTATTAGGTACAAGTCCGTGCATTCAGTCTTGCTCTTTGGGCTATATTTTTTTAAAAAATCAACCTACGTAAAATGGTGAGTACAATTAGTTTATTCAACTACGCCCGTTGTGCAATTTCCTTTACCCCATCACCACTATGGTTCATTCAGCCAAACCCAGCCTGACAGACAAGTCCCTCGAAACTCTGCTACGGCAAATGATGTCAGAAAACAAATAAGAGTTCCTTTAATATGAACTCTTACAGACATGCTTAAGAGTGCCTCGGGGGCATATGACTGGGGACAACATTGTGGGTCCAAAGGAATATGCATTCTACGCATCGTTCTCCATTTCTCTAAGAAATAACAGATTGCTCACTGGAATGGGTACAGCAGCTCACGTCCCTGCCGGCAACCCAAAGCTCCATGTGCTCTGTGAGATAAACCCTGAACAGGAGAGACCACTGTGGACCCATCACCTCTTACCGTCTCCCCCATGGTTTGATTAACGCACGCTAAGGATACATAATCCATTCATCCAGCGGCACTTGTGATTATCAAGCCCTGCAGTTTGATTTTTAGTTTTATAGCTATAAACTGCTATCTGTGGTTTATTTAGCAGTTCAGAGTTGAACAACACTTCATTATCTTTTGTATGTGAGCTGTTTCTTTCCAATATAGTTTTGAACTTTTCATCTTTGTTTTTGAGGTTTTGTTTTTTGTTTTTGTTTTTGTTTTTGTTTTTGAGAAAAAAATAAGGATTTTGTGTCAGAGCTGATTTATGAGAGTACTATTCTAGGTGCTCTTGAGGGGTGCCTGGGTGCCTGAGATTGCCCATGAAGTTACAGTGGTGGATGAACCGGATAAGTCCTTGGTCGTCCATTTGGCTCTTTCATGTTATGCCAAAATCTCCCATACAATATCCTTGTCCTGCATTAATTCAGTCCTTATTTTTAAAAAAACATCTAATTTTGGGCCTGCAGAATGGCTCAGTGGATAAAGGTGCTCATAGTACAAGCCTGGTAGCCCATGCTCAATCCTCAGACCCATGTAAAGGGGGAAGGAAAGAATTAACTGCAGCAAGTTATCCTTTAACCTTTACATTCTCTCTCTCTCTCTCTCTCTCTCTCTCTCTCTCTCTCTCTCTCTCTCTCTCACACACACACACACACACACACACACACACACACACACACACAGGCGGGGGAGGGGGAGTAAATTAAAATTTTAAAACGTCCAGCTTCAGGCTGGAGAGATGGCTCAGAGGTTAAGAGCACTGACTACTCTTCCAGAGGTCCTGAGTTCAATTCCCAGCAACCGCATGGTGGCTCATAACCATCTATAGTGTGATCTGACTCCCTCTTCTGGCCTGCAGGTGTACATGCAGGCAGAGCACTGTATACATAATGGTAAATAAATAAATCTTAAAAAAAAAAAAAAAAAAGAAAGTCCAGCTTCTATGCATGCATTGGTTGCAGGATGTAACAAAACAAACTATAATGGGGCTGGCACCTCATCCCTTCTGACTATTCCACATACTGCCAGACAGTACTCTGAAGCTGTTGTGGAAGAAACACAATACTCTTAACAAGATGTAAATCCTGGGTGCAACACAACTGACAGGCCAGATGAGCTATGCCCAGTGGTGCAACAGCAGCAAGTCTGTTACAGGGGTGACCAGTCTGTCTCAGCTTAGAAGTAAAGCCTGTGTTGCTGGGAGGCATCCTCGTCTGGTACTATCAATCTGGTGTAAAGTCAAACCTGGGGATGTTACAGCACTAATGTTACTTTGTTAAATGCACATGATAACAAAATTGTTTATATGCACAAATAATTTTTTTTGTTTATAGCTTTGGTCAAAGAAGTAAGGGAAGGAAATAAGGGAGGGACATAAGGGAGGAGATAGGTTTTAGAATAAAAAGTAGATTATTGAATCTACTAGCTTCAAATATTTTATGTTGGTATTCAGATATTTTACATTGGTATTGTAGATGATGGAAATTTAAGACTTTTATTCAACTTTTTCTTTATGAATTGTATAATGTATGTTGATATAAACTTAAAACTGTATATTGTATTTAGGTTGAAACTTAAGATCATTTTGTGTGACATTTACTTAATGTATTATACATGTACAACTCATTTGAAAAGGTGATATACAGTTCTAGTCATATGAAAGCTAACTGTTATAACTTGTTCACAGTGGTCGGATATAGAAATTGGTAGTTGGTCACTTATAAATCTTATTAGATACTAAATTACTTAATTATAGAATAAGCTTTAGTTAGTTTCTTGTATATGTTTTTAAAAGGACTACATAGATGATAGATAGGATAGATTGATGGTCTTCAAACACTACAGAGATCCACAGAAAATGGCATTTAATAATAAAGGGCTTTTACGACAGAGAGACACATGCGCTCCTGGCAGCACCTCCAGTCTAATAATTATGAGAGCATCAAGAAATGATAGTGGCAGATAGCTACTGGACTGAGGAATTGTGCTCATCTCTACTACTGATGACAGACTGACCATCCACTATGATCAAGCCTGATTGAGAATTTGGCTGCCCAGCCTTGTAGTGACCAAATGGACCAGTCCTTCAGGATTCGGGCTTCAGAACAGTCTGTCAGGTGGTTTTGGGCCAGCGGGCTGAAGACTGGATGGCCGGACAATGGAGAGGAACTTGTGACAGTCCAGGAAGTCAGTCCTCTCTGTTCTGTCTATACTTTTGGAATTTGCTTGCCTGCACTTCCTACATATCAGGTAGTATTTCCTTCTGAGGGGTCTCTGATGGGGCTGAAGACTAGATAGCCACAGTGTTGTCATTTTTTAAAAACTCTGGACACTAGGATAAGACTCAGTCAGATAGAATAGATAGTGAAATAATTTCTCTGAGATTGTCAAATACAAATGGACTGGTCTTAGTAAATGTGACTTTCACTGGATAGTTCTTATACTTATTTTCATTGTATATAGTTTATTATATTTAATATAAAAGGGGGATGAAAGGGAGATAAACCTGTTTCTATTTTTATCCAAAGTGTGAAACAAAGCAGAGGGCAGGGTGTTTACCACTTAGATGTAAGAAAGTAGGATGTTTTTCCACACAGAAGTCAAACTACTTCGTCGGGGAGCTTGGTGAAAAACACCGTTTAACAGACTGAGACGAGATATATATACATATATATATATATATATATCCAAAACAGGAGAGGAGGCTTCTGGTTGGGCCTTGGTTTTTGGCTGTTCATCCTGTACTTCAAGAGACTCCTAAAGAGAACTGCTCCAGGGAAAGTCTCAAGGCTTTGGACTCCAGCTGAGGCTTCAGGTTCCAGCTGCTGCTCCAGGTTCCAGCAGCAACTTTGGTAGAACTGCTGGTCTGCTGAAATCCTGCTGACTACGCCAGGGACTGATATCCTTAAGGTTTCATTGTAGTGTTTTTCAATATCCTTTAATGATTGATTGGATTAGTCGGGTTGTTAGGGAGGTAGGCTTGTTTAATAAATTCATAATAAAATATAATTGGTAAGAAAATTGAGCCTACAAAGAAGTTTGGTTTTGCAGTGATGATCAGTACCTTCCAAGGCTCACAACTGGTCAGTGTCATAAGAGTGAGTGACAGTTAAATGCTGAACTATATACTGGATACCTGTCCCTATCGCCACCTCCAAGGGCTCAGAGTGTACACAGCAGGAGACAGGGAAGAAAGAAGGTAGGAACAGAATATTGACGTGGAAGACCAACTGCTGGGGATGGCGTAGCCGCTGCGCTCTTGAACTCACAGCATCTGTGATTATCCACACGAGATCAGGCCACCAGCATCTTGACGTGGAGCGCAGAAGAAGTCATGAGTTCCTTCTTCCTACAGACTCATGTACAGTTAATAGATGCTGGGGGTGGGAAGAGACATTTTCTTCACTTGGTGTGGACACTAGTAAGACACCCATGCTCGTGTAAGCAACCTTAATGCAACTCACTGAGTCATTTTTTTTTTAAGTATTAGGGAGCCCAGTAGGGGACCAGAGGGTGTGGGAAGGATATAAGAGAAGCTAAGGAGGAATGCATATAATCAAAATGCATTAAACAAGAATGAAAATGCCACACTGAAGCCTATTAGGTATAATTGATACATTCTAATAAAAACAACCTGTTTCTTATTTTAAGAGAATGCCATTTCATCTCATACCCAACACCTGCCTTATATCAACATCAAATACGTATTCTCAGCATGACGCACAGTAGCTCAGGGGAACTAAGTCGCTCTCCTTCCCAGCCTTTCTACTTCTGTTGTCATAGGCCGTGTATGCGTCATCCCACATGAAGTACTTGAAAACAGGTACCACGTCTCTGACAGGAAGGGCACTTCCTCTGGCTTGATAGTCCCAGCCCACAACATGGCCCTTGCAGCAACTTTTCTAGCCCACCCAAGCTCCTGCTGGCTCTGCAAGCAAGCACTTCACTTGAAAGTCTTATCGTGTCCCATAAATAAAACTGGAGCCTGCAGACAAATTCCACACAAAGGACCATGTGTCTATTGCCTTCTATGGTTGCCCGCGCCCTCTGGATACCAGCGAAGGACAGCAGTCATCTGTCCGCTAAATCCGCAGGCCCTTTTCCACACGAAAGGTCACTTAAACCTGTGGAATTATCTTGGGAGACCGATAGGACAGTTCCGGGTGTAAAATGAGAGCAAGAGCTCTGCCTCAAGCTGCCCATCAGGTGTGCTTTTCAAACTTAAGCGACCTAACTTAAAACGTGTTCTCCCATCAAGTTTCCCCTCGCCTACTGTAATCTGAGCCATCTGACTTCAGAACTGGACAGATCTGGGTTCAAATCCTGCCTTTGCCTAACTGTGTGACCTGAGAAATTGCTTATCTTTGAACGTTGCTTGCTTTGAATACACTAGCGCTTACTTCGTAGTAATGTGGAGAAGCACAGGATAGGTTCAGCAAGATGCACTGTGGTGCAATGCATGCTGGGTTCTCTCTCTCTGGACTCCTGACTCTCCTTCCAAGTTTTCAAATGCCAAAAAAAGATATAAAGCATCCAATTCCTTTCCCCAAATCTACCCATCTGATTTCATAATTCCTCATCTTTGTTCTCTGGGGCAAAACATGCCCACTGATCCAAAACAGGACAGTGAACATCACAGGGTGTTCCTCTCCTTTGTGATTGATAGAGCTTTGTGGAAAATTCCCAGATGCTCAGTGCTTCCATGCCTGAGATCAAAGGCAGGGTTCAAAGTTTAGTAAAGGTGACTCGTGCCACCTCAGTGGATTAATACCGGCATGGTACATCCATGGCAGGCAGCAGTAGGAATGTCATAAATATATCTCTAGTATTTTCCTTGTTATATTATATGCCGTGTGTTTTGCCTGTATGTATGTATTGCATTCTGTGCATGCCTGGTACCCTTGGAGTTCCAAAGAGGGTGTCAGATCGATCCCAGAAACTGAGTTTATAGATGGTTGTGAGGCACTACATGGGTGGTGGGAATTGAACCCAAATCCTCCGCAAGAGAAACAAGTGCACTTAACTGCTGAGCCATCACTCCAGCCCCTACAGTGTTTTCATTATCAACACGTGCTCCAGCTGTTTCGATATCTTGAGTATGGTGAATAAATACAGAATACAGGCATTCTTTCAAGTTCCTGATTCCCCCCGACCCCCGACCCCACACCTCCCACCTTTGGATATATGCACAGAAGTGAGGGGCACATTTCCTAGCACCCACACAATGCCTCACAACTGCCTGTAACTCCAGTTCTACCTCCCACCTTTGGATATATGCACAGAAGTGAGGGGCACATTTCCCAGCACCCACACAGTGCCTCACAACTGCCTGTCACACCAATCCCAGTCATTCACCTTGCTTCTGTCAGCACCAGGCACTTAAAACAGTGCACATATGCAGGCAAGCAAAGCACACAAAATGAAATCAAATAAAATAATAAAAAATAAAATGTTACATTTTATTTAAAATACTGATTCCTCCAATCTGTGGACCTGGGTTATTTTCCTGTTACTTGTTTTTTCACCTTCATCAACAACTTTTCTTTCTCAGTGCACAGACCTTTTTACCTTCTTCACCTCATTTCTAAGTCTCTCTCTCTCTCCCTCCCTTCCCTTCTGTCCCCCTCCTTCCTTCTTTCCCTTCCCCTCCTTCCTCACTTCCCCCCGCCCACCCACACACACATCATGCTATTATGAATAGAATTGTCTTCTTAGTTTCCATTTGTCATGGTTTATTGCTTGTGCCAGCAACCCAACTGAAATTGCATGCTTTCCTCTTAGAACTGTCTTTGCTTTCCAGTCTCTCCATTCATTTCAGCTTACTTTTTACTTCTCCTCAGACTTCCTCCTCAGCACATTGGCTCTTCACAAGTGTGTTATCTATTTTCCATACATCAATAAACTTCCTAAATCATCTTATTACCAATTTCTCCATTTATTTCTTCTTATTACCAATTTCTCCACGTGTTATGCTTTTTTTATTATGTTTTGTTACTTGAGTTTACAGTCCTCTCCCTCTCCTGAGCTGCTTTCTGGTTCTTCTGTCAATTATCCTGGTATTTTCTGTACAGATTTGTAAGTCTCAGGTTTGAGCACTAAAGTGTTGGAGTGAGAATATTCCCCCACAGATATTTGAACATTTGATCCCTAGTTGGTGGCCCAGCATGGTTATGTTTAGTAGGTATGGCCTTGTGTGTATGGGGATGGGCTTTGAATGTTTATAGCCTCACCCACATCCAGTTCACTCTTTCCAGGTTCCTGTTCCTGCCACCATGCCTGCTGCTTGCTCCTGTGCCTCCTCACCAAAGGACTCTCAGCCTCCGGAACCATAGCCAAGGCCAGCTAACTCTTCCTTAAGTTGCTTGGCACTTACAACCTTATTTGTTTCTTATGTCAGACTTTATTTACAGTACATTTCCTTTGATGCAAACATCTCCATTCTCTCTCTGTCTCTGTCTCTCTCTCTCTCTCTCTCTCTCCCCGTTTGCACAAACCATCTTTTTTCCCCAACCCCTCATTTTCATCCTATGTGTGTCCTTGCAGCTAAAAGGCACCTCTCACAGGCAGCATGCTGT
>OU015756.1:38694787-38706866 GCA_907169655.1 Acomys percivali | reverse complement strand
TGTGTGTGTGTGTGTGTGTGTGTGTGTGTGTGTGTGTGTGTGTGTGTAAACCCTGACTATCCACCTAGTTAGAACAAACAACAACCCACAGGATGTGAAGAGTATCTAAAAGGCATCAAATGAGCTACCTTCATATGCCCACTTGGTCCCAGATACTTCTCCAGTGTTTTAAATACAATGGGTCGTAAGTCAGCCAAGAGTCCGTGGCCCAAATTCTGGCCATGACACTTTTGGCCGTGTGACTTCAGGAAGTTGCATCATCATTCTTGGCTTCAATACCATTCATTATCTTTCAGGGAATAAGAGTATCTGTTGCATAATGTTGTCATAAAGTAAGTGACAATAGTAAAGCGTCTAGACATAGAGCAAAACTCCAGTGGAAACTGTCATGGTCTCTTCTCAAATGACACCTATTTCTGCCATCCCATGTACCCCCACAGGAGCACCTCCACCATGGACACATGATACCCAAAGCTGACCTCATCTCCATCTCCTGCCTCCCTTGCACCACCCCACGCATCTCTGTTTAAATGTGGTCTGCTCACTTGATCTATTCACTTGCCACTAACTCTGGGCTTAGCACTGAATTTGGGTTAAAATAAATAAATAAATGCACAAGGGCCAAGTACTGCCTATTGCACAGGCTTGTACCATCTTCAACTCATCCCCCTTGGATTATTGGTGACATGTAAACTACTTTCAAACCCTCCTACACTGCGCTGACCTTCACAGCGACACTACACTCCACACTCGGGCAACTGCTCAATTTAGCCTGTAGAATAAAGTTCACAACTCTCCAGTCTTCATCTGCCATTTCCCATATTCTTTTCACAGAGGGCTTTCTGAGCACTCCCTCCCTGGGAAGCCTGGCCTCCTCGATGATCCCTGATGCTCATCTCTCACTCCCATGGCCTGCTCAGAGGTCCTGTGACCTTCTTTGTCTAAGGGACTCACCTTCTCCCCATGGCTCTTCTCCTTACAATTGGTCACTCGGCTGTCCATGTCTGGAATCCAGGTACGCCTCACAGACTAGAGGGACCCTGGCAAGTCTGGAGGCGACTGGAGGGCCTGCCAAGATCCTGCTTGTATGAGGCTCTGAGAAGCCTCATGGGAGATGAACTCATCCTGAGGAAAAAAAGGGCCAAGTCACACAAGTGTGCTGTTCCAAGGACAGTCAAGAAGGGATGATTTTAAGGATAGCGTGGTGCCTGCCGCTCAAACTGTCCTTGCCCGCGTTCTCAGAGATGCTAACCCAAATCATGCATCATCCACTCGCATCCACCAAAACAGTTCGCAGGTGCCTACGTGCGTCAGGCTCTCTACTGAGCTCTGGTGTATTAAAACCACCAAGACCATAGCCCAGCCTTAAGTCAGGGAACTGCAGTCTCAATGCGAAGCTTGTTTCCTTTGTTTACTATTTTACTTTTTTTTTCATATTAAATTTGTAACTTGCAAACTTAAACGTCTCTGTAAGAAAGGGAAGGCTCAAGAAAATTTGGCTTTTAGGTCTTTATCTGAGAGTGAAGAGAATTAGAGATGAAGGCTTTCCCATCGTCATAAAGATGCTAAGTTAAGGCGTAAAGTGACTTCCCTATATCAGGAGAGAGCTTGGCCAGAGGATCTCAGATGATGGTGTTAGGGTTTGGGTGATCTGCTGAAGAAAGACCCCAAGGCAGTATGTAAAAACAAAGAGTGTTTTTATTCTAGTGTTCTAGGATGGCCTCTCTCCTCTAGAGGGCAACCCTGAAATGAGCACACAGACTCAATTTATAGACAATTGGAGGAATCTGTGACAAGCTTTAATTGATTGGTCAGAATAGAGTCAGAGTGTGTGAGGGGATTCAGCACTGGCTGTTTGTTTGCTTACTAAAGACTTCTTGAGTCACTGAGGTTTTGGCTCTTACTCAGAAATTGGCCTTTAATGAGATTGGATGGGGCCAGCTGTGTTCTTCACCAAGGCCATGAGTAATAAAAAACATGGTATGTAGTAATTTTGTTCTATAAGCTGATTAGCTGCCCATGAGCTGTCCATAAATTGTGGTTTTTCCAGGAATTGTTAGAAACTTGGCCTAGTTAGACAGAGTAAAAACCTAAAGCCTGTAATGGAGTTGGTCTAGTCAAGCAACTGGGGTCTTTGGGGGGGGGTCTCTGGGGTCCCTGGGATCAGCTCCCTTCATTGGGATCATTGTCCACAGTGTCAGGGGAGCAGCACAGGAGGAGGGCGGCAGGCCCCGTGGGGACTTGTGAGTGCCACCGTGAGTGGGTGTGCAGGCCACCGTGTTGGGATAGTCTCTTTGCACACAGTTGTAAAGGCTGTCTCTGTATTATTCAAATGCTGGTTTCCTGTACCAGCAGAGACTGGAGTACAGGCCAGGACTTTAGTTTTGTGATTTTCATGAAGCATCTTTGTCTCAGTGCTTTGTAAATAACCATCTTATCACCTTCTGGTTGGTTTAATTAAGAGCTGAAGAGCCCGTAACAAAGCAGGAGGTAGGTGGGACATCCAGGAGAGGTAGGAACTCTGGGAAAGATGCTGGTGGAGATTTGCCAGCTAGACTCAGAGGAAGAAGCAGTGGCTGGAACTGAGGAGAGGCAATGAGCCAAATGGCCGAATGTAGATTAGTATGAACGGGCTAATTTAAGTTATATGAGCTAGATAGGAACAAACTTAGTAAGGCCAAGCTTCCATATTAATAAAAATTCTCAGGATAAACATACTCCAATGCACAGACCCAAAGAAGATAAGTAAGAAGGAAGATTCCCAGGGAGGATGGTTAAATCTTACCCAGAAGAGGAAATAGAATAGACAGAGGTAGTGGCTGAAGAGAGGGAACAAGGGAGGAGAGGAAGTGCAGAGAATTATAAGGGTGGAGATGGGGGAGCAGGGCAATGGACACAAAAGGCCTGTAGAGAAAAGAGAAACTGTGGCGTGGGGGGTATGGAAAACATCTCTGTAACAAACTGGAGCCCTAAGTCAGGGTAGGCTCCTGAGGGGGTGGGGGAGGGGGTACAGGAGGGACTCTAGCAGAGACTCCTAGTAGCAGGGCCCGTAGAGACTGAAGAGGACATCTTCTAACTAGTCAAATCTCCTAGTAGAGGGAGGGGAACGCCAACCCAACCACAAACACTTAGACTCGAAATTCAACCTGCTTACACAGTGTGCAGGGATAAAGATAGAACAGAGATTGAGGGAATATCCAGCCAATGCCTGGCCCAACCCAAGACCTCTTGCCCCATGGCAGAGAACCAACCCCTGACACTGTTAATGATGCTCTGCTATTCTTACAGACAGGAGCCTAGCATAGTTGCCCTCTGAGAGGCTCCACCTAGCAGCACCTCGAAACAGATGCTGAGACGCATATCCAAACATGGGGCGATGTGTAGGGAGTCTTGAGGAAAAGTGGGGGGAAAGAAAAAAGGACCTGTAGGCGACAGGAACTTCACAAGAAGACGAACACAGCCAACGCACCAGGGCCCAGAGGGGCCTCTTGAGACTGAAGCACCAACCAAGGAGCTTGCAGGGACTGGACCTAGGCCTCCTACAAAGATGTAGCTGATTGGCAGCTCAGGCTTATTCATGTGGGTTCTCTAGTAAGGGAGTGGGGGGGGTCTCTCTGATGTGGACTCTCTTGCCAGCTTTTTGATTGCTTCCCCTTGGTGAGACTGCCTTGCCAGGCCACAGGGGAAGAGGACATGCTCAGTTCTGATACGACTTGATGAGCTGGGTAAATAGGAAGGGGGCTCCCCTTTGCTGAGAAATAGGGGATGGGGTAGAGGAAGGGAGGGTAGGACTGGGAGATGAGTAGAGATAGGGCTACGACCAGGATGCAAAGTGAATTTATTTATTTATTTATAAAAATGAAAAAAGTCTCTGTGTTGCTACTTGGGGGGTTGACACAGTAGGCCTACTGCTGTGTGTGATGGGGGCCTATATCTGCCTAAAGAGACTGTGTTATGCAAAGACGCAACAAAAAAAGAGAATTTCAGACCAATTTCTCTTATGAACATTGATGCAAAAATACTTAACAAAATACTCGCAAAGCGAATACAACAGCTTATCAAAGACATCATTCACCATGACCAGGTAGGATTCATTCCAGACATGCAAGGATGGTTTAACATACGAAAATCCATCAATGTAATCCACCATATAAACAAACTGAAAGAGAAAAACCACATGATCATCTCTTTAGATGCAGAAAAAGCATTTGACAAAATCCAACACCCATTTATGTTTAAAGTTCTGGAAAGATCAGGAATACAAGGCACTTTTCTAAACATCATAAAGGCTATATACAGCAAACCAATAGCCAACATTAAATTAAATGGAGAGATACTCAAGGAAATCCCTTTAAAATCGGGGACCAGACAAGGCTGCCCACTTTCCCCATACCTCTTCAATATAGTTCTTGAAGTTCTAGCCAGAGCAATAAGACATCAAAAGGAGATCAAGGGTATCCAAATGGGAAAGGAAGAAGTCAAATTATCCCTATTTGCAGATGATATGATAGTGTATATAAGTGACCCCCAAAATTCCACCAGAGAACTCCTACAGCTGATAAACACCTTCAGCAAATTGGCAGGATACAAAATAAACTCAAAAAAGTCAGTAGCTTTCCTATATACAAATGACAAACAGGCAGAGGAAGAAATTAGGAAAACTACTCCCTTCACGATAGCCAAAAGCAATATAAAATACCTAGGAATAACCCTAACCAAGCAAGTGAAGGACTTATTTGAAAAAAACTTTAAATCTCTGAAGAAAGAGATTGAAAATGACATCAGAAGATGGTGGGATCTACCTTGTTCGTGGATCGGGAGAATTAACATAGTAAAAATGGCCATTTTACCAAAAGCAATTTACAGATTCAATGCAATCCCTATCAGAATACCTACAAAATATTTTGAAGATATTGAAAGAACAATCCTCAACTTCATATGGAGAAACAAAAAGCCCAGAATAGCAAAAACAATCCTATACAATAAAAATTCCTCTGGAGGAATCTCCATACCTGATCTCAAGCTGTACTATAGAGCAACAGTAATTAAAACAGCATGGTACTGGCACAGCAATAGGCTAGTGGATCAATGGAATCGAACTGAAGACCCAGAGATGAATCCGCACACATTTGGTCACTTGATTTTTGACAAAGAAGCCAAATCCATTCAATGGAAAAATGACAGCATCTTCAACAAATGGTGCTGGTCTAACTGGATGTCTACATGTAGAAAAATGCAATTAGACCCCTATTTGTCACCATGCACAAAAATCAAGTCCAAGTGGATTAAAGACCTCAACCTAAAACCAGAGACATTAACCCAATTAGAGGAAAAAGTGGGGAAGAGTCTGGAACACATAGGTACAGGAGACAACTTCCTGAATAGAACACCAACAGTCCAGGCCTTAGCATCAACAATTAATAAATGGGACCTCATGAGGCTGAGAAGCTTCTGTAAGGCAGGTGACACTGTCAAGAGAACAAAGCGACAGCCTACAGACTGGGAAAAGATCTTCACCAACCCTTCATCTGACAAAGGTCTAATATCCAAAATATATAAAGAACTCAAGAAATTAAACACTATCAAACCAAATAACCCAATAGAGAAATGGGGCTCAGAACTAAACAGAGAATTCTCAATAGAGGAACATCAAATGGTGGAGAAACACTTAAAGAAATGCTCGACCTCCTTAGTCATCAGAGAAATGCAAATCAAAACGACACTGAGATTCCATCTTACACCCATCAGAATGGCTAAGATCAATAATTCAACTGACACCACATGCTGGCGAGGATGTGGAGAAAGAGGAACACTCCTTCATTGCTGGTGGGAATGCAAACTAGTACAACCACTTTGGAAATCTATCTGGCGCTTTCTCAGAAAAATGGGAATAGGGCTTCCTCAAGACCCAGCTATTCCACTCCTTGGAATATACCCAGAAGATGCACTACCACACAACAGGGACATATGCTCAACCATGTTCATAGCTACCTTATTCATAATAGCCAGAACATGGAAACAACCTACGTGTCCATCAGTAGAAGAATGGATAAAGAAACTGTGGTATATTTACACTATGGAATACTACTCAGCTATTAAAAACAAGGAATTTCCGAAATTTGTGGACAAATGGATCGATCTAGAAATTATCATAATGAGTGAGTTCACCCAGAAGCAAAAAGAGTCAAATGGTATATACTCACTTATATCGAGACACTAGGCCAAGGGGTACGCCCCCATGATAAACTTTACCTACCAAGAAAGTGGGTCAGAGGGGAGAAAATCCTATTGAGACTTTATGGGTGAGAAGCCGGGAAGAATGAGGAAATAGAGGGATCCAGTGGGTCCTGGAAAACTACAGGCGGATCTGGGCCCTCTAGTCCTCCTCAAACTATGGAACCAGCTAAGGAAAATATAGCAGTAAACTTCGAACCCCTACCCAGTCTAGCCGATGGACAGGACATTCTCCACCGTTAAGTGGAGAAGGGGATCTGACTTTCACACAAACTCTGGTGCCCCATATCGGACCATGTCCCTTGGATGGGGAGGCCTGGTGGCACTCAGAGGAAAGATAATAAGTCACCAAGAAGAGACTTGATACCCTAGGAGCATATACAGGGGGAGGAGGTCCCCCTCAGTCACAGACATAGGGGAAGGGAGTAGAGGGGGAAACGGGAGGGAGGAAGGAAGGGGAGGATACAAGGGATGGGCTAACAATTGAGATGTAATATGAATAAATTAATTAATTAATTAATTTAAAAAAAAAAGAGAGACTGTGTTATGGACATTGCATAATTTCATTTCTCACCCAAAAATTTGCTGGCTCTTCTAAGGACATACACAGTATCTTAAAGTTTAGACAACCAAAATCAGAAGCAAGCTAAAAATATACATAGAACAAACTTGTTGTATGAAAATGAGTATGAACAATTTTTTTTTAATTTAAGTAAAATAACTGCAGGAATAGGTGGTATAAAGGATGTTTACAGTTACATGGGGTTTTTTTTTTTTTCTCCCTCTTAAAACAAAATAAATGCCATCCTTTCCTCATTTTACTGTGGAAGCTTAAATTAGAATTAAAATAGATTTGATTTAATGATGGGCATTTCAAAAACAAATAATGGATTCTCGTGATGAAAAACAAATCTGGTGAACGACTGTGAAAAGAAGAGTGGACGCCACACAAACAGGTGGTGGAGCGTTTCACGGTGGGATGGAATTAGGCTTCATCACAGGGAATTTCCAGTGCAGCCTTCTCCTGCCAGTAGAGCAAATTTCCCACATCCGCAGGGATGGCGATGAAATAAAACCAGAAGGTGACTGTCTCACGGTTGCTCACGCTGATTATCTTTGATAACCTGGATTGCTCTGAGAGATGCTGAGAGATGACTCAGCAGGTCAAGGCGGCTGCCTCCAAGCCTGACAACCTGAGTTCAAGCCCCAGGAGCCCCTTAATGGAAGGTTAGAACTGGCTCTCAAAAGGGCTACTCTGACCTCCACGTGTGGACGTGGCACCTCGCCCCACGTGTGTATACAAAATAAATTGTAATGATTTTTTTTTTTAAGAGTTAGCCTGTCTTTTATAGATCTAGCAGTCTGTGGCTCCATTCAGGTCCCTGGTCTCCATGCAGTAGATCAAATACAGTGTGTGATAGGCGCTGCCATCTTGGAACCCCGCTAGCCTGTCTTCTAGACAAACCATTTCAATTATTGGTTTAATATCCACAGCTTGGTCTCACCTGCGGCCAGTCATCAGTCACCAGCTAATATACGCTGGGGAAGCAGTAGCAGTGACTGAGCATCCAACAGTCCCTCCACATTCGTTTTCATCAGTTGTTTTCTGAAGCTCCCATAAAAAAACGGCACAGAGTGTGTCTGCTTTCACTCGTCGTCCACTTGTGTGGAAAGAGAAACAGCTGTACTGAAGCTGAAGAGGAGGAAGCTGATGCCTGAAGCCATTTTTGCCACTCAGAGTTGGAGCAGTTGCTCCATGTTCTGAGCTGTTCACCAAAAGAGTAAACAAGTTTCTTGTCATGCGTTGCTGCCTCGTGAAAAGATACACAAGACCTTCCTTTGTGTGTGTGTGTGTGTGTGTGTGTGTGTGTGTGTGTGTGTGTGTGTGCTCTTGCACCATCTGGGTTGTGCATTTGCACGTGTGTGGGCACACGGGAGGATGCATGAGTTCCTGCTTTTGGAAATGCTAAATAATGAATTGTGATGAAATGGAAGCTAAAAACTGTATCACTCCACATCATACCAGACGCCTCAGCTCCTGACTCCCTGCAGACTCTCACATGCATCACTGTAACCAGCGTTTGCTACTTCGTGAGTTCCTTTCTCTCTTCCACCCTCCTCCACCCCTTTCCTTCGTTCCTTTCAATCCCTTAATGCTAGATAGAAGAGAAAATAAAAAACAATAGAGGGGGAAAGGGTGTCGATATCATGAGACTACTTCCTGCTGATTGGGGGTGTCCAGTTCCTTGGGGCAAGTGTGATCTTCCCTGCCAGGTTACCTAATTTCTTCTTCTCATCTCTTTGCCCACAAGAGTTGACAAACTGCATCCAACAGCATCCAATCACCAATAAGCCACCCATCGATCGGGACTATAGCATGTATATATCCTCTGAGAAGTCCTCAGAATTACAACCATCACATACTCGAAGAAACTATCTGCAGCTGGCAAACTACACTCCATCTGGAGCACAAGGCAAATCATAGTCAACTGCTGCAAAGCAGCCCCATATAGCCACACCTGGGATTATAAGGAAAGCATATTCCCATAACATTATTGTTTGTTTGTTTGTTTTTAAGGAACCAAAATTCTCACTACGCTTCACCTTGATTCAACTCCTACTGCTCACAGTACATCATTCCTGCTCTGGAAGGAGTCTCTGGTTCCTGGGAAAGATGCCCAGTACCCAGGATCACTCATATCAAGGTCAACAGCTGACTAGCAGCAAGAGGTTTAAAAAAAAGGCAGACTGGAGAAATGAAGGGTGTGTGAAAGAATATCTAAACAGTTCACATAAGGGCAAGCACAACGTTAATTTTTTTTCCCTCTGTGGTAGCCAGGATGGTAGAGGACGCTAGTGTCATACCCAGAAGGAAAGTGACCCTTAAATAAATCCCAGGTGGGTGGCCCTGAAGCCAGAGTGCACAGGTCGCTTCACAGTTAAATGACCTTAAGCAAATCAGAGTCCAGTTTTTCAGATTCACCATCGGAAATGGAAAAATTATAACGATGTCCTACATGATAGGAGCCAGTGAGTGAATGTAGGTAGAACACTCCACACAGCGGCTGGGCACCAGTTACTCTGAACGTTGGTCCTGCTAGTAAAGATTGTGGGGAAGGTGGGGGGCAGTGGTAGGAATAATGGGAAAGGTGGTGATGGTGAAGGTGCTCAAGTGGTAGTGGTAATGGAGGTAGAGGTGATCAGTAGTGGTAGGGCAATGGTAGCAAAGGTGGTCGTGGTGCGAACAATGGTGAGAGTGGTAATGGTGTGCTGGTGGTGGTTGTGGTGGTAGTCACAGTTCGGGGGGTAACGGTGATAGTGGTCAGATGATGGCAGAGGTTGGGGGTGGGAGTGATGATAGTGGTAGCCATAGTGATGGGAGACAGTACTAGTAAAGGTGGTGGTGGTGAGGAATGATGATGGGAGGATGGTAGGGGTAGTGGTGGTGGTAGTGGTGGCAGTAGTGGTGGTGGTGATGGTGGTGGTGATGGTGGTGATGGTGGTGGTGATGGTGGTGATGATGGTGGTGATGATGGTGGTGGGGATGGTGATGGTGGTGGTGGTGATGGTAGGGCTGGGGCTGGGGGTGATGGTGGTGGTGATAGTGGTGATGGTGGTGGTGGGGATGGTAGTGGTGGTGGTGGTGATGGTGGTGGTGATGGTAGGGCTGGGGGTGGTGGTGGTGGTGGTGGTGGAAGTGGTGACGGGGGTGGTGATGGTAGGGCTGGGGGTGGTGGTGGTGATGGTGGTGGTGATGGTGGTAGTGGTGGCTTTTATAGTGGTGGTAGATGTGGTGATGATTGGGAGTAGAGGTGGTGGTAGTTTTTACTATACTTTCCTTTCTTCCCAGTGCAAGCTAAAAAAACACAGCAAGAGATGCCATAGGAAGATGTAGAACTCTGCTTTTTGCAGACAGCATATTGAAGAGAACCAGCATTCTTCAAGACCCAGCCATGAACATGTAGGTAGGCCTCAATGGCAGCAAATTAGAAACAGCAAGGGCCCAGTGTATCCAAGCCAGGTGAGTTTTACACTGTGAATTTTGTATGACTTTGTTTAAAAGAGCAGAAAGCCCTAGTAACATCTGCTAAAACCGTGCTGGACAGAAGAGCCGTTTATCCTAGGGCTCCGAGGACTGTGGCTGAGGTGAGTCTCTGAGACAATGCAAAACCAGAGCCAAGAAAGAAAGTGAGATGATGCGGAATGAATCTGGCCTCCCACATCTGAGAGGGTAGTGATGTAATAGTGAGGAGAGAGCAGTTAGTGCCAGGCCCAGAGGCTCTGCACACTTTCTCTTTGGGCTTTTGTTCTAAGCTAAGTACAAAGAGTTCATGGCTCACCCTATATGGCGGGTTCATCAATGAATTGCTTTCATTTATTCATTCATTTAAAAGACATTTGTAGATTGCTGTAGAATGGCATACTCTGTGCACAAGAATGAGCCCAGAGCTACCATAGAGTGAGAGAGAGAACGGCTGGTAAACATCAGACTGGGTCCTGCATAACTAGTAAGCAATTGGGGCTAGAGGATCACCAGATCATTAGAAGGGTGGGTCACCAGTGGCCTTAAGATGTCATGAAGTAGATAAATGCAAATCAAGATGACTCTGAGATTCTGTCTTACACCCATCAGAATGGCTAAGATCAAAAACTCAAGTGACACCACATGCTGGCAAGATGTGGAGAAAGAGGAACACTCCTTCATTGCTGGTGGGAATGCAAACTAGTACAGCCACTTTGGAAATCTATCTGGCACTTTCTCAGAAAATTGGGAATAGGGCTTTCTCAAGACCCAGCTATTCCACTCCTTGGATGCTCCAGAAGATGCTCCAGCACACAACAACATATGCTCAACCATGTTCATAGCGGCCTTATTCATAATAGCCAGAACATGGAAACAGCCTAAGTGTCCCTCAGTAGAAGAATGGATAAAGAAACTGTGGTACATTTACACTATAGGATACAACTCAGCTATAAAAGACAAAGAATTCCTGAAATTTGTGAACAAATGGATTGAACTACAAATTGTCATAATGAGTGAGTTAACCCAGAAGCAGAAAGAGTCAAATGGTATATACTCATATCTGGTCACTAGCCCAAGGGCATGTCCCATGAAAGTCTTCACTTATCATGAAAGTGGAATAGAGGGGAGGACATCCTATTGGGACTCTCGGTGCGAGAAGTATAGGAGAATGGGGAAATAGACGGATCCAGAGGGTCCTAGAAACCTACAAGAAGAACATTATGACTGGCGGATTTAGGCCCAGGGGTTCTGCTCAAACTATGGCACCAGCCAAGGACAATACGTGCAGTAAACTTAGAACCCCAAACCAGATCTAACCAATGGACAGGACATTCTTCACAGTTGAGTGGAGAGTGGGGACTGACTTTCATATGAACTCAGGTGTACCATATTTGACCATGTCCCCTTGATGGGGAGACCTGCTGGCACTCAGAGGAAGGATAGCAGGCTACCAAGAAGAGACTTGATACCCTATGAACATATACAGGGAGAGGAGGTCTCCCCCAGTCACAGTTATAGGGGAGGGGAGGGAGGAATGGGAGGATACAAGGGATGGGATAACAATTGAGATGTAATATTAATGAATTAATAAAAAAGATATTTTTTTAAAAAAGATGTCATGAAGTAGTGTGGCCTTTGTTTCTGAAGGCATGGAAGCTAGCTAGTGAAGGACAAATGCTCTACCAGCATTGCCAAAAACATCCCAGGTAAACCCCCAAAATGTCCTTTAGACTCTAGGATTCATAATGAATTAAATTCAAAGCTCCTTTACAAACTCACCTACACACACACACACACACACACACACACACACACACACAC
>OU015756.1:38677636-38694777 GCA_907169655.1 Acomys percivali | reverse complement strand
CTTCTATTTGAAAGACAGGAACTGTATTGAGGCAAGTCACACTTTCATTTACTGTAACATTTGAAAGGCTTTCCAAGGCCAGGGCTTTGCTAGTCCGCTATTAGAATCTCAAAGGTAGAAGGAAGGAACGTGAGTCACTGTTGAGGTAAAAATAGTGTGCTGGATGGAGACCAGCCATCCATTGTCATAGCAGGACATAGCTGTTTCCACGTTTGAGGACTAATGTCAAATTTTACACTAGAAATGCCTCTTAATTTTTTTCTGTGTGGGGGAACTCTTAAGGGGAAGTTTTGGTTTTTTTGGTTTGGTTGTATCTTTGTTTTTACTAATTTATTTATTCATTTTACATCCTGGTTGTAGCCCACATCCCTCCTCTTCTCTCAGTTCCATCCTCCCTCCCTTTCCCTCTCCCCCTTCCCTATACCTCAGAAAAGGGGAGCCCCCTTCCCATCTACCCCGGCTCATCAAGTGGCATCAGGACTGAGCACGTCCTCCTCCCCTGTGGCCTGGCAAGGCAGTCCCACCAGGGGGAAGTGTTCAAAAAGCTGGCAACAGAGTCCATGTCAAGGACAGCCTGCCTCCCTTTACTAGAGGACCCACATGAAGCCTGAGCTGCCCATTGGCTATCTGTGTAGGAGGCCTAGGTCCAGTCCATGCATGGTCCTTGCTTGGTGCTTCCATCTCCACAAGCCCCTCTGGGCCCTGGTTAGTTGGTTCTGTTGGTCTTCTTGTGGAGCTCCTGTCACTTCCAGATCCTTTTCTCCCACCTCACCCCACCCCTGCGACTTTCCCACAAGATTCCCTATGCATTGGCCAATGTTTGACTGTTTCTGTGGAAGCAGTTGCAGGGACTTTCTAGCGAGATGAGGTATGAAGAAAATAATCTGATTGGAAGAAATTCATCATGAGCCTGAACTTGTGAACCAGTGCATTTTTTTCTTCAGCTCAGGTGTTTGTAATGGCTTCGAGATGAAAAAAAGAACTGAGACCCTCTTAAACTACTCTTCGGCCATACCAACACTTCCCAACAGCAAATGCAGGCACACCTGAAGAATTCTGCCCATCGATATCCACAGTCTTTCCATTCTGTAGGGAATTCTCTGCACCACGAGCTGAAAGAAGAGGAAGAAATGTCCTTACCTGTGGTTATGACACTTAGTCTAAACTAAATCTGAAATGGAGTGTGGAGAACATGAGCGATCTGGCTTCACCCCTCCCCTCTCTTTCCCTTCCCTTCCCTCCCCTCCTCTCACCTCACCTTCCCTCTCCTCCCCTCCCTTTTCCTCTCCTCCCTCAAAGCATGGCCAGGCTGCTCAAAACTCACACCTCTAAATAATTTTAAGACATCAAAGTTCCAATAAAACGCATGTCTTATCATGGGTTGTGAGTCATTTATAAAAACAATTATGGGAATGACGCCATTGAGTCATCTGGCCACTCACTGGGCGGTTTCCATGGTACTAGTGAAGATACTTTTGGTCCTGGGATAAAGGTAGAGGTTGAGGTCCTGGGTGTGGTCCCAGGAAGACTGAAAAGAGCCTTGCTAACCCCCACAGTTTGCTGGAACTGACCTGGCCTCTTTGTTCACGTAGTTTGGCCCGAGACCATGGGAATTACACTGGCTCCCGTTAATTGCTTTATTGTGAGGGTCAGCCTATGCAAAGAGAAAGGAAAGGCCGCAGTTGCGCTTCCACTATGTGAATCTGTATGCTTTGCTTAAGGTCTTGGAACCTCAGCCTTGCTTCTGTAAAGTGGGAAGAATAATACGTGCCTTGCTTCAGGGAGCTCCTATGAAGCCAACATCAGCTCACAAACGGGGAAATGCTCCATAAATAAGACGGAAATTCCAAGGACCATGTTTGGTCCAGAAACCACACCTTTTGGTATTTACCCAAAATATGTTCAAAGGTTATGTGTACACACACACACACACACACACACACACACACACACACACACACACACTCACCAAAAGAAAGAAATCTGTGCATAGATGTTCAGATCTGTTTATCTTTCATAATTTCCAAAATGTGAATGGGCCCTCCCTCCCTCCTTTCCTCCCTCTCTCCTTCCCTCCCTCTCTCCCTCCTTTCTTTCCTCCTATCCATACAAAAGACAAAAAGCAATGCGCTACTGAGCCCCAGAGACCCAAAAGAACCATAAATGAATAATGCAAAGTGAAAGAAATCAACATGAATAGATGACAGTGAGATCCCCAAACCACATGGCTTTGTGGGAAAGGTGGAAACTAAGGGGAAACTAAAAGGACCAGTGGGTACCAAGGCTCTCAGGGATGGTCAGAGTTGTGTGGAATACAGGGAAACTTTAGGCATTGAAACTATTCTGTATGATACTTTCACAATAGGTATAGGACATTTATCCATTTGTCAAGACCCATAGACTGTACAGGCCTGGATAACCCTTAATGCAAACTCTACACAGCAGTGACTATGCACAAAGTCCATTGACAAACTCCAAACACTGCAGAGTAACATCCAACCCCCTCCCTCATCAGAGAGAGCTAATGAGTGAAAACAGCAATTTCAGGCTCTCTTACCCAGGGCTGGAATCCATTGTTAGTGTTCCCAGGGTACAATCTACAGGCAGCATACCCCACACCTCTAGCTCCAGAAGGCCTTCCTTGGGCAACCGGCCAGCCACTGATGCTGAGCTTCAACAGCCTCAGCCCTTTCTTTCTCTTCCTTTGCCCTTTCAAAGCTTTTCCTCTTTTATCTCGGTCATTGTTTCTCCTCACTTAAACCGGCTTCAGCCTCAGGATGGCCTTTCTATGGCCACTGCTAGAAATGACCTCCATCCAGCCTTCTGCTAGCCTTATCTTCTTATGATCAACCCTAAGCCAGTACTCAGAGCCACTTCTAGAAGGCTCTACTCCTCCCTTGAGAACACTGACAAAATGACAGCCAAAATAAGACCCTTCACCAAGTCACCCATGCAAACAGCCCCCGCTCTTGATGCACTGACTGTGCCCAGATTGACCAAGGAACCATTCCTTATTTCAAGCCAAGAAGCAAATACTTCAAGCCAAGGGAATCATTACCTTGGGCCAAGAAACATAGTGTGCTAATTGGACTTTCAACATCTACCAGTGTTGGGAAAGTTCCAATGGTTAACATGTGTTAAGCGAAATAAGCCAGTCACAAAAGGGCAGCAATCTCACGATCCTTACGTGAGGCATCTTAATCAACTTCACAGAAGTAGAGAGGAGTGGTGTGAGGAGGAGGAAATGGGAAGCTGCCACTTAGGGGGGGAGGGGTTGGGGTGGTTTGAATGAAAATGTTCCCAACCAGCTCATATATTTGCATGCATATGCGTATGTCCGCCATTGGTGGGTAAACGGTCTGGAAAAGATTAGGAGGTATGGCCTTGTTAGAGGAGCTGTGCTACTGGGGGTGGGTTTTGAGGTTGCAAAAGCCCCTTCAGGTTCTGTCTGTCTGTCTGTCTAGATACAGATGTAGATATAGGTATAGATATTGATAGGTATCTATCTATTCTTTATCTCTCTACCTGCTGCCTACAGATCAAGATGTAAAGCTCTCACCTACTTCTCCAGCACGGCACCTGCCCATGCACCATCGCACTCCTTGCCATGATGATAATTGGGCTAGCCCTCTGAAACCGTAAGCGAGTCTCCAATTAAATGCTTTCTTTTATAAGACTTGCCTTGGTTATAGTGTCTCGTCACAGCAATGAGACAGTAGCTAAGACAAGGGGGATACATTTTTTAGCTATGCAACGTGAATGGTCAATTATTTTTAAATGTATGGGAAAAAATGTATATGAATGTTTCCAGTGCAGTTTCTGAAAAATAAAACAAAAAGAGTGAAAAATATATGTTAAAAAAAGAAAAAAGGAAGCTCTTGAGGGGAAAGGCACACTCATGTGGGCTTCCAACTCAATTCTTTAGTCAATGAAGCTTTAAACCTCAAGAAGGAGAAGGAAGGGAGGGAGGGAGGGGAGGGGAAGGGAAGAGGAGGGGAGGGAGGGAGGGAGGGAAGAAGGAAGGAAGGAAAGGAGGAAGGAAGAGAGGGAGGAAGGAAGGAAGGAAAGGAGGAAGGAAGGAAGGAAGGAAGGAAGGAAGGAAGGAAGGAAGGAAGGAAGAAGAAAAGGGACCAAGGAAGAGGAAAACAAGGAGGAAGCTAAGACTGCGCAACTGAGGAGACTGTCACTCAGCCCTCGGCACTGTAAGCAGGGCCTTGCTGTGGCCACTTAGCACCTGCGAACTTGAGCTAGTGTCTTCGCTTTGGACACTCAGGCAAGGCCAGGTGAGCAATTTTGCTGAGCAAACAGGGCATAGCAGGGAGTTGGCTCCGGCCAGCCCTGTTGGAAGTAAGGTGCTGGCTGGCCCTTCTGTGTTGGAATTCAACTAGCAGCAGCCTCTGGAGGCCGCTTAAGGTCTCCCATCTGCTCCCGAACAGAACAAAGGCAAGCGGATTTCATCTGAGCCTTCAAGCCGCACAAGTACGTGGTCGTGACACTTGGCGGCAGTCCTGTTATCGCTGGGCTTTAAGCTGCTCCCTCGCTGCACTTGAGAATTCCATTACCTAATGCGGCTCTCACAGCAGCTCAGTCAGGCTATCAACGCAGATGGTATTTGTGTTTCCAGCGGAGGAAATAGAGGTTAGGAAGCTAAGGGACTTGCCAGTGTCACTTAGGAGCAGGTCAGGAGTTCACGTCAGTCTCCTGTGGTTGGACCCTCTGCTTCATTGAGAGCATCCCTGGCTCTCGCCTATCCCGGTGACCAAGCGAGTCCAGGTAGAGAGGTGGGGGACATGAGGGGAGGAAGTCCTAATTTATACCAGTCACCTGCACACTCCATAAAAAGGAAATCAAATACCCAAATACCCATTTCCTTTGTAAGAACGTTCCTCCTCAATTAAGCCCTGCATGTGACTCAATCCCACCGGGCTTGGGCACAAAGTAAAGGTACTCATAACAGGCCACTGTCTGCTCTTCTCCCTGGTGAAATTGGCCCTATTCTTCCGGCTCACACCTCCTTCTCCAAGCACACCACACCAGGAAAACTGTTCTCCATATTTGGGCTCTGCTGAGTCTCGGCAGAATAGCCTGAGATCATGTTCCTCCTAGAAATCTATTGAGCTAGACTTTCCTCCTCCATTTAAGTGAGGTGAACCATGACCTTCTGACCTAAGTGGCTTTGTCCCCAGCCAACAACGGAAGAATAAAGTGAATGGAAACGTCGTTCCAGCTGGGTTTCAGGGCCCCTCAGCAGTGTTCTCAGCCTTCTTAATAGAGCAGAGTTTTAATACAGTTCCTCATGTGGTGATGACCACACCCCCCCCAGCCATAAAACTATTTTCATTGTTACTTCATAACTATAATTTTGTGACTGTTATAAATTGTAATGTAAACATCTGTGTTTTCCAATCATCTTAGGTGACCCCCACCACCAGCATGAAAGGTTGTTTGATTCCCCAAAACGGGTTGTGATCCACAGATTGAGAACTGCTATGGGATAGCTAACTCGTCTCAAGATTTGCCTGTCCCTGAATGCAGTCACACTCTGTATAGGAAAGATTTTTAAAAATGGAGTGGGGAAGAAAGGCACATTCTATTGGAAATGTTAACGTTCTTTAAAACAGTACTTCCACCTGTGAACATTTTTACCTGTGAATCTCCCCCCCTCTTTCCTCTCTCTCCTCCTCTCCCCCTCCTTCTCTCCCTCCCTCTCCCCCCTCCTTCCCCCCCCTTCCTCTCCCCCCTCCCTCTCCCCCCACCAAAAACATTTTGCTCTTGGGCCTTGGTCTAGGCAACTTCAGCTTATGTTATAAAGACATCTTCACCTCACTGTGAATACAGTAGAGCACAGATTTTGTTAAGCGTCTCATTGACTACCAAGCTAAAGGAGAGCGAGCATCCTAAATTCAGTGCAGACGGTAAGAGAATAGCCTCTGAGGTCAGGCAGACTGGGTGAAAAGGCATGATCTGTGTCCCTTAACCTATGTGTCCAGGACAAGTGAGCCACTCTCCACCCATCCCCTTTCCCTTTTGAAAGTGGACGTGATGGAATTACCTCCCCATTGCTTCACTGTGGGACCCTTAGCCCCACCAGCCCCTTGTGCACAACACCGAATGTATTTCCTAACCTTTATTAGTTCTCACTGGAGGGTTACTCAGACCAAAAAAAAAAAAAAAAGTAGGAGTAGCGATGTGTGTGTGTTATCCGGGGACCGGAGAGGCAGTGGCAGGAGACTTGAGGAGAGGCTTGAGGTCGGCCTAGTTTGTATAGTGAGTTTCAGCCAGCCTGGACTTCATAGCCAGGTCCTAGCTCAAAAACAAAATCCAACAGAAGTTGGGCACACCTTCTTAAAACTGTCTTTTAGTATTGAAAGTTTCTTTTCCAGAAAATGCAGTCTCTTGGCTAACGTGTGGCCGAGGTATGGCTGAAGTAAGCAAGTGGGAGCTGCAGTTAAGTAGTGTACTTGCCAGTTTCTTTCAGAAAACCGAACACAAGGTGCCTTGTATTAGACAAAATAGGAAAAAAAGAGACATTTTTTTTTCTTTTTTTTTCTCATAAAAAGTGTTACCAAGTTATCTGGGCCTGACAGACAGGAGCTCATGAGTAGCTTTCCTGACTCTCATGTTATTCCATTAAACAGCTGTTCATCAAACTCTGTTCAAGGATATTTTATAAAAGATCAATTTTGTACACACACACCCAACACACACACACGAAAAAATATCAATGACTCTTAGTATCCCTTCTATTGGTCAAGAGCACAGAGAACATAAGCCTTACCATCCGTAGATCATAAAAATGAAATTATGAAATGAACAGATTAAGAAGAGAACACATTGGTAGTGTGCTAAGTGGCCATTTGTAGTTTGCTCACCCAGCTCAAGTTTAGAGGAACAAAATACAGAACACTAGTGCCACCTACAGGCAGAAGTTCATTTGAACTAGGAGGTTGATGAGCCCTGACAAAGGATGTTGGTGTAGGTGACCCAGCCCTGCATCCTCTGGTAACATCCATGTGGCATTAAGCACCTTTGTTTTGTGTCATTTCATTTTGCTTTGTTTGAGTTACGATCTTATGAAAGCACGCTGATGCTCCTGCCTGGAGCTCCTGATGCCCCTGCCTCCACCCCCTGGCTGTGCAGATTGCAGGTGTATGCCTCCACGCCCCCACTAGGCACTGACGTGAGGCAAGTTCAAATCAAGTTGCTCTGCGAACACAAAACACACACCGGATTTACAAGGTTTAAAGTGGAGAAAAAGCCGTAAAATGCCTTGAGTACAGCGCTCATATTGATGTCTTAAAATAATATTTGTGATTAAGGTACAGAAGGCTATTTCAGCATTATTACAAGTATTATTTTTACCTATTTATTGTGGCTGCTAGATATGCGAAAGTTCGCATACATGCATACATACACTAGATACATACATACATACATACATACATACATACATATACATAGTTTTTTTAATGAAGAATTTAGCAAGATGGTTCAGCAAGTAAGCGCATTTGCCATCAAAGCCGGAGTACTGCGTTCTACCTGTGAGACCCACATGATAGAAGAAGAAAACTAACTCCTTCAAGTTGTCTTCCGACTACCACATGTACACACTCACACAGGCACACACTCACACAGGCACACACTCACACAGGCACATACTCATTCACACTCACACAACACTCACTCCTACACATACACTCTCACACAGACACACACACACACACACACACACACAAGAATAATTTCTAAAAAACTAACCAATTGTAGAAACCTGAAAGCCAATATACAACACACCCCACCTGTCTACTAGGCAACATTTACCTCACCTCTACTCTTCAAAATGAGGGCCATGGGCAGTGCTGGCTTCTCATTTATTACCTGGGAGCTGGCCTCAGGCCCCACCTACTGAGGCAGAATTTACAAGTAAACCAAATCCTCGGGTAACTGTGTGTATATTAGGCTTGAGACTGGCTTAACATAATCCAACCTCCTGGAGACTCAAGAGTGATGGTTTGTCTCTGGTACCTTAGCTGATTCCCCAGTGGTCTTTCAGTACTGCATATCTATCCGCACAATGCTTCACTAGGTGGACTCACTGATCTCTTCAAAGGACACACACACACACACACACACACACACACACACACACACACGATTGCTACTGTTTCCCTGGGTTGGGGAGGGGCACTGGAAAAGGAAAAGGAAATAAAATATGTTTAGATATGTTAGAAGGTATCACGTCCTTGGGAATTTTCATAGCATACTCTGCATTTGTGCAAACCGGTCTTGGCATGTACGGAACGAACCCGTGCTTTCTCAGCCTATTAGTACAAATAACTTACTTCAGCCAAGAGAATCCCTGGTGTGAGTTTAAAGTAAGGCCCGTGTGTCCTAGGCACTGAGTGAGTGAAGACCTGTAAAGCCGATTCTTCCACACTATGGGGAAAGGAGAAGGGGTTACCATCTTGACACAGGGCTCCTGGAAGGAGGGTCTTATCTGTTGAAGGACCAGGTCCTCACAATACCAATTAGCACAGACAAAACACTGAGGCAATTTTTGTCAGATGAAAATATTCATTCCGCTGATGGGTTCTATTCATCGGGAACTATGTGACCCATTACATTGCCAGAAATTCAAGAAAACTATGCCTACAATTAACACTGCTTTTATGCCCCATTTCCTGTTGCTGGGGATATTGTTAAGAGAAAAGTCAGACACTGTGTTTAGTGGTGAAATACAATGCTGCATGGGAAAATGAGGTTTCACTTATAGTAATATTAGCAGATGATTTTAAGTAAGGGAAAGGGCTTGAAAATCATTTCATTTGTTCTTTAGAACTCTTTTTCTTACCTTGGTCGAGCCTAATCAATTCCCAGTGTACAGTGCATATGACCTGCTGTTTCCTCTCACAAAAGATCACCTTTTTTGCATGGCAAATGGAAAATGAAGAGTTCACTTAGGAAGTGACCCTCTGTGTTACATGAATCAATTATGCCAGAGAGGATAGGAGGTGCATTCACGAAATGCTGTTTAAAATGATGTAAGGCAGCGAGGAAGGAAGGTTTAACTCCCACTCTCTTCCTTGTGACTGTCCCATTTCCTCACGTTTTAACCATTACTCATGTCATGTTTTGCCATTAACCTAAATAAAATAATGCGACTTCGATCCCATTTGCTATATAAAATAACGATAAACTAATGAAAGACGGCAGCCACATAGAATTATTAAAATAGTAATAACAACAAAGGTAATAGACTCAAAGTTTAACTTTATATGTCATTAATTTGGAGCAAACACACACTGACAGCATTTCCTCTGTTCACATCTTGGATTTCTATGGACTGATTGAACTCTTTGAGAACCCACATGTTAACGCCAGGCACTGTCACAGGTGCCAGAAAACACAGGCGGGAAGAAAGCAGCTCTTGCCTTGCAGGAGCATTTGTTTTAGTGAGAAAAGACAAGCAGAAAGCACATAGTGATTAAGTGCAAGGTGAAGCCAGAATATAAACAGACACATGAAGAGCAAGGAGAGAAACACAGAGGAGACAGGGGTGCCGTTCCGTGGGGACTTTAGGCACAGATCCAGAAACAAAGGACGAAAGCGCAAAGACCCCTTAAGTGAGGGCAGCTCAGTGCCCGAGCCAGGAGCACAAAGGCCCTCTCACTTGAAGGTTGGACAGCAGACAGCCAGGGTACCAGAAGCGAAGCATACACAAGACTAGGAGGGAGCTGGGAATAGCGAAGCAGGTGATGCACATATGTAGCCCTAGCACTAAGGGGACTGAGGCAAGAGGATTGCAAGTTCGAAGCCAGCCTGAACTACTAAGCTAGACTACCTATTAAATAAATAAGAGGACTAGGAAAATGTCAGAGAGGCGCCACCATGGGGATGGTTCTGAGTATGAGAAAAGCCACTGAGAGGGCTCAAAGATCCATTTGTGATCCGACATCTCTGCTGCCGGGAATCATCTAGACGTTGGAAATCAAAGGGGGAGGGGAGTGGCAAGTGGAGATTTTCCATTGTGCTAATCCTAGCAGCAGATGCTGATGACTTGAGCAAGGATGTTGGTGATGATGATGGAGAGCTAATGAAATAGCAGCAAAGCCAACACATGTTTTTGAGGGTGGAACAAACAGGACTTGCAGGTAGAATGGATGATATGTTTTTAAAGCGGCAGGCAGACTTCAAACTTTTTAAACGATCTGGCAGATGTTGAGGCCATTGTCTGGGGAAAGGAACCTGGATACGCTTAAGTTAATGGGATAGGAAAAGGATCAGTTTGAGTTTAGATCTTTCTTTGAGTCCTGGGGATCGAACCTGGGGCTTCACACATGCCCGGCAAGCAATCTACCACCAAGATACATTCCGAGTCCCAGAGATAAATGTAAAGTGTTTTAAATGTGTTAATTCTTTTAAATTGGACAGATGATAACAGAGTTCAGAGGGAAGGTTAGGGTGAGAGTCTTCGGTACAATGTCAGTCTCTGGGACTCCACAAGATCACCAAAGGACAAGCACAGATAGGGACAAGCAGAGTTTGGGGGACTGAATTTTAGAAGAGCCAACACTAAAAAGGGCTGGGCTTTGTTTAACCACTCGGATGTTTCCAGTTATCACTCAACTGAAATGCTGTCTTTGGCCTATACGCCAAGTGCCTGCACCCCTCACTAGGCACTTTGTACTGGTGGGTACCAAATAAATATTTGATGACTGAGGTGCCTGAATGAGTGGATGCGGTTCTGGGCAATGTGTGGAGTGATTACCAAGATCGAGCCAGGAGCGATAGGGGACCACACCTGGCACCTTTCTCCAATGCCATCCATCACTGTTCTATCTATCCCCATTAAAGAAAGAGCTTGGGACAGGAACGGCCTGTAAGGCTCACCAGATCCTGGGCTCACTCTTTCTCAGGAGAAGCCTGGAGTTGTAGGTAAGATTGCCATGTGCGGCTGGAAAATGGACAGGGAAGTGATTAACCCCTTCAGGCCTCAACATTTTTAATTACATGGTCTTTTATGATTGGTTTCTGCCCGTTGGCATGTAATCAATCAGGAGCCTCTTGCCTATGCTATGTCTTGGTCCACCTTTCATGTGGCCGAACATTCCATCGTATGCATGTGCTGTTTCTAAGAGCCAGCTGTGCACAGAGGCCCTCTGAAGTATGTGGCTATCATGAATACTGCTGCCTCGGGTATCTGGCTGTGTTTTTATGGGGATGGATGTTTTCTGTTCTAGCAGGCTAATGCTTGGCAGTGTAAGTGTTAGAGCTAATCGCTTCATTGCTTAATTTTGTGAGGGAGTTTCAGTCTGTTTTTCCAGGCTCATGATGTCCCCACCAGTATGTGTGGTTTTAGACTTTCCCATATTTTGGCTAACACTGGTCTTCATTTTGTTTTTCTTATTCTAGTCTCTGGGGGGACCATAAAGCAGCACTCCCTTTTTGGTTTTCTGAGCCACACCTTCAGGATGAGGCTTCTCATTTTGATAGGCCCACAGCATTTACTAGTGGTGAGATTTTGAACAACTTAAATCGAGTTCTCTCTCCATTCCTCTATAAAATAGCCATAACTAGCTCAGGTCTCAGGAGGTCCCAGTTTAAGTAAGTCAGTATGTCAGACACTCACAATAGGGCCCGGTGGTTAGAAAGCATCGTGTGTGTGTGTGTGTGTGTGTGTGTGTGTGTGTGTGTGTGTGTGTGAGCTATTAAGTTGCAAGCTTCTCTCCACAGGAGCTTTTCATTTCTCTCTGAGCGGTTTCCACGTCTCAAACCACAGGCCTGACCGCTGCTCCCCGGCAAGGTTCTGTTTTGTCTACCCTGCTCCTACGTACATACAGGAAAGCTGCCTCAGGGCACATGCGACAATTCCTTGCCTAAGTCATCATGGTTATCTTATCGAAATTGTATGTGTACGTGTGTGTACATGTTCATGTGTGTGCGTATGCACGTGGAGGCCGTAGGTCAATGGTAGGTGTTTTCATCACTCACTCGCCACTTTAGTTTTTATTTATTTGGGTTTTTTTGGTTTTTGGTCTTTGGTTTTTTTGTTTTGTTTTGTTTTGTTTTTTCTTTTTCTTTTTTTACAAAGTCCCCCACTGAAGGCTAAACTCATAGCGCTCGCTGATTCAGCTAGACTGGGCAGCCAACAAGCCATCCCCAAAGGCAGTCCTTATACAGAGTACAGTTCTCCAGTGCTGTGATCACAGCCAGTACCGCAGGGCCCAGCCTTCTTACATGAATGCTAAGGATCACGCTCAGGCCCTCGGGACTGCACAGCAAGCACTTTACTGGCTGAGCTATATCTCCTTGGCCCCATGCTTATCATTTTTACAAAGAACAGAGCTCCTCAGAGAGCAGCCTGGGTTCCATGCCTGCTGTGTAGATCCCTGTAGACTGATGCTGGCCATAGCACAGAAAATGACTCGAAAGAATATGACAGTGCATGCAGGAGCGGAAAAAAAAAAAAAAGCCAAGAGACCTAGAAGGTACAACTAGGGGAAGAAGTAAGAGAAAGTCACAGTGGGACCTCAGAAAATACTGAGATGCATTGTGTGAGTGTACAGAGCAACGGCATCCATGACAGACCTAGGCCAGAGCTGAGAGCCCATGTAGCTGTAGAGCCTGTCAGGCTGCCTCCTCAGGGAAGTACCATTCTCTCCGTTAGCATCTTTCTGGAGAGGCAGGGTACCCATCAGGCCAGGCCTGGACTTTGAAAGGCAACCCACTCATAGACACCAGCAATCATGAGTTCTCCATCCTACTTATGAGCCTTGTTCATTTGATCAGGCTGTCCTCACAAAGTGCCACAACTGGGTTGCTTAAGCAATCGGAAACATCTGGTCTGTCCTTGGCTCGGGGCAGGGTAGCAAGAAAGTATCAGATTAAGATTATCTTTTTCTTGGCTGGACAGACAGCCAGAAGCTAAGAGCACTGGACGTTCTTGCAAAGGATCCAGGTTCAGTTCCCAGCACCCTCATGACAGCTCACTGCATCCCAGGAGATGTAATGCCGTCTTCTGACCTCCGCAGGTACCACGTATGCGTGTGGTACACATACACACATGCAGGCAAAACACTCATATGCATATAATCAAAAACAAGCAAATCTTTAATATGTCTTTTCTAGCACATTTTACTATGAAATAATAAAATACGTAACAGTGTGTGAGACATGACTGTCCAACATCACAGCAATGATAAACTCTCTCTACCCACCCTTCCCCAACACGGACTTTACTTCCTTGTAAGCATCTGACTCTTGGTGACGGCTTTCTTGCTTTGCTTTAGTCTTTTCAACTTTACGTAAGTAAGCGTTTGAAGTGTGCCATGTGTGGACGATATGCAGCTGTAGGGTGGGTTGTATGAGCACGCCTCCCTGCGTTTACCCATTCTAATGGAAAGATGCTGGGTTCCTTCCATCTTTAAGGTCAATGGCCATTGAACATTCTTATGTGTACTTCTTGCTGGGTGTTTCTTTGTTTTTGTCTTTAAGATTCTTCTTGACGTTTCCCAGGACTAGAGACTTTAAGTCCCACCCTGGCGCCACAGATTAGGCAAGTACTCTGACACTAAGCTAGATCCCCAGCTCACGTTTGCTCCCCCTCCCCCTTCCCTTGCCCGCCCCCTCCCCCTTTCTCTCTTATTTATTGTGTGGGGTGAGCGTGTTTGCCATGGTTCTCGTATGGAGGTAAACGACCCCTGGCTGGGGTCCATTCCCTCTTCCGTCATGTGGATCCTGGAAAATGGTGACTGAAATCAGCTGTCAGGCTTGGCAGCACGCACCACGGCCCTCTGAGTCATCTCACTGGCCCCTGGCTTTCCTGTAACTTTGTATTTTGAGGCAGTGTCTCACTGACTTGCCCACGTTGCTACTGAAACCACTCCACAGCACAAGCAGGCTTAGAAATGTGAAATCCTTCTGCCTCAGCCTCTCAAGTAGCGGGGACCAGAGGCCTATAGTGCCAGGCCTGGTATGTGCACGCGTCTCTGCCTCACCGTGGAGTGCGTCCACTAGGATATAGGGTTTGATGTCTTCAAACATTGATAGCACTCAATGCTGACCTGTTTTCCCAAGTCGGTCGACAATTCCTTGGGCTCTGCAGTGATCAACAAAACATTTAGGCCGGGCATGATGGCGCACACCTTAAATCCCAGCACCTGGGAGGCAGAGGCGGGCAGATCAATCTGAGTTCGAGGCCAGCCTGGTCTACAAAGCAAGTCTAGGTTAGCCAAGGCTACACAGGGAAACCTTGTCTCAAAAAAAAAAAAAAAAAATTAACCTGGGGCTTCACTTAGCACTCAGTTCTATTGATGTACACCTGTAGTTCATCATGGTTTTGATTGGCAATGCCCCTGATTGCTAATGATACAGGTTACCTTCTCATGTGCTTATCAGTAATTTGAGTACCTCTTGGCAAAGTGTCTGCTAAGTCTTTTGTCCATTTTCCTACTGGTCTGTCATTTTAAAAATGAATTAACAGGATATGGGTTTTTTTCTTTTCGGATATACTTGTAGCAAATACTTTCCCCCATATCTTATGCCTGTATTGTATTCTATAGTATCTTCTCATATGGTGAAGACTGTAATTTTAATAGTTCAGGATGTTCATATTTTCATTGATTTGATTTCTAAATCTTGAATAAATTGTCTCCCGGCCATGAGAATATTCCCCTATATCACTTTCCATAAGATTTTTTTTCAAGGCTAGGGATTAAACCTGGGGCCTTAAGAATGCCAGACAAGCCTTCTGCTGACTTATTTTCCCAGACCACCAGTCCTAGCTCAGCAGGCAGCCCAGGCTGGCCTCTAGCTCTGCACCAGCCTGCTTGTCTATGCTTCTGGAAATTTCATTTGACTTTTCATATGAGGTCTTTCCTTTGTTTCCGTTTTGTTTTTTTGTTTTGTTTTGTTTTTTGTTTTTGTTTTTGTTTTTTGTTTTTTGTTTTGTTTGGTTTGGTTTGGTTTGGTTTCTCTGTGTAGCCTTGGCTGTCCTGGACTCAATTTATAGACCTGGTTGGCCTTGAACTCACAGCAATCCACCTGCCTTATGCCTCCCAGAGTGCTAGGATTAAAGGAGTACACCACTACACCTGGCTCTCATACTAGGTCTTTAATTCTCCTGGAAATTATTTTTATGAGTGACAAAAGAGAAAGAACCCATTTCTTTGTACCATCAGCTCTACCTCTATCTCTACCCCAGCTCCATTTTCTGTTGAGTTTATCCTTTCTCTGCTGATGAATCATACAATCTCAGGCATCTGTCTAGTGTTCACTTCTGTGGGGCCTAACTCTGAGTTCTTCACTTTGGCCATTTCTCTGCGCTTCTGGTTCAGACTAATACAACTAACTACACTCTTTATTGGTCTTGGCATCTCAAGAAGCAAGTCTCCCAAACTCCCTTCATCTTTAAGAGTTTTTTGGCTCCACTTAGCCCTTCCTACTTCTGTATTTTAGCATCAGCTTGTTAAGTTTCGACAAACAGCTGGGGTTCGATTGTATTGGGTTTATTTCATAACCCAGTTTGGAAAGAATTATCATCTCAGCCATATTGCATCTTCCAATTTATAAGCTTCTAGCTTCTTTTAAATACATTTTTCTTTAATACAAGTAATGTTTTATTATGGTTTTAGTGAAATTTTATTAGAGTTATTCCTAGATACATGATATTTTATGACACTATAAATTGTACCACTGAAACATCTGTTTTCTGTTTACTGCTGGGAAATAGAAAAGGCAGTATTTAAAAGTTGGTTTTTGTCTTTGGCAATCCCATCGAACTCTTCTCCTAGCCCTAATAGCTCATCTGTAGACACTGCTGCATTTTCCTTTATTGGACCTTCATAACATCTTCAAATAACAAAAGTTTTCTGACTTTTTAGTCATCATTCCTTTTCTTTCTTTTCCTGTTTGTTAAGATGTTTTGGGGCCTTCAGTAAAACTCCAGATGATTGGATTGGAATTCATATTTTGACGGTCCAGTAGGCTGGCAAGACACAGCTATAGAGAGGAGGGAATCTCAACTGAGAAGAGGCATCCATAAGATTGGGCTGTAGGCAACCCTGTAGAACATTTTCTTAATTAGTAACTGATTGGGGAGGGCCCAACCCAAAAATTGTGGGTGGCGCCATCATGGACTGGTGGTCCTGGGTTCTATAAAAGAAAGCTGGGAGTACGCAGCACCCCTCCACGGCTTCTGCATCGCCTCCTGCTTCCAGGTTTCTGCCCTGTTTGAGTTCCTGTCTTGACTGTGCAGAGAGCCTTCAATAACGAAGGGCAATATGGAAGTGTAAGCCAAATGAACCCTAACTATGACATCAAGATGACAGGATTTGCTGACAGGTTGTATTTAGGGTGTGAGAGGAAGTCTGGTATGAAGGCTAAGTTCAAAGTTTGCAGCTGAGGTAACACACTGTTGACATTAAGCATTGCTACTGGCTGCAGGTCTGGTCAGTGGCTAAACATGGCAGTGCTACTAGTAAAGAAAGACCCATACTGACTAGTGATCTTCCCCGAAGATTTCTCAAGCAGAGTAGTTTTTCACTTTTGCAGTCACTCTTTTGTGACGATCTAAACATACATTTATGCTCTTAACAGACTCCATGCCTGGCTTCTTGTTCCATCACTGCCCTCTGCAGGAGGCTTCGATGATCATAGACTTCATTCTCACTAAAGTCCAACCCCAGAACTATATAGGACTTTTCCTCTGGGCTCAACCACACTCTTCCTGTTGCTGCTACACACACGCGCGCACACACACACACACTTTCCCCAGGTCAGATACACACACACACACTTTCCCCCAGGTTAGATGGCTATAAGAGAAGCTCCCACCCAGGAAAGTCAGTCCCTACCACACACTTACAAGTGAATTTTCTGGAAGATGCCACGGAAAGGTCAACTGTGTCTGTGTCCCTATTGACTTAACCTAAGGGCAAACAAAATGAAACAAAAAATATCAAGGGAGTGTAACTACTGCAGAAGGGACCATGGTCGCAAGGGAGTGTGACTACTGCAAAAGGGACCATGGTCACAAGGGAGTGTGACTACAGCAGAAGGGACCATGGTCGCAAGGGAGTGTGACTACTGCAGAAGGGACCATGGTCACAAGGGAGTGTGACTACTGCAGAAGGGACCATGGT
>OU015756.1:38541327-38677626 GCA_907169655.1 Acomys percivali | reverse complement strand
GGACCATGGTCACAAGGGAGTGTGACTACTGCAGAAGGGACCATGGTTACACAGAAAGGTTTCATTTGTACAAGCTAGACTGGCCATGTGGCCATCCTTTCACTCCCAACACTAAACCCTTAAATGTCCTAGCACAACGAAGCAAACGGCTGGGCGGTGGTGGCGTATGCCTTTAATCCTAGCACTTGGGAGGCAGAGGCTGGTGGATCGCTTTGAGTTCAAGGCCAGCCTGGACTACAAAGTCTAGGACAGCTAAGGCTACCCAGAGAAACCCAGTCTTGAAAAACCAAAAAAACAAAAAAACAAAAGAACAAAACAAAACAAAAAACCAAAGAAGCAAACGATAAAAGTGGTGTTTAATTAGTTAATTAATTAATTAATTAATTATTTATATCCTTCTCTCCTACGTTACATCCTGACCGCAATTTTTCTTCCCTCCACTCCTCCCTGTTCCCTCTCACCTCCACTCTCTGTTGAAGAATTATTTAATGTTTAATATTGAATTATTGTTTTAGTGAAATCAGCGGTTACTCCTTAACCAGCTTTATACCCAAATAACCACACAGAGAGACCAAGATCTATATAATTAGCCGATAGCCTATATAATTAGCCTAATTATGCTGCGCAATAATTACTCCATCCTAAACCTCCATGATCACACAGTTTCTTCCCATTCAGACTTCCCACATTATACTTGCTTTTTTTTTTTTTTTTTTTTGAGACAGCGTTTCTCTATGTAGCCTTGGCTGTCCTGGACTCGCTTTGTAGACCAGGCTGGCCTCGAACTCACAGCGATCAGCCTGCCTCTGCCTCCTGAGTGCTGGGATTAAAGGCATGTGCCACCACGCCCGGCTATACTTGCTTTTAAATCATCTCCTGGGCTCGGTTCATTTCTCCTGATGTTTCCAGGTCTCCCCTCGTGGCTCCATCCTCTTTCCTCCTCTCTCTCTTCCCCACTTTTTACTTGCTTTTTACTCATATCCTAGGTCCTGCTCATTTCTCCTGCTGCTCCCACGTTTTCTCCACAGGTATTCCTCCTCCTCCTCCTCTTCCTGCCCCTTTTTCCTCCCCTATGTCAGGATGTCCCACCCTATTCTCTGTTATTGCTCAACATTGGCTAGTTGCCTTTTATTGACAACCCAGAGAACAAATGATAACATGTTTACACAAACTTGAGACAGGATATACTAGAATAAACCTCACAATGCAATGTCTACATTGATCCAGATGGTGGGGTAGAGAAATCAGCATTTGAATTGAAGGGTAAACTGTGCACAGTCCACAAGAACATTATGCCAACAACTTCTTCTTCATTTCCCTTCAGAAAAGAGCAGGCCTTGGCACCCTCTCCTCCTACTGGGTATCTATGGTAATGGAAAGGCATGTATGGTTAAGACTGATAAGTTGAGAAATAGCATTTGCACCATGTGTAAGGAAGTATCAGAACAGAGGGGGTATTTAAAACCTTACTCCTAGGGGTTGAAACTAGGAGATGGGGGGTCTACTGATTTCAAGGTTTTTTTTTTTTTTAAAGATTTTTATTGTGTTATTTTTAATTGCATATATGTGTGGGTCTCTGTGTGAGCAGACGCACATGGCAGCCAGTGCCTGAGGAGGCCAGAGGCACTGGGTTCTCCTGAGATCAATGCTGGGAATTACACTCGGGTCCTCTGCAAGAACAGTATATGCACTTAACTGCTGAACCATCTCTCCAGCCCTTGAAATTTTTAAGTGTTTTTTTAAAGTATATATTTTTTCACTTACCTAGCTTTTTATGTAGAATTAATGTTATTGATTCTCTACTTTACATGCTTAATTATATACATTCCCAGTATCCTAAGAAAACTATTCATTTGTCTATGTGGTGTGCCATTTTTTTATGTTTTTTATGTTTTTTATGTTTTCATAGCTGTTTGTTATCTTACTTTAAATCCAGCATCCCTCTGCCTTTATAAAATACTGTTCCAAGACAGATATGAAGGGGACACACCTCACCCTGGGCAGCTGTTAGCATAGTCACAGCTTGCTGGAGTGTGAAGATGGCTGTCAGTCTGGATCTGTTTCTATGGTGAGCGTGAGTCCTGATGTTCACTCTTCTGAAATTCAAGGCTGCCTACAATTAGTGCTCTGTGACCTCTTTTCATCTGAGAAATTCTATACAACCCCCAGAAAATTGTGTAGATTTAAAAGTAAATATAGAAATAAAATGTTTACTAATTATAAATCATAATTTAATTAAAGACAATTCTTTGGTATAATATAATTTGATCACTTGTTACAATTTGAGCTCAAAGAGCCAGGTGTGGTGGCACACGCCTTTAATCCCAGCAATCAGGAGGCACAGGCAGGTGGATCACTGTGAGTTCCTGGCCAAAGCTATACAGAGGGAAAAAAAATGATGAGCTCAAATGTGTGTATTAATGAGATAGATGTGCTTATTTATTTTTATAGAAAGAATCTAACTGTAGGCTGGAGAGATGGCTCAGCAGTTAAGAGATGTTGTTTCTTTCCCAGTGCCTGAAGCGCTCTAACCAGCTTTAGCATGGCAAAGAGGGCTCTGGCAGGCCTTGCCCTTTCCCCATTCCCTCTCCCTTGCTAAAAACAAACAAACAAACACACACAAAAAAAAACAAAAACCATTAGATTACAGTCCTAAAGCTAGTCCCTCATCTGGCCATTCCTTCCCATTGGGCTGCCCATCAAAGTCCAGCAATCAAAAGCCCTGCCTTGGCTCGCCTAATCAACATGGCCAGTTAAAATTAAAAGGCTTATCATAACAGAGGTTTTTCCTTTTCCCTTTATAAACTGCAACATCTGGGCAACATCTGTCTCTTCTCTATCCTCCAGGATAAAATGTCCCTTCGCCATCTCCCTGATTCCCTCCTCCTCTGTCTCCTACCTTTGTCTCTTATTTCCTGCCCTTTGTTTCCCCGAGGCAAAGAAAACTCCTCTGTGCTGAGAACTTGGCCTTGGGGTGTCTTCTGGCGATTTCTAGGTCCTTTCAGCATCTACATGGTGTCTCACAAGCATCTGTAACACCAGTTCCGGGGGATCTGATGCCTTCCTCTGGTATCCACTGGCAACAGGCATGTGTGTAGTTCACAGACCTATACATGCAGGCAAAACACCCAGACACATAAAATTAAATTAAATCAGAATTAATCTTGGCTGGATAGTTAATACTTCGGGCCATAGAGCAACACTTTTTTTTCAGAGTTGATAAACAGTTCTATTTATAATTATCAATATTAAAAATTCTGCTTTGCATAAACATATAGTAAAAAGTGGCAGAAGCATGCTTAGGGCCATTTAAGAATTATTGGAAATTTTGTCCTAATCTCAAGCCGAAACTCATTTAATGATCTTTAAAAATAAAACTCAAGCCAGTAATTTTTAAAAGCAAACATCCTAAAATAATTCAATCCAAAGATATAGGAATTTGCTGTTTACATTCTAAGGAATGACAAATATGAAAAAGTTAAAATTTTAAATGGTGAGTGTGTGTGTGTGTGTGTGTGTGTGTGTGTGTGTGTGTGTGTGTGCTCATGTATGTGCGTACACACATGAGGAGGTTGGGTGCCAAAGGAGGCAGCAGGCATTGAGTTCCCTTGGCGCTGGAGTCACAGTGGCCTGTGAGCTGCCCTCAGCAGGTGCTGGGAACCAAACTTTGTTCCTCTGAAAGAGCAGGGAGGGCTTCTAACTACTGAAGCCAACTCTCCAGCCCCAAGGTCTTTGTTTTCTATAATTAAACCATATGCTTCCATGAGAAAAGCAGATAGCTCCCTGTAACAAAAATACTGCAATTCAGAGTGTGTGTGCCTGTAACTGCAGAGCGGTGTTCTAGGCGGCATTCATTAGCACCGTGGGGGAGGCAGCACGAACAGTACAGCGCGTGCGCAGAAGCAAGAGAAGTCAAACCATACAACATGGGCCAACGCTGCCAGAAACACCTCAGCGTCACGGAGCATTTGGTTTTTTTTTTTTTTTTTTTAATTAATTTTTTGGCCATTGCCCATTCAGAACCCTGACAAAGGCCGAGGACCCCAATCACTCCAGCATCAGCCCTTGGCAGTGGGAGTAGCTCACAGTCCAGTAGCAAAGATAAGAAGAGACAGTGGAGGCAAGAAAGCTGAGGGCTGATAGGCGGCCACAGGAGCCAGGGAAGAGAAGCCCTGTTCTGTGGCTGGAGAAAGCCGGCGAGTCTGCAGGACCTAGGGTCTCAGACACCACCGATGAGAGCACTGCTGTTACCAAGGGTCCAGGGGTCTCCATGGCCAAGGCCTGTACCAGACTGTCACACAGGATGCCCCCTGCCACCGTGTCTGCCTGTCTGCTGCTACCACTCCCTCACGCTAAATGCGGAAGGAAACTCAGAGCAGCTAGACATCTGAACTGAAAGGGCTTCTTGCCTGCCCACAGTGCTACCCAGGCGGAGGAACAGACCCCCTCAGCTAGCTATAGATGGCAATTTTAAATATCTGTTGTGCTAACAGTTTTCTGTACCATTAAACATTCCCTCCTCCTTAAGCAGGAAGGGGAAAAGCCGGGCGTGGTGGCGCACACCTTTAATCCCAGCACTCCGGAGACGGAGGCAGAGGCAGTCAGATCTCTGTGAGTTCAAGGCCAGCCTGGTCTACAGAGTAAGTCCAGGACAGCCAGGACTAAAAGAGAACCCTGTCACAAACAAAACAAAATAAACAAAAAGCACAAGCCGGTAAACACCTCAAAATAGCTTCAGGAAGTCCCTGAAACTGACCAGATTCACCAAGCCCCTCCCTGATAGAGTAAGGGATGAGAAGCTGAGCTGTAAAACTCTGAGAAGGGGAAAATTGCTAAGACAACTCTGAGACCAGAGTTGCATGGAAGAAGCAGCCCCTCGGAAAAGGTCAGAACAGTCGAGGCGCCTGGAAAGGACGCTCTCCCACCTCTTGAGCTGCCTGCAGTGTGCTCCAGGGTCCCAGCTTTGTGAGCTGCCCACTGTGCTGGGGTGGACCTTGGTGATACAGCTGCCTGAGTCATTTTCGATCTTGTGACCCTTCACCCACATGCCTGTAAGTAACCCCAATAAAATCTCATTGGTTCACCAAACTGGACTTTGGTGGTACCAGTACTGTGGCCCATCGTGAGTTTCCTATCTGGGGTGGGTTAGGTATGGGAAAGGGAAAGTTCTGTCACACAACACCTACCACTGACAGCTTTCTGCGTGTTTAGTCTTCATAATTAGCATGCCAACAGCAGCATGGCATTCTAGTGATAACACGTCAGCGGGGGCTGGAGAGGTGGCTCAATGGCTAAGATAAACGCAGCTCTTGTAGAGGATGAAAAGTCGACCCTGTATTAGTAATAATACTTTTCGTTGCTGTGGTAAAATACAACGATCAAAAGCAATCTTATGGAAGAAACATTTGGAGAGTGTGTATTGTCAGGGGAGGTGTGGTAGCAGGTGGCTGGGGCAGGAAGCTCAGTGTCCCGGTTGGTTTTGTTGACACAAGCCAGAGTCATATAACTGGAAAGAGGAAGCTCAGCTCCGAGAATCCCTCTATCATATTGCCTGTAGGGCATTTTCTTGATTCATGGTTATTGATATGGGTGGGCACAGCCTGCTGGGGAACCCCCCCCCCCCCGCAGGTGGTCCTGAGTTGAATATGAAAGCAGGCTGAGCAAGCCAAGAAGAGCAAGCTAGTAAGCAGCATTCCCTCAAGGCTTCTGCTTCTGCTTTGGCTCTTGCCTCCAGCTTCCTGCCCTGAGTCCACACCCAACTCCCTTCAGTGATGGACAATGACAAGGAAATAGAAGAGAAATAACCCTTTCCTCCCCAGGTTGTTTTTAGTCGTGGCGTTTTATCTCAGCAATAGAAAGCGAACTAAGACACTGAAACCACATCTTCAACTACAAACACAAAGCAGAAAGTGTGAGCTGGAAATGGGGCAAGTCTATGAACCCCTAAACTCTGCCTGTAGAGACAGACATCCTCCGGTAAGGCTGAAGGTTCCATAACCTCTCCCAAACAGCACCACCAAACCAGGGACCAAATCTGCAAATACATGAGCCTCTGAGGAGCATGTTTCATTAAAACCACCAAAAAAAATCCCTGTAACATCAGCTCCAGGGGATCTGACTTCTTTTAGGAACTCTGAGGATACATGTGCACATACTAAACACACACACACACACACACACACACACACACACACACACACAATCTAAAAATAATAGAAAAATTTTAAGAGAAAAAAATGTGAGTGTGCCATACTTTGACTGAACACACTGTTAGGGTCTGGAACTCGCTGAAGAAAACACCACAGACTCAAATAGTACGCAAGCAGCAAACAGTGTTTATTCGACAGAAAGCCAGCATGCTGGGATTGCCACTTAGGCAAAATGTCATGTGCCCCCACCCACCCAGGTGAGCTGGTAGGCTCCCATTAAAGGCTGTCAAGGGACAAGCAACCACATGGTGGCTTATAACCATCTATCTGTGATCTGATGCCCTCTTCTGACCTGCAGGTGTACATGCAGGCAGAACACTGTATACATAATAAATAAGTAAATATTTAAAAATAAAAAAAGGTATTCGGGGAAATTCCAAGTGGGCATTAGGTAATCTTTAACATGATTGGAACATTAAACTAAAAAAGTGCAGGCAAACTGAAAAGGTGCAGGCAACTTCAGTCAGTGGTCATGAATTAATCATAAGACAAGAGACTAGCAGTAAATCATCCTTAAGCAAACAGACTGGGAGTTAATCAATCTTAAGCAATCTAGGCCGTTTCTGATTGGCTGCCCATTTTCCACCGTATTTCCAGTAACTGCTGAGCTCATTTCTGAAAATTGGAGACTTAAGCCTGTTCTAAGCTAACAAGAAACTGAGGCCTGTCATGGAGTTGGCTTAGCCCGTAGATCAAACCTCTTTGGGTCTTTGGGGCTCCTCAGGGGTCTCAAATGGGGCCCCAACACATGAAGGTGTATTCAGGGGCGTTGCCATTTTTTCTATTGGCAATAAGGCTGTGATAAAGATTTGTATTACGGGGCGCAGTTGGATCCCAGCTGCTTCCTCCTCTGTGAGTAGCCTTTGTACTCAGGGCCCCAATGGCCTGAAATACCACTAAGCACCTGTCAGTAGAGAACCAGGCCTTCAACCAACGTGATAGTGTTTTCCAATGGTACCCGAAAGACGGCATCAGGCCAAGAGCCACATCCTTGGTTTGTGGAGCTTTGTAGTCACCGTCCCCTAGGACTCAGGACGGTGAGTGCATACAGGTCTTCCAAATCTCGCGTTTTCACTTCCAGCAGCAAAGGCGGCAGACCCCTGCCAACCCTAGTTAGATACTTTGTCCATAGAGCAGAACCGCATCGTGAGCGGATGGGTGAAAAACGCCTGGAGAGCATTACCCCACTTTTCCACTCCAAGGTCCAGAGGTGGCTGGAGCAGCTGCAGCTCACAGCTGACAAAGCCTAGACGTCCTTAACCAAGGCTCTTCCAGAGGTCAGCCCTGAATTTGCACAGTGACCCCACTCCACCCACCCCCCATCTGGAACACGCTGTCTCCTGGGGGAACCTTCTGGGGGACCCAGCCAAGACTCCAGCCTGGACTGCAACCAAAACTTCTCTTTACACCATTTCGCAGCAGTAATCCCTTCAAAGTTTACAGAAACTTGGGCTGGTGAGAACCTGGCCACTAGAGTTGGACTCCCACGCGCCACCTGGTGAAGGGAGAGAATCAACAACCCCCAAGTTGTCTTAGGCTTCCACCCACACGTCTCGGCATAGTCCCACTCCACTAAATAAATAGGTGTATAACTTATTTATTTTTAAGACTTGTACCGTGGCACGTGTTCTTGCACGCCCCTTGCAGAATTTCAAGCTGGAGCTGCATCTAGAGTTGCCTGTACTGGATTAGAGGCACCGAGAGAGAGTCCAACGTGACGTGGCTGGGCAGCAGCGCAGCTCGCGAGTGGAGAGCCCGGGGGGCGGGGCCGCGCGTCCCGCCCGGGAGCCGCGTCACCAGCACGCGCGCCGCCGCGCCACCCTCCTTCCAGCCTCGGCGGCGCGCGTGCGTAGCCGGCTCCCGGGCCATGGCTGGCTGGGCGGGGGCCGAGCTCTCGGCGCTGAACCCGCTGCGCATGCTGTGGCTGGCGCTGGCCGCCGCCTTCCTGCTCGCGCTGCTGCTGCAGCTAGCGCCGGCCAGGCTGCTGCCGAGCTGCGCGCTCTTCCAGGACCTCCTCCGCTACGGGAAGACCAAACTGTCGGGCCCGCGGCGCCCCGCCGTCTGCAGGGCCTTCGATGTCCCCAAGAGGTAACCGCGGTGACCCGGCGCGCCTGCAGGGGGCAGCAGCGGGTGGCCGCCCGGAGCCGTCCCCGGAAATGACAGCGCATCCCATGGTTGGCCCGGACCTCAGCGGCTCGTCCAACCTTCTGTAGCCCAAATTTAGGCTTCCCAAGCCCAGAACTCTATACTTGAGGTTGTGGACGTGAGGCAGGGTCTTCCTCGACTTCCCCAGTTGTCGCCCATGCCTCTCACAGTCAGGAAAGAGGTCCAGAGGGTCCCCTCCTGGGCCTGCGCTGACATCCCTAACCTGCATCACAGCAGGTGCGCTGGCAAACTGGCCCATGATGCCCCATCCTGGAAGATTCAGTAGCCAATTTTGAAATACTAAAATCGTCTAGGCACGAACAGATAGAATCCGCTCAGAATATGCGAGAGCTGCTACATGTTGTTTCGCATATTTGTCCCCACACTGAATTCAGTATGTAGGTGGCAAAATCAGTTAGTACTGTTCTAGACGGGTAAAGCTGTGTCTTTGAAATTCATAATACATTTGCATTTTGACCTGAATTTGAAAGAATGTGATGGGTTCTGATGGGTTCGTCTAGGTTATTTTCAAAGTCTGTAGACAGTGCTCCACCTCCGCAGATGGCGGCGGGGCTCTCAAGGAACACTAAAAAGTTGACTGGCCCCAGCTCTGTCTTGACTGTTGGGAGAGCAGTCTGTCAGAGTGTGAGTGTGAGAGTGGTGATCCGTGTTGTTGTGAAGAATGAATGGTAAAGAGAAAAAGACCTGAAAGAACACTTCCTCAGAGGCTCAGTTTTAAAAACATGGGCAAATCCTGCCATCCTATTATAATCTGGTTTGATTGTCCTGTGTCACTTTCTGCTATATAGCTGTCTATTTTCTGACTTTTAAGAAAAGGTCTCAGTGTCCCTGGATTTCAAATGACACTTAAAAATCATTTCTGTCCTTTCTATCTCTGGACGAGGGCACCTCTGCTGTTACACTCAAGTCTTTCACAAGTCTGTCTTTATGTAACAGCCAAGAAAGAGGTGGGCTGTGCCTGGAACACTTGGTGCTCTGGGCGTCTTGTAAATCCTACTGTGAAATAATCATTCTGTCCCTCAGAGCTCTAGAACAGAGCCACCCATGGTGCTCAAGGGCTTTGAGTCCCTAAATATTGGGCTAAGGATGGTCCAACAAATCCAGGCCAATAAGGAAAGGACATTTTAATGTAGACACACACATACCAATAAATAAATAAAATGAGAACATTTGCATCAAAACTGACAAGGTCTTCAGAAGATCAAATGGCAACAAAAATTGTTATCTGTTTCTTCTTGCCTATCCCTTTCCTTTTAAATCGCTGTCCCCCACTTATATGAAAAGGGGGTAACTAGAGATGGGTAAAGTAACATTCTATTGCCAACTTTTCACTTCCCTCTCTTTCCCAAAGCATTTTCAATGACATTGTGCTTAATATTTTTATAATAAGAGAAAGAAAGGGGGGGGAGTGAGTTAGAGAGCCGGGCGTGGTGGCGCACACCTTTAAGGCAGAGGCAGGCGGATTGATGTGAGTTCAAGGCCAGCCTGGTCTACAAAGATAGTCTAGGACAGCCAGGGCTATAGAGAGAAACCCTGTCTCGAAAAACCAAAACCAAAAAAAAGTGAGATAGAGCCACTACCACAGCTGAGTTACCCACGTGTCGTGTGCTGATGACTCTCAGCATTAAATGCCTGTTTTCATTTAGTCTTCATGATTGATCTGTGAGGGACATGTCATTGTCATATTTCCCACTGTGAAGGGCCTGTTATTGTCATCATACCCATCCAAGTGCAGGCTTATACCAGTGAGTGTGGCGGCTAGGCCTCGAGTCCTGCCTGTTGCTGTAAGATCCCAAACTCTTTTTTTTTTTTTTTAAAGATGTATTTATTATGTATACAGTGCTCTGGATGCATATACATCTGCAGGCCAGAAGAGGGCATCAGATCTCATATAGATGGTTGTGAGCCACTATGTGGTTGCTGGGAATTGAACGCAGGACCTCTGAAAGAGTAAACAATGCTTAACCTCTGAGCCATCTCTCCAGCACCCCCCAAACTCTTTTTTATTTATTTATTTATTTATTTTTTGTGTGTGTGTGTGTAGCTTTGGCTGTCCTGGACTTGCTTTGTAGATCCCAAACTCTTAACATCCCGCATGCCTCATTGGCAAGCTCTTGCACCATGCAAACCTGAGTCACGTCTGAGAGATCAAATGGTGGTGGATTGACTCCCAGAGGGCGGCACTTCGTAATATCTTGGTTAATCCAGATTTTATAGTATTTGGTAATCTTAGCCAATGTGCTTATTCTTTAAATACTTCGAATAGTTTTTCCTTGGGTGAAATGTAATGACATCCTTGGGAATGGAAACAGAAAATGTGCCTGTGACTTCTATACTTACAAACAGACAGCTCTGAGCCACATTTCTGCACATATGGTAGTATTTAGGTCATTTCATTTGTAATTATTTTCTTCTAAGGAAGCAAGAATAAAAACCTAAGTCAGTTCTTAGAATCTGTTTTCTATTCCCTAGCCTGGAACCCGTGGTTTGTTTATTTGTTTGTTTGAGTTTTGGGACTTATTTGTTGTTTCTTTCTTTCTTTTTAAAATCAGGGCAACAGCTGCTTTTCTTGTTTTGATTCAACCCTGGAAAAAGCATATAAATAAGTGACCGGGACCAAGAGTCTCATTGCTTTTGGCTTCCACGCTTCTGTTTCTAAAATTTCAAAATAGCTCCAAGTTACACGGAAACTGACCCCTGAACTGTTACTACTCTGTGGGTGACATGCTGTCCAATTTTCTGCCCTAGCGCCCAGGAGCATCAGCATTAGTCAGGGGCTCTGTGGGTAGGATACAGGCGACATCTTTATCTTCATCAACCTCTTACTGGAAAGTTAGCATTTCCTTAGTTATGAATGTCATCGAGGAACCGCAGGTCAATAGCAGTGGCTCCAAGTTTGTGGTAGAATATATAATGCATAAAATAATGTTGAAGACCCTTTGAAACAGCATTGTTTCTATAACCACAAAAACATAGCAGTTATTCACCACTAGATCTCATTATTCAATACACAAGAAACGCATGGGTTCTTTATGTCATAAACTTGACTTTTAATAATTGGATTACCTAGATGTCCATATAATTGATTTTCTTAGTATCTTCCACATGTCTTATACATATGGTGACATTTTGAGAAGGGTCTACGGACTTTGTCAAGCAGCATTTGCATTTGTCCTCAGGTCCAGCCTGGGGTGAGGCAACAAGCCCCTGCCCCCCCCCACACACCAGAGTGTTTGGAACAAAGGATAGGAAGTTGGAGGCCCAGTTGGCTTGGTGTGTAGCCTTGAGAGTCACTGGGTGAGCTGTTTACCATGTCCTTGATGCATTTAGCTTAGCTTACCAGTCTTCCCAGAGGGTCTGCTGTGTACCCCTCAAAGCTAGTCTAGGCTCCTTAAAGCTTTATAGGGAGACAGAAAGAAAATACGCAAACAAATTTCAAAGGAGGGCAATCTTTTCCCAGGGAGCTAAGTGCTGCCCAGGAGACCTAGCAAGGTTATTTGAGCAGCAACAAGAGTTGTGAGGAGAAACAACCCAGAGAGGATGGTGGGGAGAGAGGCTCGAGGCAGAGTCTTGTGGGCCCTGAGGTGGGGTGGGGGGAGGGGTGGATATGGAAGCTGCTGAGGGCTTTGTGGTGATTGGGAAACATTGCATCATCATCATAGGACTTAAAAAGGACAATGCTATTGTGTGGGAAGGACTGGGTAAGAGGCTGCTGTGTTTGTCCAGGAGAGAGAGAGTGGCACTTGTGTACATTGCAGCTGTAGCATCGTGGGATCTGCAAGTGTCATAGGCAGGGGTGGCAGTCCAGTAGCGCAGGCCAGGTCAGCTGGGTAGAACCGACTGAGCAGTAGTCCCCTGCCCTAGTTACCCCGCAGCTCCCCTGGCTTAACTCTGGGGCCAGTCTCAGCACTCAGTGCACATGTATGTGAAATAAAATTGTTTCCTGGGCTCCAAACCACAGAGCAGTTCCAACCCTACGCAGTCCTGTCTCAATCTGACTTTGCACCCTGCAACTTGCTTCTCTTGACCCCCTCCCCCAATTGCAGTTCAGGCTTTCTTCACAAGTCCTCATCCTACACAGAGCTTTTGCATTACCTGCTGTTTTCCCTCTTGCCTGGCCCATGGGTAAAAGTTTAGATAGCGTATCCTCACTGAGGCCTTCGGACCTGCCTTACTTCTTAAGGTGGTAATTCCACACTCCCCAACAGTCCTTCTTCCTCCCTCCATTCGGACACAGCCCATAATCGCCCAGGTGGTTGTTAGGATCGCTGTGTCCCTGCTCCCAGGACCTAGAAACCGGCACTTCTAGGAAGTGAGTTATGGAAGGAGGAAAAAAAGGAGTGTGTCTTCACCCAGAAGGCGGTGGGGATTTGAGGTGTGCCTTGTGGGTCTTAGCTGGCTCTTTAAGAACAAGCAAGAGACAGGTCCTCCTGTAAGGACTGGAAAGGGTTTCCTGTAGAAAGACATTCAGACAGCAGAACAAAGTGTGAGACCGAAAAACAGTATAGTGTATTTAAACCAAAGGTGCCACGGACCAAGTAGAGCCGTATGCGAGGCATAACCCAGCGACTCATTCGAAACGGCTGATTCACTTCCTTACGGGCTTTGCATAAACCGGCTGTGTGTGATGGAGGGCCAGGAAAACAGACTCAAGCAAGCCGCATTGGCAGGCGGGAGAACAGCAACGTGATACAAACACCAGGCATTCTCACTGCATCCACAGCCAACTGCTGCCCTCGCTGTGGCCCTGGATAACGAACCCTTAGTTTCCCATGTGCCTGCCGCGTGAAGGGAGCAAACTGTGGGTGAAACTTCATACTCAGGCCTCTTCTCCCAGTTCTCGGTCTGCAACCTTTACGTCACAGCTCAGTAGTCTCTGTGTTGCCAAGACATGGATGTTGTATTTGGTTTTTCATTATTTTTTGTTTAGGAGTGTTTTGTCTGCATATCTGCCTGGGCACCATGCCCATGCCTGGGTTCCGGGGAGGTTAGAAGGGGAGTGGTGCCCCTTGGGATTGGGTGAGTGTGAGGGTTGTGAACCGCCGTGTGATGCTGGGAATCCAACCTTGGGCCTTTGGGAGAACAGCAAGTGCTCTTCACAGCTGAGCCATCTCTCCAGCCCCTCAGATGGAGGTTTTGAAACTTTGGAAAGGGATGAATAATGGTTTTCTTTTCAAATGCTTTATTTTGGTATGCCTGTATGGATCCCCGTTATAAAAGCCTGTGCCCCCACAGGGCCCCGTGTCCTCTGCCCTCCTCTTCCAGTCATGCCATGCAGCCACCAGGGAGCCACAGATGGAGCACACCCAGCATGCACCTCTCTCAGTGCCTCTGCAGCCTTTCCCCCTGCTTGGAAAGTGTACAAGGTGACCTCACCTAATAGTGTGCATTCTAAGTCCATCTGTTTCCCTGCAAAATTTTTAACTTCATGTACAATGTTTAGATTTAGAATGTTCACTATTGAGTGAGGTCACACAACCTCAGAAAGAAGGAAAACAAGCCAGGCGTGGTGGTGCACGCCTTTAATCCCAGCACTCGGGAGGCAGAGGCAGGCAGATGGCTGTGAGTTCGAGGCCAGTCTGGTCTGCAAAGCGAGTCCAGGACAGCCAAGGATATACAGAGAGACCCTATCTCAAAAAAAAAAAAAAAAAAAAAAAAAAAAAAAGAAGGAAAACAAATGTTCTCTCTCACATGCAGACTCTAGCCAATGCTACATGTATATGCAAACACACGTACATGTAGGTACACTACAACATGAAGAAAGAGAGGAAGAAAGATGACAGGAAGGGCTGAATATAGGACAGAGCTATGAGAGAGGACATAGAACTAATTGGTTTTCTAGTTCTAATTCTGCCATGAATGTTTTTGTTTTTTGTGAAGATAAGTGCATAAAATATATTAAATACTGAAAAGTGTACAATCTAATGTACAAGTCCACAGCTCCCATTCTGAACGCCCACTCTAACATTAAAGAAGTGTGTTGAAGATAGACCTTGGGTCTAGCTAATTTGGTGTGTGATGCTTTTATTTATTTGCAAGTTTTTTTAAAAAAATAATTAAGTTTATAATTTTTTAAAGGAAGTGTGCATGAATTGCATGTACTATGCAGATGACCCTTCCAGAAAAGCCATCCCCACCACCCGTCCAGAATAGCACACTGCTCTGGTCCCTTATCACATGTTACTCTAGGTGCGTACAGCATTACTGACTCCACTAAAAGGGGATTTGCGTTAAGACAGAGACTGAGTCTGTTCACATCCTTTAAGTTCAGGCTCCTAGAACTTGGCTTAATGCACTTCAAGTAGGCCATAAATACATAAGAAAAACCAGGAAGAGCGCCCAGCCCTTCCCTCTGTGCAGAACCTGCAAAGCGCTGGACAGCACATCGTAAAGATGACCTGGAACTCAGCAGAGGGCCAGAGCTGTCGTGGCGTGTGGCTGCGATGCACGAGCTTGTGGGGAAAGAGGCTGCTCTTCAGGTGGGAGCACAGAGGGGCTGCCACAGGATGGCTGGAGTAGTTCATCAAACTGGGTTTCTGGGCATGGGCATAGGCTAGAGCTATGGCTTCTGTTACAAGCATATTCTGGTGTATATTTAGTCCTCGTTGGCTCCAGGTCATCTTTGATTGTCACAGCCAAAGTGAAAAGAAGAAAAGGAATTAATTTATTATTGGTGCATGAAAGACCAGGGAGGTCACATGATCACCTTAATTGATTTGAATATAGGTTTTTTTTTTTTTTTTTTTTTTGGTGAGACAGGGTTTCTCTGTGTAGCCTTGGCTGTCCTGGACTAACTTTGTAGACCAGGCTGGCCTTGAAGTCACAGCGATCCACCTGCCTCTGCCTCCCGAGTGCTGGGATTAAAGGCATGTGCCACCACCACCCGGCTAGGAAAAAATTTTAATCGAACATCCCGAACTCAAAAATACGAGCTGCTTCAACATCCAATACTTTTGCATGCAGACACAACTCCCCATGTGGAAAAAAGTTCACACCTACCTTCATGAGATCGGTGGTGGTCAAATGGCAGGCACGCTAAATAGTATCATTTATGTAAAGTCACCTTTAGCTTATTAGGTACATAAGGTATTGGTTCTATTCTTTGTATGGACTTGGGTCTCACCCTTCAGATTCTGTGTCGGTGTATATGTAAGAGTCCTGGTGTTTCGGAATGGAAATATGCATCTGTGGTAGGAACAGCATAGGAGAGTGGCCTTAGAAGACGCTGGGAGGGAACGAGCGGTGGCTCAGTAGGTAAGAATGCTTGGTGATTAAGCATGAGCCCCTGAGTTACGGCTCCCCAGTACCTGAGTTTAAAAGGCAGCTGTCTTAGTTATAAAGAGACATCACGACCACTGAACTCTTTTTTTGTTTGTTTGTTTGTTTTGTTTTTTTGAGATAAGATTTCTCTATGTAGCCTTGGCTGTCCTAGACTCGCTTTGTAGACCAGGCTGGCCTCGAACTCACAGTGATCCGCCTGCCTCTGCCTCCCAAGTGCTGGGATTAATGGTGTGCGCCACCAGGCCCAGCTCACGACCACTGAACTCTTATAAAGGAAGATGTTTAATTGGGGCTGGCTTACAGTTTCAGAGGTTTAGCCCATTATCACCATGGTGGGAAACATAGCAGCCTACAGGCAGGTGTGGTGCTGGAGCTGAGAGTTCTACATATGGATCTGCGGGCAGCAAGGAGAGACTGTGTTTCACACATAGCTGAGTGTAGGAGGTCTCAAAGCCCAGGCTCACAGTGCCACACTTCCTCCAACAAGGCCACATCTCCCAAAAGTGGCCCACTCCTTATGGGCCAAGCATTGAGACACAAGCCTGTGGGTCCATTCCTAGTCAAACCACAGCAGTGGGTGTGGCCACTCTCTGGCCTGTAAAGCCGGTGCTGTGACCAGCCAGCAGAGGCAGGATGGCTGGAGCTGGCCACCACAAGGTTTCCCAGTGGTCTTCATAGTATATCTTGTCTTAGCAAATCAGCATCATCTTTCGCATTAAATTAGCACCACTAATTTCATTTCACTGGTTTTGTGCCTTTATGTTTGTTTACTTTATAAATAATTCACTATAAAATAGCTTCATGGTCTTAGTAGTTGGAGAAATAGAATCCCAAGGAATTGCCACCTGGCATTATTGTTGTAATCCTTTTCATACTATAAAAAATTAATTAATTAATTCCAAATTAGGAAGGTTGGATGAGAAAGATAATGGATCAGGCAGTAAAGTGCCTGCCACAGGCCTTGAGTTCGAACCCTAGAGCCCACATGAAAGCCAGATAGACACAGTCCATGCACCTGTAATCCCAGTGCTAGAGAGGCTGGGAATTACTGACCAGCTGGTTCAGCCGATGCCGTAAGCAGTTTTGAGCTGCATGATGTGGGTACCGGAAATTGAACATGGGACTTCTGCAGCATCAGTGCACACACACACACACACACACACACACACACACACACACACAGTGATAAATTGAAATTTTTTTACAGTAAGGTGCATAAGATGGGAAATGGCTCAGCAGTTAAGAGTGTGCACTGCTGTTTCAGAGGACCAAGCTCCATGACTGTGATCCAGTTTGGGATCTAAAAGACTTTCACAAATCTCATGGTGTTAGCATGATCTACATCTTCTGGGCAGGATGCTGCGGCTCCTTGTGAGAATTCGGGGACCACTCTTGTCACCCAGAGATGAGAGAAGGTTAGCCGATCCGCCTTTCACTACAATTTAATGAGTCTCATCATTTGGAAGTGCATTTTAACGTATTCCCACCTGCAGAATTCAGGATCTGTTTAAACTAGAGCACTGTTCTGGGATGTGGGTGGGGTGGGGCGGGGTGGGGTGGGTGGCAGAGGAATTTAGAGTCCTGCGGGGACATGCAGACATTTAGGTGGCCGTTGCCTGACTCTTCCTCCTGTTGCAGGTATTTTTCTCACTTCTACGTCATCTCAGTGGTGTGGAATGGCTTCCTGCTCTGGTTGCTCTCTCAATCTCTGTTCCTGGGAGCACCTTTTCCAAACTGGCTTTGTGCTTTGCTCAGAACCCTTGGGACAACGCCATTCCGAGGTAATTTGGCTCCCTAGCCTGTTCCTGGTTCCTGTCCACAGTCTGGCCCCTCTGCAAGGCCTGGGAAGTGGAGGGCTGACAGACTTGGCATGACTAATTGGTCCCAAGTTCTCAGCAAGCTGTGGCAGAGCCCACGGTCAGGCCTGTGCCGAATGCAGGACTGTGTGTTCTCCCTCTGAATTTAGTGTGTGATAATCTTATGAAGAGGGCCTCACACGCGCTGGGAGGCTTTGGAAAGCCTTCAAGTTTGCATCGAAACATTTATCATTTATACAGATGCAGCCAGCATCATGCCTCAGGGCTCACAAAAAGTTGATTTAAAAAATTACCTTTTGGTAAACTTTATAAAAGGTTTGGGGGCTGGAGAGATGGATAAGTGAGTAAAGGTGTTTGCCACCAGGCATGATGGTGTGACTTCCACCTGTAGGACCTGTAGTGGATGTAAACATGTTTTTGTTTTGATCCCCACATTTTGGAAGGAGAAACTGACTTTTACAAGTTGTTCTCTGGCGCGCACGTGCACACACACACACATACAAGCACACGAGTAAATAGTTAAAATTAAACAAAAAAAGTTTGCTCTATTGTGAGTCTTCAGTTAAGCAATGAAACCGTGACTAGCAGCATATAAAGGCTCTGTAGGAGGGGTGGGGGTCCTAATGCATGCGCACCCCTTTGTTGCTTACCGTGTTTATGTGTTTGGAAGGCTAGATTTGAGGCGTTTTCATTATTTGTTTTAGCCTGTTTATAAAGAGTTAAAAATCGGGTTTTAATTTACTTAAAATACAAAGAGCAAAGCAAACCTGGTTAGGATGGAGTCCTTACCCTTGGGGAAGTGGACAGCAGAGTGATGTGTAGAAAGGAACACTAGGAGGCGCTGGTCAGGCGCTAGTCCGTGAGCTTTGTGGCCCGGTTACTTTACAGTATTTTAAAAATGAGTGATTCTTCATACTTCCTCGGAGAGCACTTAGTGATGGGCCTGCAGGATCTTGGGATCCACTGTCTCTGTAAATGTGTAATTTTTCTTTGTTCTCTTCTTTTGGCAGCTCTGGGGATGGAGTCCAAGGCCTCCCAAATGCTAGGCAAGTGCTTCACCACTCAACTCCATCTCCTTTAGTTTTTGAAGTCTGGAAAGAAATACTCACCTGTCCGACCCCTGCCTCTGTCTCTGCCTTGGTGGGTGGGTGTGGCCCCAGGAGCCCATCAGATAGGACTGGTCCAACATCGTCACGTGACTCTCCCTGACCGCCACCGCTGGCAGAGACCGTGGCCCCTGAGTCCTGAGCATACAGCCCCCCCCCTTGCGATGCCCAAGTGGCCTGTAGGCTCTTAAATGATAGAGTCCAGGATGTCATTCAGCATGGTTGTCATTCAGCCTGCTGTGTCCTCAGGGCTTGAAAGAGGAAGTCACTCCTTTCCTTTCCATAGCCTCCCCAGCCCATGACTCTGTTTCACAGCGGGTGACCTCACCACTTGGCTCAGGCTGAGGAGAGACTGACCCTGTTGCCTTCCACATTGCAGTGGGTGAGCTGGCTCTGTCCTCCTTCTTGGTGTTGGTGTTCCTCTGGGCCCACAGCCTGCGCCGGCTCTTCGAGTGCTTCTACGTCAGCGTCTTCTCTAACGCAGCCATTCACGTCCTGCAGTACTGTTTCGGGCTCGTCTACTACATCCTAGTTGGCCTGACTGTCGTGAGCCAAGTGCCCATGGATGACAAGAACAGTGAGTGGCCCTGGCGGTGGGTCCAGAACTCATCACGTCGGAAGGTCAATACGTTAACTAAAACCTCAGGGAGGCCAGCATAAGCAGCCATGGCAGTACTAACGCACAGGTTGTTCCTGGGGTGTTTAAGGATAATGAAGTTAAAGTCTGTGGGGTTGCCCTGTAGGGAGGGAGGAAGTATAGCTGAGCTCTGAGCAGGAGGCAGGAAGCTCCAAAGAGGGAGACTCTAAAGAAAGGGGTGCATCAAAGGAAGTGGCCTTACCAGAGCCCAGTTATCTGGGGGTGTGGGGAGGGAGGGGAGAGAAGTCACACGCTATGGGATTAAATCACAGACCCTGAGACAAAGGTGCTTGGGGTGAGTCTTCTGTTGAAGAAGGAACCCAACCACTCCCCTGCCATTAATTCTTGGGATGGCTGCCCTCAGAACCAAGCCTTTCTTCTTGTGGGGCAGCCTGAGGGGATGGCTGCCCTCAGAACCAAGCCTTTCTTCTTGTGGGGCAGCCTGAGGGAAGAGGAGAACCGAGTATGGTGGTAAGCGAAGATTGCCCTGCGGTTTCCAGCGCTCTCTAACCAGGAGGAGGGAAGCAAACCCTTGTGTATGAGAAGGAAGCAAAGCAGGTCGCGGCTTCATGTGGAAGCCAGGGAGCCACGTGACAGCCCAACATGTGCAGATAATAGAGAACTCGCACCCTTTTGGGTAGCTGGAATGGCTGGTTCAGGGCTGAGGTGACTTGATCTGGAAGCTTCGGGCCCAGGTCATCTGGAACCCTTCTCTCCGCGTCCTGCATCATAAGCTGAGACAGCTCTGTCCTGCCAGCTCTTGGCGATGGAGCCTCCCCTCTTCTTTGACTGCCCCTTAAAGTCCGCTCTGCTGCTGTAACACACTCCCCGAGGCTGTAACAGTTACCAGAAAGGCAGGCATACTGCCCAGGCAGCTCCTGCTGTGTGAATTATTTACTGCTTCCAGCTGTTCAGTCAGCATCCCTAAATCCCCCAGACTTCGTTGCGTTAGTTACTGTTCTGTTGCTGGGATACAAAGCTATGGCCAAGACTGCTCCCAGAAAGGAAGATCTTACCTTGGCTCACCGTCACAGACTGCCAAGAGTCCATCACAGTGGGAGACGTGGTGGCAGGAAGCCGAGAGACCACATCTCAGCCCTAAGTGTGACACAGAGAATTGGAAGTTAAGGAGAAGCTCATGTAGTCTGTCTCCCTGTGAGTGACGAACTCCCACCAGGCAGCTGTACCTCCTCGGCCTCCACAAGGAGTGTCACCGACTAGAACCAGCTGGTCAGATCCCTAAGCCTGTAGGGGCCATTTCTCATTCAAACCACCACAACCATCATTAGTCAAGCGAGTCTCTCCTCCCAGGTCTTCCCACTGTGGCAGTCGGATGCTCAGCCAGTTCCACGGCTTTTGCCCAGAGGAACTTCCCAGAACTCCTTGCTTTCTCTCTGTGGCCTTCTATTGGCCTTACGTCACTTTTCTGAACTTTTTTCTGTGGCCGAAGCCCAGCCTCTTCCTTCCATCCCATAAAGAAAAGGCAGCTAAGACACCCATAAAAAGACCTTTCCAAGAATTCCTTTGTGAAACTGTTTCTGTGTCACCTCCTTACCCCTCAAGAGGTCACCTGGAGTCATCCGGGCAGTACGATTGTGTTAGTTACTTTTTACTGTCGAGACCAAACACAGGTGAGAAGCGGCTTAGTGGAGGGTTTAAGTGGGAAAGCACCTGTCTAGCAGTGGGCCCATGTGTCTTAGCCCACATGGTAGGTAGCCGACACCTGTAATCCCAGGGGTGTGAAGGCAAGAGGATCACTTCAGGTTCAAAGCCAAGTTCTTCCATATACTGAATTCCAGTCTAGCAAGGTCTACACAGCAAGACCCTATCTCAAAAAGACAACTCAGAATTCACCACCACAGTAGGAAAAGCTGCATCTGCCATCTGTTGGATGTGTGAGCATCTGCTGGGCCTGTGTCCACTTGACTGAGTTTCTCTGTGCTCCAAACCTCAGTGATGAGGGGCACAGGCTGACCTCACAGTATGCACATGAACAGTGTCTGTAGTCTAGAATGTAAGGTCCAGAAGAACTCGCCACAGGTGAATTTGGCAGGTTCTTGGTAGCCGCTAACTGCCCGCAGGTGGTTTTCACCTGTGGGTTTCTGCAGAGTGTGATCCTTGGTGCTCTTACCTGAATCAGCTTTTTAGGGCTTTGCCTTCGCTTCAGGGCCCAGACCTTGGCCAATTTTCAGTGGACAACATTTGCTTCTTCAGTTAAGACAGAGAAGTCTGTCCTGCTAATGATAGTACGGATTCCGTTGGCTTTTCCAAAGCCAGTGGCTTGCTCCTGAAGCCCTTCCGCAGCCTGCCTCCCCTTCTTGCTGCTACATCAAAAGGAAGGTCATGTTTGGGAACAGTGCCTCAGACTAGGTTCTCTCCAGCCCAGCAAGGGCTTCATTCTGTCGCTCCTCAGTGTTTAAGTTTCTTGTCTTTACCTCAGAAAGTCTCTCTACTCTCCAGACCTAGGCAGTGCACACATGTTCCCCGTCCCCTCCTTTTCCCCTCCCCCTCCCTCTCCCTCATTTTTGTAGTCCAAGTTGGCCTTGGAGTCCTGTGTACTGGGCTGGCCTTGAACCCACGGTCCTCGGGCCTCAGCGTCTCCAGTACTAGGGTGGCAGGCACGTAACCACCGTGCCCGAGTTCGCTCAGCTTTCTGTCTCCAGGGACTCTCCAGCAGGGCTCTGGGCGGCAGCTCAGGGAGCCGTTTCTTTAGAGAGATTTTCCTTGTCGGGAGAAGGTGAGCAAGACGACTTAAAACGGGACCCAGTGATAGAAGTGCAGAGCAGTCTCGTCACAGCTCAGTCACTCCAGGATGGGCCGAGTTCTCCCCAGAAGCATTTGCAGACTGTTCCAGAGGTGCCAGCATGGTCTCTGCCTGTGACCACTGGAGCTGCACAGCCTGAGAAGCAGCTCCAGCTGTCCAGAGGCGGTTATGCCAGCATGACATGGCGCCTCTGCAGCCTTGGCTAACAGGACACTCCCTGTCTCCATAGTGTCTGTACTGGGGAAGAATCTCCTGATGCAAGCTCGGTGGTTCCACATCCTGGGGATGCTGATGTTCTTGTGGTCGTCTGCGCACCAGTACAAGTGCCATGTCATCCTCAGCAACCTCAGGAGAAACAAGAAAGGTGAGGTCTCTCCTGGAGCCTCTCGGATGGGCTCTAGCCCTCAGAGGTGGGCTTTCTCTCCTCCCCTCCTTCCCTTGTCAATATCAAATACCCACTTTTGACAAAACACCTTTGCAAATTGTGATCCTCTGACCAGTAAAATGAAGTAACAGATCTCCCTGCCAGATCTAGCTCTGACAGTCTGTGACTCCGCCCTGTACCCAGCTGTGGGGACAGCACCTCACACATGCATTTGATTGGAATGTGGACCACTCATATCAGTATGGAGGGAGTCATGTTACCGCAGCTGAAGGGAAGAAACTCGGCTTCTGAGTTAGCCTGTGCTGACCTGTCATGGGTACAGTGTGCGTTGTTCTTGTTTTATAGATGAGGAAGCCGAGGCATGGAGAGATTATGCTATTTGCATGACATTACCCACTCAGTTATCATCGGGGAGTCAGGGGGTGAATTCTTGAACCCCGAGTCTGGCATCTGAATCCTTGTATGCTTTTGAGACAGATTGGAATCGCAGCAGAGCAGAGCCCTTTGCAAATGTTTTGTTTTGTTGGTTTTTATTTTTCTTATTGCTATTGCTATTTTGAGACAGGGTCACTCTAGTATAGCCCTGCTTGTCCTAGAACTCACTAAGTAGACCAGGCTAGCCTCAAACTCCCAGACTTTCTCCTACCTCTGCTTCCCGAGTGCTCTGCCACCTAAGATCTAAGGCGTGCACCACCACACCCAGCAGGCCTTTTGTTTTGAGACATAGTCTCACTGGCTGGCCTCACAGAGGCCACCTGCCTGGGCCTCCCTGCCTGTGCTGGGGTTACAGCCATGCCACACTCATGCCTGGCTAAGGTTGGCGGACGGTGGGAATGGGACAGGATGGTGGTTTCCCACACGGGGTGTGGTCCTTGGTAGAGTTGCTGCTGTCTGGTTTCAGAAGTGGACGGGTATACCACCATCACTGTTCTGTTTCAGGGGTGATCATTCACTGCCAGCACAGGATCCCCTTTGGAGACTGGTTCGAATATGTGTCTTCGGCTAACTACCTGGCGGAACTGATGATCTACGTCGCCATGGCTGTCACATTTGGGTTCCACAACCTAACCTGGTGGCTGGTAGTGACCTACGTCTTCTTCAGCCAAGCCTTGTCTGCATTCTTCAACCACAAATTCTACAAAAGCACGTTTGTCTCTTACCCAAAGCATCGGAAAGCTTTCCTTCCATTTTTGTTTTAAAGCAGGCTGCATGGTGAAGGATGCGGGCGGAGGGGCGGGGCCAGATTCCGTTCCTAGAGACACTGGTGGCAGGGACTGAGATGCACTTTCTGCAGGAGTGTTGGCATTGCCTGTTTTCCTTCAGCACTGAGCAAGGCAGTGCTCCCGAAGAAGACACTCCCAGCAGACAGGGCTTGCGGGATCTGCTTCTGCCAAGCTTTACAGAGCCAACCAGCTGCCAGCAAGTAAATGGGCGTCTCTAAGCTGCCTTACAGTCACACTAACCAGGAGTGTAAACGGCTTCGCATGCACGCACGTGTGCATGCACACGCGTGCACCCACACATGCATGGCTGAGTGCACTCGTTCACTCGCTCTTTTCCTCTCCCTTGTACATGAAAGAAAAGGATCACCTGTGCTGGGATAGCTTTGGGAGCAGTAAACTAGACCCAGTGCTGTGGGAAATCACAGGGTTTAATAAACGTTGCCTGTCATTAAAAACAGGACCCTCTGGAAACACCATGAATATACAGACTCATCCCAGCGGGCCCAGGGAGAAGGGGGTCTGTTGGAGTTAGTTAAATGCCTCATTTCACATTTTCTCATCAGTATCTCCAGTTCATAAACCACAGCCTCACCTGCCCTGAAAACCAGCCCAGCAGGAAGTTTGCCAGCATCTTTGACGTTTGTACTGAAAACATGGAGAAATAAAGTATTTTTATACATATGCATATAGACGTGGCCTAGACTGGGTGACACTGACAGAAGCTGTCTCGCTCCAGCCTTAGACTGTGTCCGCATACACCTGGGTCTGTTTCAACTAGTAGAGAGAGCCCAAAATATACTAGGAATAAAGCTACCCTCAAACAGCTTACGTTAAAGGAAATAGCCGGTTGGGTCAAAGGCAAGCAGATACCATTGTCCAGGCTACAGGAAAACCTCCACATTCCTGCCGTGGGACATCTTCTGGGCCTGGGTGTGGCTAGTTAGTCAGTGCTTGCCTAGAGTATATGAGGCTCTGAATTCAGCTACCAGTGCTGAGAGAAATGACTTGGGCATTCTGATCACCAGCTGAGGGACTTGGGAGTTTGTTTCGTTTTGTTGAGTCAGGGTCTCAGGTAGCCCAGCCTGCCTTGAAGTCATTATGTACCAGCAGGTGATCTTTCACTTTGACCCTCCTGACTCAATCTCCCAACTGCTGGAATGGCAGGTCTGTGCACTCCAGTGCTGTGGATTGAACACATGCATCCTACACACTCTGCCGGTGTCTCCCGCCCCCAGCTTACTCAGTTAATGTGGGTGCCATATACTCTACTGAGTGAAACATCTCTAGATTCATAACTGAGCCCAAGGCCTCACAAGTGCTAGGCAGAGCCTCTTGTCACTGAGCCACACCCTGAGCCTTTTAATCTAACTGTAAACACATTATGGTGGGACACTGTACCCAGTGAGAGCTCTTCTGTTGTTGTTGTTTGTTTTGTTTTGTTTGAGACATGGTCTCTCTATGTATCCCTGGCTGTCCTGGACCAGGCTAGCTTCAAACTCACAAAGATCCATCCATCTCTGCCTCCCAAATGCAGGCATTAAAGGCATGTGCCACCACACCTAGCAACAGATAAAGAATCCTGATACCTTTAATCCCAGCACTTGGGAGCCAGAGGCAGAGGCAGGCAGATCACTGTGAGTTCGAGGCCAACCTGGTCTACAAAACAAGTCCAGGGAAAAAAATCTTTGATAGAGTGAAGGAAGGATGGCACCAAAAATCTAACATGGTGAGCTAATGCGTTTTATTAGGATTCCTTACAGGAACATAAATGACTCAAGGCAGGTGCATCACCAAGGCCTACTCCAGTATGGATGACAGCTCACAAAAGCAGGCAAGACTGCAGCACACTGCCGAGCCTGCAGGCAGCTCAGCAGCTTAGACAGTGTCCTCTCCATGTAGCCCAGCTACTCTCTGCTTCTCCCAGGGAGTGCAGCTTGTGTCCCTACACAGGACATATCCTCACGGAGGAGGAGGGGCCTCGCGAATCTGCTCAGCAGCTCCACTGCGTAGTTTTTTTCCTGAGCTTAGTGAGCTTGCCTTCAGGATGGAGTGCTCCAACTCCCCTTAGGGCATCCATTCTCTCCCCTTCCCTTTAACATCTAGTGCGTAATGAGCTTCCCTTGAAGCAGAAGGCTCAGGCCTAGGAGCGAACTGCCATCTAACACACAGCTTACAAACTCCACCCTGAAGCTCCTATGTGAGCCCCTGCCTTGTGTTTTCTCTACTGTCAATTAAATCACCACTTAATCACAGTTCGGTTCAAATAAACAAGGTTTACTATTTAGAATTTTCTGTCTTTGGGGCCAGGGCTCAGGAATAAAACTCTTCCAACACAGGAGATGGACGCAAATCATACAGCGGTTTGTTCTAACGCCCATACAGATCGCATGCGTGGTTTTAAATAAAAAGTTTAAAGGAAAGTTGTATTTTGCATCAGGATGAAATTTTACACCTAAGTTCAACTGAGGATTTGGACTTAGGAGTAAAATAAGGAACGTCTCCTGTGGGGTCTGGTCAGTCTATGAGAAAGCTCCAGTTTCTTGTTCCATCCCCTACTGCCCTTTGCTGTCCCTTGTACAGGATCCTCTATTTCTTTCTCTTCTTCCTTGCCCAAACATGTCGCTTCTAGGTGAAGACGAGAGAATAGAGAAGTCTTCAAAAGGGCTCAGAACAGGGTGTGGCTGTAAGTCAGTTCCTAGCGCACCTGCCTAGCATGCATGAATCTCTACGTTTGATTCCCGTTACTGTATGAAACCAAGTGTGGGGGGCTGGAGAGATGGCTCAGTAGTTAAGAGCGCTGCCTGCTCTTCCAAAGGACCTGGGTTCAATTCCCAGCACCCACATGGCAGCTCACAACTGTCTGTAACTCCAAGATATGACATCCTCACACCAATGAACATAAATTAAAATTAAAATTAAATAAAATACTTTAAAAAAAAAAAAAAACCAGGTGTGGTCACAAATGCCTGTAATCCCAGTACCTAGAAAATTGAGGCAGGAGGATCAGCAGTTAAAGGTCACCCCTGGCTGCGTAGCAAGTTCAAGGCCAGCTTGGGCTACATGAGACCCTCTCTCAGAAAAGAAAAAAGTGGACATTGGCGCATGTGTGTGAATGAAGTGACGTGAGTGTTGGATGGGGCCTGGGCAGTGCAGCACACCTGAGAACCATGCTGCATCTAAAGGGGTTGTGTTTGTGAAGATACTCCAAAAGGGAGAGTATCATACAGACTTACAAACTCTTCACAAGCCTCATGTGCAAATTCTTCACCTCCTGGGATATAATAGCAACACTGCCAAGTTAGGAAGAAATGATGCTGCGCTACCTCAGAACAGCATCCTCTACCACAGTGTGCTGAAAGTAGCCTGTTTTGGGTTGTAACTCATCCTGCTCACTAACATGTTCTTAAGAGTATGCTTGTGTTACTTGACTCTACAATGCTGTTGTAAACCTCTGATCTGGAGACTCTATTCCAGAAAGGGACTTGAGTGAGAGGCCGGTTTGATGCAAATGCAAGAGGAAATTTATTGGTCCAACACAACGGAGTCCCGAGGAAGAGGAGACCCCAAGTAACAAAAGCACTGAGTTTTCACACTTTTTCAAAGGCAGATTTGTGACAAGCCTATTGGCTATTTAACATGACCTTTAATTTTATTGGGTGGTTCTAAAACTGTGTCTCAGCCCAGAGGTAACTGTCTTGGGGTGGGGGCAAGTGGGGTAAGTTCCAGTTTGTGCAAGCTAAAACTGTCAGCTCTGCAGGGTGGAATTTCTCTGGCCTGTCCTGTTTCTGACCCTGCTTCAAAACAGAGTTAGGTTGGATCTCTCACTGTGTTTTGTGTTATATTTTTAATGCAATGAGCAGCTATTACTGCAATCTGTTACACGTAGAATAGACAATTATCTCCCAAAGGGTTGTGTGTTAGAAGGTTGGTTGCAGCTGTTGACTCTTTAGGTGATGATTAAGAAAGCTGGAGAAATGACTCAGCAGTTAAGAGCACTTGTTGCTCTTCCAGAGGATCCAGTTTCATTTTCTAGCACCCACTCGATGGCTCATAACTGTCTATAACTCTAGTTCCGGGGCACACAACACCCTCTTCTGAACTCCGGATACCAGGCCTGTGCCAGATGTGCAGATAGACCCACACATACATTTTTTTTTTTAATTTAAGAGATGATAGGCTCATAAGTTAATACACTGATTAAATTCCTAGCCAAATGGACCTTTAATGGGTGGGGCCTTGTTGAAGGAAGTGGCAGTTTCTCAACTCTATCTGCTCTAAAGTGAGCAGCTCTCCTCTGGCATGCCCCCACACCACGATGTTTCTGGCTTGCTGTCTTGAGACTTCTAGGAAGATGAAAAGAAACATTTATTCACCTGATACAGAAGGTGCCACACAATTAAGAAACTTTCATTTACATCCAGCTCGGTGAACTACTGACTCAAAGACCACTATACCACCAGGAAGTCCCTTAGACAGCTGGATAGAAAAGTCCCCTGGACAACTTATAAATAACTACCCTGTCAAAGGAGTTTGCCTTCCACAAGTAACTGTTTAGCCTTTATATAAAGTTGGGGAAGGGATGGCCTTGTGAACCTCATGAGTCTGGGAAACCTTCCATGACTGGGCCTCCAGGAGGGAATGTCACGAGGCCTAATCTGATAAGCATTTCATGTGGGTGATTACAGTTTTGATTCAGGGTGGCAGCGAGCACATCCAGCCCACAGGGTAAAGCATCACAATGCCTTTATTTCTCGCTCCGCCATTCTCTCCACCTCCCTCTGATGCTCAGTGTCCCTTGAGCCCCAGAGAGATGATGGTAAGATGTATAATTATTTTCTTCTACTGAGGGCTCAGCATTGAACCACTCTACCACAGTAACATTTATTCTAAGCAATGTGACTAGTTATGAGTTTTCACAATTGCTGCCCCGACCATGGCCGTAACAGTGATAATCTGTGGCCATAAATGTAATGTTTAGAAGGCCACAGACACAACATATCCATGTAACAAAACAATAGTAGTAACTTCCCCACAAGTTTTTACTTTGGCTTAAAATGTCTCCCTGGACCCCCTCTATGGAATGGTCTTAACTCTAACTGGAAAGTAGTTGTTTGTGCCCAGAGAGTTGTGCCACCATCGCTCCTAGGGGCTCATCTTGCCTGGCATGCTGTGGCATTGGCATTGGACTGGCATTAGCACATGGGGCCAGTCCACCGCTGAGCAGCACCATTGCTTCCCTCAGCAGTTGACAGAGTATCTTAAAGCACTCTGAAAGCCAGCCGTCGGTGAGGAGGCTTCCATTTCAGCCCCAGGTGGATTTATCCATAACCTTCAACTAGTCTGCGCAAGGTTTTCAGCAACAGAGGCTTACTATCTAGCTCTGGCATGCAAGCCACAGCAGTGGCAATAGCCTGTGTCATGGAGGGGTGGGTGGCCCTCAGAAGCCTCCCTCACTAATAACTGTAGTTAAGCAGCCTGCACCTGGCACTGGATCTTCGTTCCACAAGCCCACAGTTATCTGGGTGGCCCTTAAGTCCCAGCAGAGAGCTTCTGTATTACACCCCTTAGCTGCTGTCCTTCCAAATGCCTCTACAAGTCTGTGAGGCACTTACCTAGAGTTAGCGCTGTATAATGACGTCTTTTCGTGTTGAGCAGTGTTTCTGAAGGTCCATGGTCATCTGTTCTAAGGAAGTGTGAATTGGTCTCGGAATTCAGCAGCTAAGAGGATACTTACACAATGTTAGCAGGGCCCAACAAACTCGAAAATATCCCATTGTGTGCATCTGTTATTGATTCAAAAGAGCAATATCGGACGCAGCAGCAGAGACAGGGTCATCACCCCATCTAACCCTTCACAATCCAGTCAGTGTCCATAAGCTATCTGACTGCACAGGCTACACCTGGCCACTAGGGCCTTGGGTTGGACAGGAATCTCTCAGCTTTATAAGCTTATTGTGCCCAAATGTGACTATCCCTAGAGTTTACACCCCAAGGCAAAAGCTCTCTGGAGGATGTTATGGCAAGAATGAAGCGTCAGGTTGGCTGTCCTCCTGTCAACCTCCATCACATAAAGGCTCAGCTTCTTAGGACACCACCACCATCTGGGGGCCAAGTGTTTAAATATTTGAGCCTCCAGCCCTGGCTCAAGTTGTAGCGCACACCTTTAATACCAGCACTCGGGAGGCAGAGGCAGAGGCAGGCAGATCTCTGAGTTAGAGGCCAGTCTGGTCTACAGAGTGAGTTTCAGGACAGCCAAGGCTACACAGAGAAACCCTGTCTGCAAAAGCAATAACAAGCCTCCAGGGAACACTTCACATTGAAAACATAATGCTCCCCAAATTATCTTCTTAGAGGTAAAGATTGTGCTCAGTATACTCTCCAGGTAGGGGCACCAGTTGCCTCACCTAGGACAAGTGTTATCGTTAACAGGGGACTAATACATCTGCAGGTCAACTCGGCATCTCCAGTTGCCCTGCACTTCCTGCTACAGGCAGCCTTGTCCACACTGTTACAGGAGTAGTTCTCAGCCCACAAGATCTCTTGCCTCACTGAGCAGACAGCTCAGTTACATGTCTTTTTGTATCTGGGCACACATGTGTGCATGCACGCACACGGAGGCCAGAGGAAAATCTAGGGAGCCATTCTTGAGGTGTTATCTACCTTGTTTTCTTGAGGAGGGAGCCCTGACCAGCCTGGAACTTACCTAGCCATGCTAGCTAGTCAGAGGGCCCTGGGTATCTGCCTTTTATTTTATTTTATTTTATTTTATTTTATTTTATTTTATTTTTTACCTCTATAGCTCTGGGATTACAGTCACACAATACCATACCCTCCTCCTTCTCCTCTTCCTCCTCCTCCTTTTTAAACATGAGTTCTGGTTATCAAACTGAGATCCCTGTGCTTGCAAGGCAGATACTTTACCAACTGAACTCCCTCTCCAATCCCCCAGTACCATATCTTATCATCAGACCACACAACTGCTACCCCAGTAAGATGGCAAGCCTTCTCTCCCACCCCAGGAAGGAGCTAGCTGCACCCTTCTCTCTCCCACCCCAGGAAGGAGCTAGCTGCACCATTATCTCTCCCACCCCCAAGAGACACTCCACTGATCTTGATTCTATCAGTCCATGTTGGCAACCAGACTTCACAGAGCTTTTCCTAAGGAGATGCAAAGAAACGTCTATCCACCAGCAAGAGAGGACGCCAATGGACAGACCAAAAGAGTAATGTTTTCCAGGTCTAAATGATAAGTCTCTTGGGGTCACTCACCTGAGCATAAGTGACTGAATCAAAGGCAGCTATATCACCAGGAAGTCCCTTGGGTAGCATATAGGCGGCTATACCACTGAAGAGTCTCACTGGTAGTGGAGATGCTCATGAGAAGGGACACTGCTGAAAAGTCCTGGGTATCGTAGATGATTCACAAGAAGTCACCGATGAGTTTGCTGGGCAATTGTTAGGCAGCTGTAGTACCGAGGAGCTTCCCACAGCTGATTCCAGGAGTTGCTGTAACCACTTCTGTAGCCTTAGGGGAGAGAGAGGTCTTACAAGTCTTTCTGTTTGTTGGTTTTTCGAAACAGGGTTTCTCTGTGTAGTCTTGGCTGTCCTAGACTCGCTTTGTAGACCAGGCTTGGCCTCGAACTCACAGAGATCCACCTGCCTCTGCCTCCCGAGTGCTGGGATTATAGGCGTGCACCATCACGCCTGGCAAGGTCTTACAAATCTTAAGCCTTGCACCAGCTCCCTGCTTCCTCCATGAGAGAACGTTAGTAGGACTGATCTTGTGAGCTGCTCTGATTCAGGACAGCAATGGAGGAAACAGCTATGTAACACTTACCGTAGGCCTGAAAGCCACGAAACCAGTTCATTGTGGACTGGATGCTTTGGAAAGTGCGAGTAGAAATCCTTTCTTCTCTAAGTTGGTCTGCTCAGGTGTTTGGTCACAGCGACAAAACTTGACTCGTATCTGCCAAGAAAGCTTAACAGATATGTGTAGGCATAAGCTTATTGTGTAATTCAAATACTGATTTCTTCACACACTACACACACACACACACACACACACACCAATATCTGGTTGCAATCATTGTTGTCCTGTCTTGCTGTTGTGTAAATACTGCTCCCCAACTGTGCCCTGATATGCCAATGAAGCAGCTTGTAGCCAATCACTGAGCAGGAGAGAGAATAGGGCTGGACTTCCTGCCAGCCAGGGGAGGAGTTAGAGAAGTTAGATTCAGCCACTGTGAGGTCCAGGAAACATCAGGAGAGAGGAGGAAGATTCAGCTGGAGCACGGAAAGCTACAGAGTGCAACTATCTCTGGGATGTACGCTGGGAGGAAATCAGATTAGTTTAGAGGGTTAAGAATAGAGTAATAAGTGCTGAATTCTTGTGCTGTGAAGCTTATTATTAAACAAATATAAGAGAGTCTCAATTTTTTGTGTGATAGCTGGCTTTAAGAGAGAAACAAACAGTTTTATAAAAAAAATAATAACCTTAGCAGATATGCATTTTAAAGATAAATATTTGCATAATTGCAGGTATCTCTAGAATTCCAGTGGAGTCACAGGGCCCACAGAATTGGCTTAGCAGGACTCATGGGAACTTGCAGGGAGCTGGTTGTAGGTTCTCTGCATGTGTGTTATGGCTGAGTAGCTTGGTGCTCTGGTGGGAACTCTGGGAGCAGGGGCCGTCTCTGATTGTTTTGCCAGCTGGTGGGACCCTTTTCCCACTACTGGATTGCCTTGTCCAGCCTTTATGTGATGGGATGTGCCAGGCCTTATTGTAGCTTATTAGGCCAGGTTAGGTTGATGTCCCTGGGAGGCCTGCTCTTCTCTGAGGGGAGGCAGAGGTGGGCGTGGATCTGGGGGAGAGGGGAGGTATGGGGGAAGAGGCTGGGGGGAGGGAAAGAAGGGGAAATTACAGTCGGAATGAAGGAAGAATGTATTAAATTTTATAAATTAAATATTAAAAGGGGGAGGGGAAGAAAACCTGCTTGGTTTGTGTGCAGAAAATGTCATTCAAATGCTATGGCTGGGTGAATTCATTAGCATGGCATTTCCCCCATATAACATTTTTATTGATTCTCTGGGAGTTTCAGATCATGCACCCCAATCACAGTCACTCCCCAGTTCTTCCATGCCCAACCCTCTGACTCCCCCTGCCCCGCAAATAAAGTAAAAATAAAAATAAGAGGGGGAGTCTAATTTGTGTTATCTATATGGTCAAATTCTCAGTGGCCTGCCCATTCAATAGAAGTGTGTCCTTGCCATCCCGCACCTCGGCCAGAAGCCATCAATTGCAGAGAGCTACTCTTTAGCTTTCCCATCACACGTTTTAAGAGTTCTCTTCGCTGGCTTCCTGTCTAGGCTCCTACTTTGCGGGGGGAGGGGGCGGCGGGGAAGTGGGGGGATGGTAATGGGGGGTGGGGGTGGAGGGGTGGACGTGTCATAGAGTCTTCCGTGTCCCTCCTTTTCAATGTGTGTCTGAAGTCATAGACACCACAGGAAAAGTAGCCTCCTTCCTCTTCACAGCCAGTGGGAGCACAGATCATGGGGCCTCCACACGGCTTCCGGCGACAGCACAGACCACTAACACAGCCCCCTGCCATAGTAGGACAGCAGACCCAGAGAAGGCCTTTGGAGGCTGCCTGGACCACGGACATTGGCATGTCTTCAGGCTGCAGCACAGACATCCACATGGCCTTCGGTGGCAACACAGGCCACAAACTGGCCACAGCAGGACAGTGTACCCAGACATAGCCCTCAGCAGCAGCATGGGCCCAGACATCACCACGGGCTCAGGAAGCAGTGCAGGCTGCTCATGTCATATGGCCCCAGGCAGCAGCACGACTTACAGACATCTACATGGCTTCAGGCTGCCCCACAGAACTTGCACATCTGCGTGGCCCACGGTGGTAACATGTGCCACAGATGTCAATCTGGATCCCAACAGGATGCAGCCCTCCAGGGCGTGCCCCGCCCCCCCAGCTTTTATGTGAGATCTGGGGAGCTTGACTCTAGGCTTCATGATTACTCAACAAGTTCTTCAACCTATGAGCCATCTCCCCAGCATTCAACTTGTTTTTATAATTAGTCAGCCTGAGATTTTCTAAAAAATAGACAAGACACAGTGGAGATGTCAGAGATCCATAAATAATGCATATGACACACACTTCATCTTTTTTTTTTTTTTTTTTTTCTCAAGCAGAAAGACTCTCCTAGGAAGCCATGTATTGGTTTGGGGCAAAGCAAAATTTACTTATTGGAGTGAAAACTGAATTTTAAAGAGCTGGTGTGGGACCTGGGAAGACAGTTCAGTCAGTAAAGCACTCACCACATGAGTGTAAAGACCTGAGTGGGATTCACAGTACCCGTGTAAGAAGCCAGGCATGGAGGGGGTGCACCTGCAACCCCTGATTTGGTCCCAGGCCCTGTACGGTAGAAAGAGAAAGCTCATTTCCATAAGTTGTCCTCAGACATCCACATATGAGCTGTGATATACCCCCTCTCCCAAATAAGTAAATGCAAATTTAGTTTTATTTATTGTATATGAGTACTATATCTGCAGAAGAGGGTATTAGATCCCATTGCAGATGGTTATGAGCCACCATGTGGTGTCTGAGAATTGAACTCAGGACCTCTGGAAGAAGCACTCTTAACCACTGAGCCATCTCTCCAGTCTGCAAATTTATTTTTAAATATTAAATGTGGTTTATATTGATATGTGAAAAGCTGTCATTGTTGCGTATTTAGACTACTAAGAATCATATAATCATTCTGAGAAAGGAATAAAACAAAATAGTCAAAAGAAGTCTTTAGGAGCTAATCAACCTGTGAACCCACTCACATTTTTAAAAACTAGGTTCTCATAAGAGAAATGCAAAATTCATGGGAGGTTGGGAGGGATCTCTCAAAAATGTTGACGTCAATGTGAAGGCCGTAACTCTAGTATTTGTTCTCCTATAAAGTAAAGCAGAAGAGGGCAGCACTCAGGGGTTCCCCGGTCCCTGGCCTCCCTGCTACACTGTGGTCTGCTGGCAACTAAAGCTAGGCATGACCTTTTTGCTCTGTAGATTGTATTAAATGTTTGGGGTTTAAAAACAACCCACAGTGGAGAAATCACATAACCCAGTAAGCAGGTAGGAATGCGGCTTGTGACTCAGTTACAAGAACAGTTTCTAGTGCAGCTCTGGCTCACAGTAAAGGACTATAAAAGTTGGTTTTTTTAATTGATCAGGATTAGGCACTGTTTCATCTCTCCTTACCTACTTGTGGCCAAACTGTATCTCCAACTCATCTTTCTCCGTTTTCATCTGAGTTTGTCTATAGGGTTTCTTTTCGTGATTTTGCTTTTATGGCTGGGAGGGCTACAAGATGGCTCAGGGTAAAGGTGCTTGCTGCCAAGCCTGGTGCCCTGAGGACACACAGGGTGGAAAGACAGAACCAACTCCTGTAAGTTGTCCCTCATGCTGTGTGTACACATGTGCATGCACACGATTGAATGAATGGATGAATGGATGAATGAATGGATGGATGGATGGATGGATGGATGGATGAATGTAGTTTTAAAAAGAAGACATGCAAGAAACTTTAGTGTAAAGCAATTGAGATGAAGAAGCAAAGAGATGGAGATGGATTTTCCCTTCCCACACCCAAAAAGCTGCAAGTCTGGGGTAAGATCAGAAGATACCTTCTGCTCAGAACATCCTGGGAGGTCACCCCGAAAGATGGATAATTGGAGGAAATGTCAGAATCTAAGATGTTTTTCTAACTAATTAACCCAAACTACTTTGCACTTCGTGACTTTGTGAGCGCCTTGTTAGTTAGCAGCATCTCTGACGACCTTGTTCTAAGGTCACTACACAGCTTTGCTCTTTCATCCTCCAGGCATGGGCTCAGTGTGTGCTAGAATACAAAGCACACTGAACAAGTGTTTCCTCTGCCATGGTTAGGGTTTAATGTGGGTCAGTATTTTTCCCTCTCGGAACAGCTTCAGATTGCCTAGTGGCTAGGGTTTGTTTCTGTGTTTTTCAAGGAAGACAAGAGATTATATATGTATATGTGTATATATGTATATATATATGTATGTACATACATACACACATATGCACAAATTTCATTCCACTTCCTGGGTCGTATCCCCTGCAAGGTCTGTCATAGGATGTGATCATTTAGAAGCAGAAGTGTCTGAGGGTGTGTGAGAAGGAATAAATAACATTTGGCTTGCCATACATAATTTTTCTCATTCATAGAGTACACTCTGATTTAAGATCACAAAGGCATTTGAAGGGTGAGGGAGATGGCTTAGTGGAACCCCAGAATACACAAAAAACAAGATGGGGTAGGGTATTTCCTGTGACAAGATGGAAGTGAGACATAAGAATCCCCAGAAACCCACTGGCCAACAAGCTTGGCCGACCTGGTGACAAGCAATGAGGGGACCCCCCTCTCACACACAGGGTTGGGGATTTGAAGACACGAATATCTTACTGAGAGATATGGGCTCTTGGATCTAGGAAAGACTCCTCTTAGGAAACAAAAGGGGGAACTGGAAATTCACCAATGGTCTCTTAATTTAAGGAAAGCCCAGGCTGACTGATTGCTAACACTTCCAGGAAGTTTGCCGTAGGGCACTTTTGTGGAGTGGGAACGGGAAGCGCCAATGACGTTCTTCCTCTTGGATCAGATAAGCAGTTCAGATGGGTTTGTACCTGTCTTGATCGTTTCACAGTGGCATTCAGTGAACAAACGCTAGTTCTCAAGTTGACACGTTACTGATGTGAAACAAAAGGGCAGTAGTTCACATGACAAATCACATGTGCTGACATCTCTGACATGTAACACGCAAAGACATATGGGGAAGGTTCCTGGCCCTGAGAAGGTGAACTGAAGTGGGGAAAAGGTACAGGTTTATCAACAGCCTGTTGCTTTGAGTTAACATCTAGAATTTGCTGGAGTTATATGCAAATATGAGCCACCTGATATGGGTGCTGGGGACCAAACTGAAGTCCTCTGCAAGAGCAGCCAGTGCTCATGACTGCCAAGCTATCTCTTCAACCCCAACTGCATTATTTTTATATGAAGAACCAACTGTTTTCAAAGAAGACAATTAAAAATGTTTCTTTGCAATTGCAGATACAATGGCAGAATACATAAACAGACCCTTTGAATTACATGCAAGTCATGAGGCCACCTTTAGCTTCCTTTATGATCTCCTTAATTCTAAAGAAACACTTCTTCATTTTAGCAGAAATATAAAAATGGCATTGTATATATTTTAATAATTAAGATTAAATTCACACTGACATAAAATGAATTTGTATGAAGTTAAATCTGCCTAAAATTTTTTTTCCAATGAGAATCAACAACTATAGAAATACTAAAATCTATGTTTGAATTAATTTATCAGAAATTGGAAGTAGGGGCTGGAATTGTCAGGTAGGGTGCTTGCCAGGCAAGCATGAGGCTCTGGGTTCTATTCAAAGGAGAGAGAGAGAGGGAGGGAGAGAGAGGGAGAGAGAGAGAGAGAGAGAACACAAGCAAGCTCAGTGTTACTGTAGTCTTTAAATACTATATCACTTGGGCCAACAGAAAGAGCCTCTTTAGAATGAAAACTTACCAAAACTGATCTTGCATTTGGCTAAGAGTGGCAAGTGTGGCATTCAGTCACATCTGCTGAAGAAAGAAATTACATGATATGAATTTTCTATCTATTGAGGATAGAAAGCATAGTTTTTGATGAAATTTCAGAAAACTGGGCTGTGGTGATTTGAATGAAAATGGCCCTAGTAGTTTTTAGGGAATGGCATTATTTGAAAGGACTAAGATGTATGGCCTTATTGGAGTAGATGTGGCCTTGTTAGAGGAAGTGTGCCGTTAGGGGTGGGCTTTGAGGTTTCAAATGCTCAAGCCAGGCCCAGTGTCCCTCTCTTCCTGCTGCCTGCTGATCCAGATATAGAACTCTCAGCTACTTCTCCAGCGCTGTGTCAGCCTGAATGCCACCATGCTTCCCTCCATGATGACAATGGACTGAACGTCTGAATTGTAAGCCAGCCCCAATTAAATGTTTTCCTTTATAAGAGTTGTCCAGGCCATGGTGTCTCTTCACAGCAATAAAACCCTCACTAAGACATGAGCCAAAAAGAAATGTACACCTAATTAAGATTATTTATAAACCATTAATTATATAAAATGATAGCATCAAAATATTATTTTGGCAAGTTTTAAGTTATATGTGGTTTCTCATTAATCAATATTTTGCCTCTATAGGAGCATTTTATACTGCATTTCTTTCCTGGTTTTTGAGCTGAGAGCCCATGTTTTCCTTTTGCACTAGGCTCAGCAAGTTATACAGCCAGCCCTAACCTCAGGCAAGGGTGTGACTGAGTTTTATCAAGTCCTAAAAGAAGACAATGCTCTCTATAAATGTTGAAGGGGTGTAGGAAAAGAGAAAGAAATGCAAGACAACGCATACTCTTAAAATGTTCCATATAAAATCATGTTGTAGTGGGCAGTTCATCTATCTTAAGAGGAAAATACTAATATACTGCTGGGAGTTATTGTATAGAGTTGGGCTTAAGAAAATAAGTTTTTACATTTGTTCTGAGGTTGTCATCAGGGAGGAAAAAAGCATTTTTGTTGAAGTTATGGCTTTGACATAAAAACCATAAGTTTATCTGGATGAAAATCCATTCAGATAAAGGTCAAATCAGATACAGCAGGCCTGTTGGGTTATTCATCAATATTCTATGGTTTTTCAAGGACGCAGTCTTATTTTTTTTCCAAAGAGCATATAGATGACTGCAATGGTGTGAGCCATCTTTGCCGTGGTGTTTCTCTGGAAATGTTGACACTCAGGACTAGAAAGATGATACATCAGTTAGGGTGCCTGCTGCTCTATCAGAGGACCTGGCCTCCAGTCCCAGTACTCACCATCACACATAACTCTGGCTCCAGGGGATCTGACACCCTCTCTGGCTCCATCGCATCAGCACACACGACACACAAACATACATGAAAGTGCACACAAATAAAATAAGAAGATAAAAGACTCTAAATGGACTTTACAGTAGAGACAAAAATCACAATAAAGATGGTTTACTTTTGACCCTGTGATAGCAGAGAAGAAAACTTCCAGCAGATCAGTTTGCTTCCTGTGGATCTAACACAGATGGACTGAATAGTACTTGCTTTTATGATGGTTATTTATAAAACCAATTTTTTGTAGGAATTTATATTTACCAAAGCTATTGGACAAGGTAACTAAGCATATTATTTATAAGATTTGAATAATTTTTAATTAATTAATTAATTAACTTTGCATCCCAGCTGACTTAAGACAACAAGTCAAATACGATGACATAGTGATAGAACAATGTTGTGCTGTGGCCTTTAGAGACTTGGGATAGTTTTAGCTGTTCATTGCTCCACTTCAAGACGCTCCTAGAGAGAACCGCTCGAGGGAAGGTTTCAGGGCTCTGGGCTTCTGCTGAGGTTCTGGGTTCTGGTTACTCCAGGTTCCAGCAGAAGAAATCCTGCTGATTACGCCAGGAGAATCATTCTTCAGAACTGATATCCTTCTGGTTTTGTTATTCTTTAATCCTCTTTTCCTATTGTTTCGGTTAGTTGGGTTATAAGGGACGTACGCTTGGTTAATAAGTTCATAATAAAATCTATTGGTGAAGAAAATTGAGCCTACACATTCCAATCACAGCTTTCCCTCCCTCCCCTCCTCTCAGTCCCTCCCTCTCACCTCACCTCCCTGGACATCTTCCCAGTCTCCCTTTCTTCTCAGAAGAGGCTCAGAAAAAGGGAGGCCTCGCATGGCTAGTAACCCACATTGGCTTATCAAGTTGTAGTAGGGCTAGGTATGTCTTCTGCTGTGGCTAGGCAAGGCAGCCCAGGTAGTGCAAGGGATGGCAAAGTAGACCAGAGAGTCAGAAACAGCTCCTGCTCCGGCTCTTAGGAGTCCCACATGAAGACCCAGCTCCACCACGGTTACATATGTGCAGAGGCCTAGGTCCATCCCAAGTATGTTCTCTGTTTTGTGGTGTGGGTCCATTTGGGCCCAGGTTAGTTGACCCTATCTGTTTTCATACAGGAAGTATCCTTGACCTCTTTGGCTCCTTCAATCCTTCTTCTCCATCTTCCATAGAAACTCCATGCTCCACCTAATGTTTGGCTCTGGGTCTCTGGATCTGTTTCCATCAGTTGCTGAGTGAAGCCTCTCTGATGACAGTTATGCTAGGTGCCAGTCTGCAAGTACAGCAGAATACCATTAATAGTGTCAGGGGTGGGCTCTCTCTTACAGAATGCATCTCAAGCTAGGCCAGTCATTGGTTGACCATTCCGTCAATTTCTGCTCCATCTTTACCCCTGTGTGTCTTGTTTGTAGGAGAAATTGTGGGTCTAAGGTTTTGTGGCTTGGTTGGTGTCCCAGTCCCTCTCTTGGAAGTCTTTCCTGGTTACAGGCAATAGCCATTGCTAGGAGTCTTAGGGTCGCCTTCATAGATTCCTGGGAGTTTCTATTGTCCTAGGTTTCTAGCTAGTCTTGGATAGTGCCACCCCCACCAATTCTAGTTCTCTCTTCCCAAACTGTCTCCCTCTGTTCTTCCTTGACTTGATCCCTCCTGATCCCCTCCCCACATCCCCCCACATCCTCCCACACCCAGTTTCCTCCCTCCATCCCCAACTGGTGTCTATTCTATTTCCCCTTCTCAGTGAGATCCAAACATTCCCCCTTGGGCCCTCCTTGTTACTTAGCTTCTTTGGGTCTGTGGATTGTAGCATGGTTATCCTGTACGTTATGGCTAATGATCACTTATAAGTGAGTGCATACCATGTTTGTCTTTCTGAGTTTGGGTTACCTCACTCAGAATGATCTTTTCTAGTTCTATCCATTTGCTTGCAGATTTCATGATGCAACTGTTTGTAATAGCTGAGTAATATCCTATTGTGTAAATGTACCACATTTTCTTTATCCATTCTTTGGCTGAGAGACATCTAGATTGTTTCCAGATTCTGTCTATTACAGATAAAGCTGCTGTGAACATTGTTAAGCAAGTGTTCTTGTAGCATGGTGGAGTCTCTTTTGGGTATGTGCCCAGGGGTGGCATAGCTGGGTCTTGAGGTAGAGCAATTCCCAATTTTCTGAGAAAGTACCAGAGTGATTTCCAAATTGGTTATACAAGTTTGCACTTCCACCAACAGTGGAGGAGCGTTTCCCTTGCTCCACAGCCTCGACAGTGTGTCCTATTGCTTGAGTTTTTGATCTTGGCCATTCTGACAGGTGTAAGATGAAATCTCAGTCATTTTGATTTGCATTTCCCTGATGACTAAGGATGTTAACTATTTCTGTAAGTGCTTCTCAGCCACTAGAGATTACTCTGCTGAGAATTCCCTCTATAGATAGGTACCTCATTTTTAAATTCGGTTACTTGGTCTGTTGATGTCTAGCTTCTTGAGATCTTTCTGTATTTTGGATCTCAGTCCTCTGTCTCGTGTACAGGTGGGGAAGGTCTTTTCCAGTTCTGTAGGCTGCTGCTTGGTCCTTTGGATGGTGCCCTTCACCTTATAGAAACTTTGTTTCATGAAGTCCCATTCATTGTTGATCTTAGTGTCTAAGCTGTTGGTGTTCTGTTCAGGAAGCTGTCTCCTGTGCCAATATGTTCAAGGCTATTGCCTACTTTCTCTTATATCAGATTTAGTGTCTGGTTTTATGTTGAGATCTTTGATCCACTTGGGCTTGAGTTTTGTGCAGAGTGATAGATATGGATCTATTTGCATTCTTCTACATGCAGATATCCAGTTATACAACATCATTTATTGAGGGTAGTTTCTTTTTTCCATTGTATGGTGTTGGCTTAGTTGTCGAAGATCAAGTGTCCTTAGGTGTATGGGTTTACTTCTGGGTCTTTAATTTGACTCTATTGATATTTTTTTTCTGTTTTTATGACAATACCATGATGTTTTTATTCCCATTTCTCTGTTGTATACCTTGAAATAAGGAGTAGTGATACCTCCAGCAGTTCTTTTATTGTATAGGATTGTTTTAGTTATTCTGGGTTTTTTGTTTTTCCATATGATGATGAGTATTATACTTTCAAGGTCTGTAAAGAATTGTGTTGGAATTTTGATGGGAATTGCATTGAATCTGTAGATTACTTTTGGTAAGATGGCCTTTTTTTTTTTTTTTTACGAGACAGGGTTTCTCTGTGTAGCCCTGGCTGTCCTGGGCTTGCTTTGTAGACCAGGCTGGCCTCGAACTCACAGTAATCCACCTGTTTCTGCCTCCCTAGTGCTGGGATTAAAGGCGTGTGCCATCACACCTGGCAAGATGGCCATTTTTACTATGTTAATACTACTGATCCATGAGCATAAAACATCTTTCCATCTTCTGATATCTCCTTCAATTTCTTTCTTCGGATACTTGAAGTTCTTGTCACACAAGCATTTCAATTGCTTGAGTAGAGTTACACCACAATACTTTATATTGTTTGTGGCTACTGTCAAGGGTGTAGTTTCCCTAATTTCTTTCTCAACCCATAGATCATTTGTATATAGGAACGCTGCTGATTTTTTTGTAGTTAATTTTGTATCCAGCCAGTTTGTCAAAGGTGTTTATAGCTGTAGGAGTTCCTTAGTAAAATTTTTGGTGTCACTTATGTATATGATCATATCATCTGCATATAGCAATACTTTGATGTTTTCCTTTCCAATTTGTATCCCCTTGATGTCCTTTAGTAGGCAGCCTTGTCTTGTCTCTAATTTTAATGGAATTGCTTTAAATTTTTCTCCATTTAATTTGATGTTGGCTATTATCTTGCTGTGTATAGCCTTTATTGTGTTTAGGTATGGGCCTTGTATCCTTGATCTTGCCAAGACATTTATCATAAGGAGTGTTGGGTTTTGTTAAAGGCTTTTTCAGCAAACCAATGAGATGATCATGTGTTTTTTTCTCTTTCAGTTTGTTTATACGGTGGGATACACTGATATATTTTTGTATGTTGAACCATCCCTGAATTTCTCGTATAAAGCCTACTTGATCATGGTGATGGTTTCAACATGTTCTTGGATTCGAGTTTGCAAGTATTTTATTGAATATGTTTGCATCAGTGTTCATGAGGAAGATTGGTGTGAAAGTTTCTTTGTTGAATCTTTGTGTGGTTTCGGTGTCAGGGTGATTGGGGCCTCATAGAATGAGCTTGGTAATGTTTCTCCTATTTCTATTTTGTGGAATAGTTTGAGGAATATTGATATTAGCTTTTCTTAGAAAGTCTAGTAGAAATTTCCTCTAAAATCATCTGGCCCTGGGCGCTTTTTTTTTTTTTTTTTTTTTTGGTTGTTGTTGTGAGACTTTTAGTGGATGCTTCTATTTCCTTAGGGGTTATAGGCTTATTTAGATTGTTATGTGATTTTGATTTAACTTTGGTAAATGGTATATATCAAGAGAACCATCTATTTTGTTTAGATTCTCCAATTTTGTGGAGTACAGGTTTATGAAGTAAGACTTACTGAATCTTTGGATTTCCTTGGTGTCATGTCTCTGCCCTTTTGTTAGCCTGGCTAAGGGTTTGTCTATCTTGTTGGTTGTCTCAAAGAACCAACTTTCGGTTTCATTGATTCTAAGTATTGTTTTCTTTGTTTCTATTTTTTGTTTCATCCCAGAGTTTATTCCTGCCATCTGTTCCTCTTGGATGTGTTCTCTTCTTTTTGTCTACAGCAGGTGTGGTTTTAAGTCGCTAGTTTGAGATCGCTTTCATTTCTTTATGAAAGCACTTAGTGCCACGAACTTTCTTCTGAGCACTACTTTCTTTGTGTCCTATTAGATTGGGTGGGTATGCTGTGCCTTAATTCTCACTGAATTCTAGAAAGTCTTTAATTTCCTTTTTTATTTCTTCCTTGACCCAGTAGTCATTGAGTAGAAAGTTGTTCAATTTTCATGAGTTTGCAGGCTTTCTGTTTTTGCTGAAGTCCATCATTAATCCATGGTGGTCTGAAAAGATACAGGGGGCTATTTCAAATTTCTTGTATTTCTTGAGACTTGCTTTGTATCCAAGTATATGGTCAATTTTGGAGAGGGTTCCATGAGTTGCTGAGAAGGTATGTTCTTTTGTGTTTGGTTGAAATGTTCTGTAGATATCTGTTAGGCCCATTTGATTCATAACATCTGTTAGTTTCATTATTTCTCTGTTTAGTTTCTGTCTGGATGTCCTCTGTCCATTGGTCAGAGTGGGGTGTTGAAGTCTCCCATTATTACTGTTTCGGGTTTGATGTGTGATTTAAGCTTTTAGTAACAATTCTTTTAAGAATGTGAGTGCCCTTGCATTTGGGGCATAGATAATCAGAACTGAGCTGTCATCTTGGTAGATCTTCCCTTTGACAAGTATGAAGTGTCCTTCCCCATGTCTTTTGATTAATTTTGATTGAAAGTCTATTTTATTGGATATTAGAATGGCAGTTTACCACTGTTTTATGTGCTTATAGGGGGAGTTGTCAGACAAGGGCTTGGAGCAGGTGAGAGCTTACCTGATGTCCCTGGTGCTGGCAAGCCTGGGAGGTGGGGGGAGGGAAGCAGGCAGAGTTCTGGGGCAGGAAATGGAGTGCTGGGTATAGGGTGCAGTTTACTGCTGTTGAGGGTGCTTTCAGGGGAGTTGGTGAGCAGGGGCTTGGAGGGGGGAGGAGCTTACTGATGTCCCTGGGTCTGGCAGGCCTCTGGAAAAGCAGGCCAATTTGTGTGGCAGGAAGTCAACTAAGCTTATTTTATCGCCTCAATTTTTAATGACATTACAGATTCCTAAACAATGTAAAATTTGTGTTGGTGCCCCCCCCACCCCCCCGCGTGGGCCTATTTTAGTCCTTTGTCTGGTACTTAGACTGCGCAAACTGACTCAGGAAGCATTTGAGCATGTGCAGTGTTACAACAACAGATGTCATACACAAAGCTTTAACATTAGGGAAGACAATTACAACAGATACAAGAAACAGAAGATGTCTGCCTGCTTGCAGATCTGTGACAAAGCAGCTCTGACCCTGCCTCCATTTTCAGTGTGTTTCAAAGTCAACTTTGAAAGACAGCTGAGAATTGCATAGAAGTCACATTCCTCTGTGGAGTGGGGCAGTGTGTATGCATGACTGGTAATTACAGGCTGAAAAGGCCATGGCTTTTTGTGGGCCCCAGATAATTATCTCCTCCTTCCTTCTACCAATCATTAGATAGCAACGGAAGTTTGGCTTTTACAAAGAAAAGAATTTAGAGCAGGGTCACAGAGAAAGGGTTTTTGTTGTTGTTTTTTAGATGGTCCTCCATCCATCGGCAGAGTGGTGAGAAATCAAGAACAAACTAACAAAATCCAAACAGAATCAGGGCTGCCTATTTGAGAACAGACACAGAAAGGGTGTGGGACGTTGTCTCATCACTGTGGAGCTCCTGTTCGGGTGTGTGAGAGTCCTGTTATATGCTAGCCTATCAGGGGCTAACCTGCTTGGCCAACCAGGTAGAAAAAAATTACAAACAGGCAGGATGCAAGTCCAACGCAGCCCACAGATGACAGGCACTGTTTTGCCACAGTGTTTTTTACATTTTGAATTGGGGCTGTAGAGATGGCTCCATGGTTAAGAGTTACTGGCAGAGGATGTGAATTTGGTTTCCAGCACCCACATCCGGCAGTTCACAAGCGCCTATCACTCGGTTGCAGGGGATCTGATGCCCTCCTTTAGCCTCCATAGGCATGTGCACACACATGGTGCACACACACTCAGGCACACAGATGTACACATAAGATAAAATGACTAAACAAATCTCTTTAAAAAGTCACAAATTAACATTTGAACTATTGTGATGATGAATATTTTGTGTCAACCTGGCTTTTTGTTGTTGTTTAAACAGGAAACTAGCTTGCTTAAAATATTTTATAGATGTAATTAGCATCTGCAGTCGGTGGACTACAACTGAAGGAGACTGTCTTCAGAGGATGGGTTCAAATGGATGACGTCATCAAATCGGTTGTCTGTCTTGAGAGCAAAATATGAGGTCTTTTTGGAAAAGGAATTCTCCTTCAGGATGGTAATAGGAAAGTCCTGTTTTACTTTCCAGTCTTAAAAAGTTCAGATTTGTTCTAGGTCTACTGTTGTGGAGAATCCTGACTGACACTGTTATTTTGTTATTTCTGGCCCCAGTAGGTTTATTCCCTTAGTTTCTATATTAAAAGCTCCTGGCAGAAAGACTACATTTCCCAGCTTCCCTTGCAGCTAACAGTTAGTTTAATATCTAGCCAATAAGACTTAAACAGATGCTTGTGGACGCTTCATAAAATGTACCTGACAGCTCCCTTGTGTCCCCACTTTACTAGTCAGACATGCATCTTACAGCCTGAGATTTAGGAGCTAGAGTCCAGGGGACATCCTGAGTCATGAAGGTAAGTGCCACACCTCAAGAATGACAGCACAAAGCTAGAACGAACCTTGATCTTTGATCGCCATGGGTCCACTGAATGGTTCTAAGCCACCTTTACCGAAGGAGACCTTTCTAACTGATGCTAATGCTGCTTGGGATTTTAGGTTAGGGCTACATACATGCAGTTTTAGTCTGGTACAATTGCCATCTTTTTAAACATGGACATTTTACATGAGAATATAGATCTCTGACTTGTCCCCTGAACATATGGAGTGTTTGATAAACTTGAGGTCATGTTCCCTATTTATAGCAATCAATCATTACAGAACACGAAAACGTGCATCGGATGGGGCTGAGGGGCCTACCGAGTCTATTCCCTTCCTTTGAGTTCCTGGAAGTGAGACAAAAGTATGTTCTGAAAATAGGAACAGAAAAAAAAAAAAAAAAAAAAGGAACAGCAAGCTCAAAGGTCCTGAAGTGGACGCACGTTGGACTGGGCATGGTCCACGAGGACGGAAAAGGTGCAGATGAACTCGTGCAAGGAGACAGGCATTACATAATCTTTCCTCCAGAGGCAGGGACTTTGCTCTTTATTCTAAGTGTATTTAGATGTCATTAGAGGATTTTTCTGTGTGTGTGTGTGTGTGTGTGTGTGTGTGTGTGTGTGTGTGTGATGTGGATGAGTCCATGTGTGAGGGTGTGAACTTGCCACAGTATACATGTGGAGGTCACAGGACAATCTCAGCTGTTCCTCACCTTCCACTTTGTTAGAGAGACAGATGTTTGCTGTTGCTTGCTATGGTGACTCCAAGCTAGATGGCCTGTAACTTCTGAGAGATTCTCCTGTCTTTGCCTCCCATGCCACCATAGGAGGGCTATGAGGACAGACCCGGGCTGTGTCCTACCTCTACACTGATTCCAGGGGATCCGAACTCAGGTCATGTTAACAATCACATTTACCAGCTGATCCAACTCCCTAGTCTTCATTAGAGCGTTTTAAGCAGGTGAATGAAATTACGTCATCTTTAAAACTCATTCTGGCTCCTCATTCGACTGCAGACTTGCAAGAGCTAAGTGTAGTAGCACACACCTGTGATCTTCCCTTGAGCAGTAAAGCAGGGGGATCAGGAGTTCGAGGCCAGCCTGGGCTACATGCAACCCTGTCTCAAAGACAAACCAAAACAGGCAAACAAAACTGCAAAACAACAACAACAACAACAACAACAGATGCAAGGAGATACTTACAGTGCCATGAGAAATGGCACCTGATTTTGAAAATGAGATTTAGGATCTGTTCTAGAGGTGGAGACAGCCAGATTTGCTGGCAGATGGGATGTGGGGTTCGGGGACCGGAGAGGTCCTCAGACACATGGCTGCTGGTTGGGCTCACTCATAGTGAAGGCTGAAGGAAGGAGAGGAAAGATTTTGACGGGCAAGCAGAAGTGCCCTAAGCTCACACTTCGTGTGAAATGTCTGTGAAACATCTTGAGAGACTACGAGCGTAAGTGAGTGAGCACGGAGCATCCTTTAGCAATCTTCCCGAGAGCTCACCCTGTGTTCTTAGGCAGAACCCCAGGAAATGCCATGAATACCTTTGGAATTATACTTAATGCATGAAATGTTTCTAAGTTATACTCAATCTTGCTGATGTTTCTCTGGACCAACTACGATCTGCCAACCAACCATCTACTACGTTCTAGATCTCCACTTCAAGGGCCTCAGCATGGCCACCAGGCTTTATCTCTCATAGTAGGTATGCATGAAAGAGCTGAGGTCAGGCATTTTGCAAAATTGCTATTTGTTATCCACCTAGGCTTCAACTTGTCATGTGCCTCTCTGTTTTTAATTTGGGGTGCTCTCCAGCTGACTCGGTGTGACACTTCTAGTTTCTGCTTCCCCTCTCCGCTTTCATGTTTGTCTACCTGGTATCTTCTCTAACCAGTCTTTATTCCACGGAGTGTTTACCGAAGCAAGCAAGCAAAAGGACTTTTTAGCTCATTTTTGGGCTGATTCGGGGTTGCTGGGGCAGTGCTCTTTCCCTTACTTCCAGAAACTTCAGCATGAAAACAAGGCATCAGACAGGTAGGAGGCCAGGTTGGAGGGAGTGGCTAGTGTTGTTTTTATTACATCTGTTTTTGTGTGAGTGTGTGAGTGGGAGGGCAGAGAACAATTTTAAGGGGAAGTTAGTTTTTTCCTTTCACCATGTGGATTCTGGAGACCTTTACTGTGACAGATATACATATACATATACATATACATGCGTGTGTGTGTGTGTGTGTGTGTGTGTGTGTGTGTTGTGTGTGTGTGTGTGTGTAATATATATTAGGTGTGGAGGCCAGATGGCCTGGGGTGATAAAGGCCTCCAGATTTAAGAGTTTTGCTCATTCAGTAGAAGACAGCCCTGGGTCTGACCCAGCAGAAACCATCTTTCCCTGCAGGCTTCAACTCCCAAGAGGAACAACACAGTGGGAAGAGTCCAGTGTGCCCAGTTTTCCTGCCCCAGTTAGTCCTACATCAGCAGAGATGCAGATCAGGAGGTGAGGAAATAGCTCTTCCCATGGAGCCTAAGGTGGAGGCAGGCCATCCTCTTGGCAGGTGATGGAGACACTCACTGTGGATGGATTGGCTGGTGCTATGATTGGATTCTCACAAATGGGTTTCCAGTAAGTAGGGCACCAATGACAAAAATTCTGTCACCTATTAGCTGTGGGGCTCGGGGATAGTTCCTTGTTCTAAATTTTCTCATTTCTGAAAACATTACAAGGAGATTAGTACCTAAGTCAGGCCTGTTCTGCCTGGGTCAGAATAAACAGTTGATAAAGATTTGCTACCAACAGAATAACAATAGTGCCCCAGTCTCTTTTTAGACAGTGTGCTAGGTGCTGCGACTATACAATTAGAAGGTCTAACCTCAGCATATGGCAGCCTTGAGGGCCTGTTAAGAGGTGTGCTATACAGCTTGGATCTTGAGTGTTGCCCAAAGATCCATGTGCCAAAGGCTTAGTCAGTCTGTTAATGTTGGGAGGGGCTAGTGACTTTAAGAGCTGGAGCCTACACAGAGGTCTCCTGTGACTGGGGGTGGAGGTGGGGCATGCTCTCAAAAGGGGTAGTATGGGAAGGGTCTTTCTGTCATTGAGTATCTTCCTTAATTTATTTCTTCAGAGTCTTCAAATTTTCATTGTAGAGGTCTTTTATTTCCTTGGTTCGGTGTACTCCTAGGTGTGTGTGTGTGTGTGTCTGTGTGTGTGTGTGTGTGTGTGTGTGTGTGTGTGTGTTTATCATCAGTGGGATTGTTTCCCTGATTTCTTTTTCAATATGTTTTTGAAATATATATATAAAAAGGCTACTGACGGATGTGCAGTTTGTATCCTGCCACCAAACAGAGACACTCTGAGGTCCACCCCCGCCTCCCAAATTTGTTTCTTTCTCTTGCCTCATTGCTCTAAGACTTCAAGCACTATGTTGACTAGGAGTGGAGAGAGTGGACAGCCTTGTCTTGTGTTGATTTTCAGTGGCATGCTCTGAGCTGTTCTCAATAGCATGATACTGGCTATCGGTTTGTCATGTACGTGTAGCTACTGGTATGGTGTCTATGCCTCAGTGGATGGCTTTATAACCATAGGCAGCACTAGTTGGACTCAGTGGATTTTATGAAAGAAGAAACAAGAAAGAACATGAAGTTGGGAGGTAGAGGGAATGGGAGTAGAAGAATGGACAGGGATATTATTAAGATACATTGTATACATTTATAAAATAAACAGAATAGTTTTTAAAAAGAGATAGAAGAGCCATAGCCTCTTTGTCCTCTTCTTCATTTTTCCAGTAATGAAGTGAACCACTTTTCTACACCACATGCCCCACCATCTTGTGTGGCCTCACCACAGGTCGCCAGACAACAGGACCAACTGATCATGGTCTGAAATGTCCAACACTGTGAGCAAACATAAACTGCTCCTCTTTAAAAACCGTCTCCATGTTTGTTACACTAATGGGGAACAAACAAACACGATATAGGAGTAAAAATCACCTTAGAAGGCCTGGCGAGGAGTGGCCCAGGAATAGAGTCTCTGCTTAGGGCCTGGTCCTAGGTGTCGTCCCCATCCCCCACACTGCACACGCTGCACTGCCCATGCAGTAGTCTTTCTTGCTGTAAGGTGCCCGCTAGTGACTATACATCAACGAGACCACATCTAAGCAGGACAATTCCAGAAAGCTTGGAATGACTAGGTCTCCTATACCCTTAGTGGTGATGGGTCAAGGAAACAGCTTCAGTTGTTCTTCAATAAAGGATGTCAGAAGGGCTGGGGATGTAGCTGAGTGGTGGGGTACTTGCCTGGGAGACACAATATTCACCCCCCCACTCCCCACCCCCCTACCCCACCCCATCCCCGGAAGTCAAAAATAAATGAAAAAGAAATGTTAACCTTTTTTTTTTTCTTTTTGGTTTCGTTTTGATTTTGTTTTTGTTTTCAACAGTAGTCACTATTAAGGACTAGAAGCATAGTCGGGCATGGTAGCGCTCGCCATTCATCCCAGCACTCGGGAGGCAGAGGCAGGCGGATGGCTGTGAGTTCGAGGCCAGCCTGGTTTACAAAGTAAGTAATGGTTCTGAGTCCTCCAGGAATTAAAGGTTAAATCTATCTTTGATTTGGAGGAAAGCATAGGCTCAGGAGACGTAGCTGTGTGGGGGACACAAATAGTTACTCACTTCAGAATCTGACACATAGAGCTTACCTGGCAGAGCCCCAGTGAGGCCGGGGAGCTAGCTAGGCAACACCAACACCGAGGGGCTGAGGAAATTCCCTTCTCCTCAGGGTCTGCCCCTGTAACCCTGCCATGCCAACTCTCCTCTGGGAACAAAGCTTCCCAGCCCCTTGCCTGACTGTCTTACTCCAGAGCCATTGGGACTTAGCAATCAGCATCTCAGCACCCCGGCAGCTTCAGCCCATGAGCCTGTTTGTTCTATCTATTGGAGGTAACTACAATCTAGCCATAAGCCCATCTTCTGAGACAGTCACAGCCTGGGGGAGGCTAACTCCAGAAAACAAAACAAAAACAAACAAACAAACAAAAACCTAGAAAAAAACCCAAACCCAAACCAAACCCAAACCAAAACAACAACAACAACAACAACAACAACAAAAGCCAAACCTAGCCTCTAGCAGGGTTCAAGGACCTGTGGCACTTAACCCTTCTGCCTCCATCTATCAGGGGACTCCTTTTATTCCATCCACTTGACCCTCCACGTCTCCTTTGTAGGTCCTTTTGAGCAAGGCAAATCTTTGCAGAAAAAGGAGGCAGCTGAAGGAGCCTGGACTTCTGTTCTCTTACATTGGATTACTGGGGCTCAGAACTTTGCACTCTAGGAATAAACTTGGAGGTGCAACAGCTGCACCCCAGACTATGTGTGGAGGCATCCTAGTCACCTCACCATACCAGTACCACCAGTCTGCTATGGCTTGAAGGGCCAAGTGGTGCATTCTGTAAGAACAAAGTTGGGAAGGCTAAGGAGAGGCAACCAGAATGGCTGGTGGAAATAGGGGTAGGACTTAGAATAGTGCCTGGCACGTGGTTAGCACTGTGTTGTGTGTGTTTGTGTAACTTGGGTAATTAGGTAGCTTAGCCTTTCTTTAAAAACAAATGCAGTCATATTCTAGAGCCTAAACAACTGTTCTTGCCTGTCTTCTAGTCTTGCCTGCCCAAGGCCTCCATCCCACAAAAGTCCTAACCACTCAACTACAAAAGCCAAACCTTTCCAGGATCTCCCATAGAGTAAGGCATTCTGATCCAGGGCAGTATTAGATGTTTTTTTTGGTCGGCGGCTATTCAACAATGTTTTAAAATAAAGCTTCGACGTTTTCATCTTTTACCTCTGAATCCTACTTCTGAGCCTTCAAAAGCCAGCATATGGACCCCTGAAGAATATTCAATGCAGGTGGCACTGGGACTTGGGTGAAGGTGGGTGGATCGCCACTTTAAGGTTCCTGCCAGAGAAGTGCCACGTAAGTAGCGGGGCTGGGACTCACTTGACATTTAATGGAAGTTGAGGTGGGGCGGCTTTAGGTTTAACTGCCTAAGGCTCTTGAGGGAAGTGCTAGTGCGAGTCTCGCAGCCTAGCCACCGCAGGGCCAAGAGGCCAGGGGGTCTCCGGTGGGGCCGGGAGGAATGCAGGGAGCGTCAATCACACAGTGCCCGCTACCTGCCCTGTGCGTCGGGTCCAATGGGAGGAGTGCGCGAGCAGCATCTCAACCTGCCGGAAACGTCATGACGCCGAGGCTGACGCCGGGCCAATGGGAGGCCGTTCTGGCCAGGGGGCGGGGTCGAAGGAGTTGGGCCGCGGAGGCAGTTGGAGGAGTGTGTAGGTTCTTGCTGCGGAGTGGCCACAGCCGGTCCGTCCCGGTCGCCGCGTCCCGCGTGGTGCAGGCTGTCCGCTGAGCCTGGGCGAGGCCCGACGGACGCGCCTCCCCGCACGCCGGGCTCCACGCTTCCCTTCGCTCGCACTTCCTCCTGCCGCGCCGCGGTGCCGGCTGGGCGGGCGGGCGGGCGGGCAGGATGGCGGCCGCGGCCCGGGCGGACGGCCGGGCGCGGACGCGACGGCTGCTCCTGGTCCTGCTGCTTCCGCTGCTCTGGGCCCCGACCGGGGTCCGCGCCGGCCCGGAGGAAGACCTGAGCCACCAGAACCAGGAGCCTCCGGCGCCCGCTCAGCAGCTGCAGCCGCAGCCCGCGGCGGTGCAGGGCCTGGAGCCCGCCCGGGCGGAGGTGAGGGCGGTGGCTGGAGGGGATGGGGCGGGCGGAGGCAGCGGTGCGGGCCGCCGGGTACCAGGCTCGGGCGCTGGCGGCGCCGCCCTCTTTCCGAGGCGGCTGGGGGAGGGGAGCCGGACCCTGCGAGCCTCGCTGGGGGGAGGGTGACAGTCTGCTTTCCCAGGCGCGGCCTGGCCTCGCCTGCCTGTTTGTATGGGAGGGGGGGAGGAGAGGGAAAGCGAGAGCTCCAGCCAGGGGTCCCCAGAGGTCCTCTAGATCCCCGGTACCGACAGGCTTGCCCTGGATTCTGTGTCCTGCAGATGAGATGTGCCATACTGGAAAGACTGGAACTACTCATCCCAAGTAGAAAGTTTTTAGCACAGGGCAGTTGGGAGGCTGGCGCTCGACTCATCATCACCTTGGCCTTGTTGAAGCAACCCATCCAGAGATGCTTACCCGAATTCAGCTTGGCACACCCTGTGGTTCTTTGCCAAATACAGTGTCTAGAAATTATGTATCAGCACCTCCCTTTTTTAAAACGTGCTTTGGCTTGAAGGAAGTGTGGCCCTTAAGAACACAGAGACTTGAGTCTGATGGTAGACTGTTCTGGAGTGGGGGATTCCGATGTTGCATCTCTAAGCAAACCAGAATCTTGTAATTGACCTTTTAATCTCTGCCTGTAGAATTTCTCCTTTCTATCCTACTTAATTCAGACTTGCCTTCTCTCCTTCAAATTTTGACCTCTGCATTCTGGAGTCTTAGTTTCTGTTAGCCCGGCCCATTTGGGCATTCAGTTTACCACCACCTTCCCCATCTGCGCCCCCTAATTCTCCTAAGCATTGAATCCTGCAGTCCTCTCGGAAATCGCAAGAGAGTGGTTCTGTTGTGACTTCAGTCCCGAAGGCTATTCCTGTTTTCCTCCCCATCCGGTTCCAGCCGAACTCCAGGGCTTTTAGGGACCCAGCACTCCCTTGCTGTCTCCGAGACCTGACATGTGCTCTCTTGCCAGTCTCTCCTAAACAAAGACCTTACAACAGGACTCAGGCTGGAAGCCTGCGAGTCAGAGAGCCCTTCCCATCTTCCAGAGCCCCAGAAACCTCTGGGGCCTTTCCCAAGATGCGCTTGTTAGAAGAGTCATGGGCGTTTTCATTTCCTCACGGTTCACGTTCCCGTATTTCATTTTTTTCTGTGTAGTACCCGAAGATGGTAATTTGTGTGATTCTAAGTTTGGTTTTACACAACAAGTACTTTCTAAGAATCACCTGTGCAGAATATAGTAATGGTCTTGAGAAATAAGGAAAAAAAAATTCTCCTTACTGGAAGTACCCAAGAAGTTAAATAAATAGCCACCTGTTAGGAGATCTAGTTATTGTGAAGTTAAGATGGGGTGAGCTGATTGCAGCCTCACTGCAGCCCTTTGGCAGGCTGAGCAGGCGACATTTCCTGGTTGTGGATAGGGCAGCCTAGGTGTGAGAAGAGGAGTGGTTTAAAGCCCACGGCCAGAACCTGATTCTTAGGAGAACCAGAGCTAGAAGCCAGGTGGCTGCCTCTCAGCTTGCCAGGTGCTCTTAGCATCTTGCATTCTGCTAGAACCCAAGCCATTTGTTTTATTCTAATGGGTTTTAGTGGATGATGGATAACACTGAAAAAAAAAATCTCGATGTCCCTCCCCCACATTTGAGGGACTATTGCTTTATCTCTTTACACACTCTTGCTTCTGACTTGATCCCTAAAACTTGTGTACATAGCCTGTCTGTCTGTCTGCTCTTCATTGTGTTAATGTCTTGAGAGCTTATTCTTTTCAGCTTACTGTTCGCTGTCTCTTTCCTAAGACCTTGTGTGGCATTTGCTAAGTAATTTTCTATGAGAAAAATATAAGACTTTACATTTCACTTCCTGTCAGGTTTTAAATATGTTTATGGAAAGACAGTGAACTCAGGCAGGAAAACACTTTTTTAATAGTATATATCCAGCTGTCTTACCTGCTAAAGGATTTACTAGGTGCAGTTAAGAAAAACTCAAGTTTTTCATCTACCTGTGATTTTGTTCATTAATGGATTGGTTTTAGCATAGAAAATTACAACTGATTATATAGTTGTTAATTCTGGGACTCTTGTAAAGTTTACAACACACACATGCACACACGTGGGGGGAGATCAGAAGTGTTTGAACTCAAAAGTAATAAATGCCTCATGATAGCAGTGGAAATCAGGTGGCAGGTGTACAAGTCAGTAAGGAAGCCAGGCTCTAGTTGTTGGGTGAAGGGCTCCCCTGCCCCATCCTCTGCTCACTCTGCCTCCTTCAGCCTTAGGTCAGCAGCATTGCTGCCATTCCCATGACTGCTTGACAAGGTCTGCCTGATCTGTCCCTGCTCTATACATCTGCCTCTGAACAGGCTCTGAAATGCCGAGTCATTAAGCGCTGGCACTTACTTACCTCAGCATCAGAAGCTTACTTTAAAGCAGTCACCACTATGAGCGAAACAGCCCTAGATACAAGAGCGCGGTTTATGAATGTATAACTTTTTAGGCATTTCATGGAGGTTGTAGTCATATTACAACTTTTAAGACAGAGATAGTGGCTAGCACAGCTGTAGTTATTACAGTCCTTTTTAGTATGCTGGAGAAAAATCTAACCACTTTAAGAAAAGGTCACAGTGGTAGAGATTATGTGTTGGCTTCATTCAAGTGGTCTATGGGCATTTGGGTTGGAGGGAAGTCTCTGACACTGTTTTTGTTGTTTTGTTTTAATATTTTCATATTTTTGGTGGTTCTTTTCCATTAGGAATTGATGATTTAATAATAGCAAAGCATTGTCTCAATTATATTTTTGTGTAACTTTTTGCTGTGGCTCAAATATTTCTTATAGTACTCGAGTACACTGAGTGTTTTTCTTCTGTGTTTCTTAAATTGTTTAATAAAAGTATCTCTCCCTTCTGCACAGTGGCATCAATGGTCACTGTACAGGTTAGCACTCAGATAAGCAAGGATTTGGATTTGTTGAGTATCTAGGTTTCACCTGACTTTGCAACTGTATGCAGTGGTTGTTTTAAAAGGATGGAATATTTAACTCTAACCTTTTGAGGCCACTATGTGGAGAGCAGACTATGAAAACAAAGGGGGAAATCTGACTTCATTGGTGGATGAGACTGTACAAACAAGTGGTTGTATCTTACTGGGTTCAGTGAGGTGGCTGAACTTCCAGACAGGGCTCTCTGTGTGTTGAACATTTTTTGTCTTTATAATCTGGTTAAAAAGAAGGCCAGTGGTGACACACAGTTGTCCCAGCCCTTGGGAGGCTGAGGCAGGAGCAGAGGAGTCCCTTTGAACATAGAGTCATAAGTCCGTTTTATGCTACAGATAGTGACCTTAGTTTGGCCTTGTTTTTATTTTCTGTTTCTTTCCGGAGCAGAGTAGATCCTATATATTCTGACATTGAGGGAACTATACTGGCTGCAGAGCACTGTTAGACATACAGAAGCCTGTTATCTGGTCCTGCCCTGGTTCTTGTTTTCACTCTACTTGTTGCTATTCTTTTACTTATTTATTGCGAGAACACGCCATAGAATCAATTATTTTTCCATTTTCATTAAATGGTTAAATGACATTTAAGCTGCATTCTTTCTGCACGTTCTCCGACATACAGATCTCATCCTCTTTATGGCTGTAATTGGTGCTTTTAGCTGTGAAGACTTGGGACCTCTGTATGACGTGCTCTTTTGGAACTCCATATCATCAGAAGAACTCATTCAGAAAAATCAGTAAAACTAAGTAGTTAATATCCTTCAAATATATAAATACACAGCAGAGTGGTAATGCTCATAAAACAAAGTTGCTAAATGTTACCAGATATAAGTTTTATGAGCTGGGCATGGTGGTACACACCCTCAATCCCAGCTCTCAGGGAGGCAGAGGTAGGCGGATTTCTGTGAGTTTGAGGCCAGCCTGGTCTACAAGGCAAGTCTAGGACAGCCAAGGCTACACAGAGAAACCCTGTCTTGAAAAAACCCTAAATAAATAAGGAAATTTCATGAAAATGTAATTGTTAAGTATATACTCTAATAGGAGTCAAATGTAATACTAGTTACAAATAAAATACTATTTTAGGTCTACAAAATCACCCAGAAAGAGTTAAGTTTGTAATAAAATGGCTTTTTGAGGTCATGGTGGCACACACCCGTGAGTTTTAGGTTAGATGGGGCTCTGTTGGTACTTCGAGCTCTATAGCAGACCCAGCTCCGCTGCAGGAGGTACTCCTGACCCAGTCTCTCATCATTGTTATCTTTTAAACCTGGCTTTGTCTGCAGAGCCATTGTTTCAAGTCACATGACTTTTTGTTCTGTTTTGTCTTTTTTTGCACATTTTCGTATTTTCTGGAAAGGCCTGTTCTGACTTTGTCAGTATTGTTGAGCCTTAGCTAGTCCTGAGTGTTGTCTCACAGTCTGTCATCTCAACATGGTGCCACCTCTTGCTTAATAACTTCTTATTGAGTGATATGTAAATTTTGAGGGAGATGGAATCAGTCTTTTGGTGGCAAGCTATAGATTTTGTTTCAAAGCAAGCATCCTTCTTAGTTTCACCATGAATACAGGAATTCATTAAGTCATGTTTGTGTTCATTAAACTGTGTGATTAGAATGGGAATTTTGTCTTTGTCATTTTCTCTTTAGGATAATGGTATGGTGGGTGATACACACCTATGAACTCAGCACGTGGGAAGTTACAATAGGAGACTTGAAGTTGAGTGCATCCCATGTTGTAAGACTCGGTCTCCAGGGACCAGAGTTTCCTAAATGAGGGTACTATATACTGTATGCAGGAGTGTTATTCAGTGTGTGTGTTTGTGTGTGTGTGTGTGTGTATGTGTGTGTGTGTGTGTGTGTGTGTGTGTGAGAGAGAGAGAGAGAGAGAGAGAGAGAGAGAGAGAGAGAGAGAGAGCGCGAGCGCTTGCTGTTGGTCCTGCCTTTCCACCGTGTTTGGCACAGGGCTCTTGTTTGTGCTGTGTGTGCTATGCGGGATGTCCTGCAAGCTCCTGGGGAGCACTGAGGTTCTAGGCTGATGCTGCACTACCTGGGTTTGCATGCTCCTGGCGTCTAAGCTCAAGTCCCCTTGTTTTTGGCAGACTATGTACTGAGCCATCTCCCTAGCCCTCTGCTCAGACGTTTGTTTATTTGTTTAACTGTAGGTTGCTGATCCTGTTGTCGGGATGCAATTTGTGTTTCCTGTTAGCACACCCACGCAGTGGTGTTTTGGAATGCTGTGAGGAACACGGCAGTGTCCACCTCTTCTTGTGGTGTGTGATTGAGTAGTGAAGTGCCAGAGCTGAAACTGCTCTCCCCTCCCTCCCAGCAGATGTCCTGTGGGTCTCCATGACCGCTTCTGTGCTCACTCTGCCTTCTGCACGCTTTGGATCAAGCTGTCATCCTTTTCACACTTTCCACTGTCTTTGTTCCCTGTAGGACCATCGTGTTGTAGACTGACCCCAGGGTTTAGAGTTAGAGAGTGTTCTACCAGCCAGCCACACCCTCAGCCCTCCCCACACTCTGCTCTCCTCTGACCTCCAGCTCCGTCTTTCTTTGATTCTTTTATTCTGTCCCTTCCGCTGGCTCCTTTAGTTCCTCTTACACAGTTTATCCTATTTTGAGAAAAGAAGAACAAATAGCGAGGGACCTTTATTAGCACTGTCTGCCCCATTAGTTTCTGCTCTGCAGCTTAAAAACCACTTCTACTGGAGGGTTAGCTGTCAGCTAGTCTTTGCTTTAATTTCCTCCTTGCTCTTCTGTCCATTTAAGACTTATTTATATGCCAGTGGTGGCACACGCCTTTAATCCCAGCACTTGGGAGGCAGAGGCAGGCGGATCTCTGTGAGTTCGAGGCCAGCCTGGTCTACAAAGTGAGTCCAGGGCAGCCAAGGCTACAGAGAGAGACCCTGTCTCTCCAGCACCTCGCATCCCATCATTTTGAAGCATACTTGTAACCTAGCCAAGTTTTAATTTTTTTTTTTCCCCAAGACAGGATTTTTCTGTATAGCTTTGGCTGTCCTGGAATTGCTTTGTAGACCAGGTTGGCCTCGAACTCAGAGATCTGCCTGTCTCTGCCTACCTGGGTGCTTGGATTACAGGTTTCTCTTTTAAAAAGATGTTTTGCAAGGATTTGACAGTTGTGGAGACTGGCCTGGCAAGCAGGTTATCTAGAGATAGGTTATCCGACAGGCAAGACACTGGCATGTCTCAGGCGTGGCCCCAGCAAGCTTTGTCGGAAAGCCTTGGTCTCATGGCCTTTTAAATGGTTGGATATGCTGCTCACATTATCCCCGGTAATCTGTTACTTAAAGCAGCTGCCTTGGATTATATCCACATCTGAAAACTGCTTATGTTGCCATACCACGCTTAGTGTGCGCAGCTGGGAAGCCCAGAGCCCAGCTAAGGACATCATAAAACTTGCCATGACATGAGCTTTTGAGCTGGACATGGGGAAACCAAAACAGTGGCAATTGGAATACTGTGGGGAAAGAGGTATAGCCGCTGCAGGTCAGTTTCCCTGGAGCAGAAAACAGTTTGACTAAGCCAAGCCAAGGCACGTAGAGCATGGCATGCATGCAGAATGGTCGTCTGTTAGATTCTACAAAGTAACACCCTATGGTATTAGAGCCCAGAGCATACAGCTAATACTAAGGGGTGAACTTCTGAAAATGTTCTTGTTCTTCAGACTTTAGTGCTAAGGCCGCCCAACCCCAGGGATGTGTAAGGAAGCATATGGCTGTGATTTTACTTTGAACACTAAGGAAACAGCCTTCCGTAAGGTTTGTATATGGTTAGGACAACAAGGGAAACCACAGGAGTGAAATGCTTCTGTTGGATTGCACATAGTGGGTCAAGCATGAAGTCCCAGGTGACTGAGGGACAAGCTGGGACTTGGGAAATCAGTTTTGTACTTCCATGGCTTAAATATTGTGATTTGGGATGCAGATCTGTAGGTTACTATATCAGTATGCTAAGACATCCGTAGGTGGGATGCCTTCTCCTTTTTTGGAACACACAGCAGCATTCCCTTTCAAGTGCTATAATGTAGCCACTTCCTAGGACCAATGTTTTGTTTTTGTTTTTTCCCCTCTTTCTGTCATGTGCATATTCTTTTCTCTGGTTAGTTTCACCATTACTGTTAGTTAGTCAGCTCACCATTTGGTAGGCCCAGTAGCAGACACTCGCCTCTGCCCTGATTGTTAATCACAGTGCTGCAGCCATGTCTAGCTTACATTCAGAATCTTTAGGGGTTTTCCTCTTGCTTCTGAGTTAGGTTATCATTATCAAGTACACTTTTCATTGGGGGTACAGTTTTTCAGACCACAAGCATTCCATCTAGTGGTTTACTCTCTTGAGATAAACAAGGTTTATTCTTTCTCCTTGTTTGTCAAGACCAGGCAGAGGACACAGAGTTGTGCTGTATTTTCTGGTTACCCAGTCTAAGAGTGTAGTCCTGGATCCTATGGGTCTTGAGAAAGAATATTCCACTTGTTGGTCCGAGGTTACAGGTTTGAGCTCCCTGGCCTTTGAGTGCAGAGCATGCACTTTCCAGTGGGATCTGCTTGAGGCCTGCCCCAGCATGCAAGGACTTGCTCTCACCTGCTGGAGCATCAGGTCAGCTTGACAGTCTGTGGAAGGGGCTAGAGCGATGGCTCAGCTGTTAAGATACTGCTCTTGTGAGGGACTCAGTCTTGGTTCCAAGTACCCATGTAGGGTGGCTCACAGCCACTTGTAATTTTAGTTCCAAGGATTCCAACACCCTCTCGTGGGTTCTGTGGGTACCTGCTCTCAGAAGTACATGTGTGCGTGCACACATGGTTAAAAATAAAATTTCAGAGAGATTTTTGAAGTGATACATACAAAGTATCTTTACCTGGGTGCATGATGGCAAAAATCTAGAAGGTCCAGAAGGCTGTGTGGTGAGAAGCATCACTTGCAGACCAGATCACCACCAGTTGGCTGGTGCTGTAAGTAAGGCTCCTTTGGCACAGAGCCATGCTTTTTCATAAAGTATTTGACAGCTGCTTTGAAATTGTAGCAGCAGAGTTGTAATTACCACAGGAGCTGTACGCCCGCAGAGCTGGAAAGGACTTGGTTCTTTAAGGAAAGTGTCTAACCCACCCTATTCTCATCTCTTTCTGGAAATGCGCACTGCTTCTTAGATCTGGGTGCATTTAGAATCGTGTACACAACTCTCTTTCTCCCATACACATATAGTACATATTTCATCTAAAGCATCTTAATGGTTTTTCAATATTAGCATTTGTAGAACAGTTTTATTCTTATATCTCCATGACTTTAACATTTTTAGATTACATTTATTTATCTGTGTGTTTGTGGGTACCTGTGTGCCATAGCACACATGTGGAGATCAGAGGACAACTTGTGGAAGTCAGTTCTCCTGCCACCGTGAGTGTCCCAGGGATGGAGCTCAGGTTGGTAGGTTTGAACGTAAGTGCCTTTACTGCTGAGGCACCTTGCCAGCCAGTATATTTTATATGAATTTCATCAGATTCCTACTAGCCAGACACTTAGCTGCTTTGTCTCTTTCTTACCAGCATTTCATTGATACACGTTTCTGCTATAGAAATGGCAGCTCTCCAGTGTTCTGTCCTCACTTTTGCTATTCTCACCCCTTCTGTGACACATCGTCAGAGTATGCATGTGGATGGATTTCAAGGACCAGGGATGAAAAGGGCTGGAGGCCAGATGAGCGAGCTGTGCTTCAGATGTTGGCTTTGAGCTAGGTTTGAGCAGTTTGGACGAATGGGGCAGAGTGAAGAGCACTGCGAAGGAAAGTCTGACTGACCGAGCCTGTGCCACAGATGTCGGAGGAGCTCTCAAGCTGCACTGCACGTCACTGAGCCACCAAAGAGAAGTCAGCATATAACACACCGCTTTAAAGGTGGTATGAAAAGTGTTAGAATACTTCATGGCAATTAAAAAAATATTGCTTATAAGTTAGTGTTAGCCTAAATTACTTTCTCAAATAATTTTGCCTGTTTTTGTTTTTTTAAATGGGAAACTTAAACCAGAAAATATAAAAGTATATATGAGGCAGTTTTTTAGCTTGTGGTGTCTTGCATTAAGTGCTGCCCTGCTGGCTGCTGGAGAAAGCAGGTCCATCGTGGGAACTGTGTGAGACGATGTGATCAGATCATTGAAGTTGAATAGAAACAGCTAAGGGTTTTCATGCTATATTCTAGGCATAACATCTCTTTAAGCTCAGCGGGGATGTGACATGGAGTAGTTTGTGTCAGAAAGGCCCCTGAGCTGGTCCTGTTGTGTGTTGGAGGACCTGAGTGCTGCTGGATACTGGAAGGCACTGTCCTGAGGGCTTGGTTCACCTGAAACTCCGAGCAGTTCAGGGCCATGCCTGCCTCAGCTGGCAGATGATTGAGTCAGGCCATATTGGTAAGGCTTTGGGTGGTGAACCCAAGCAGTTTGATTCCAGAGCTGTGGATTTAGCCACTCTTTAGTCAGGAAGGCTGACCAGACCAGGAATCTAGGCCTTCCATGCTGAGCAGTAGATAAGTGCTAACAAGACTGTCTTCTGACCCAGGTAATAATTTCATTTTTAAAATTGAGAATTTCACACAGGAGTCTACTGTATCTGCATAATTTCTACCTCTCCCTCTATCCTTCTGGCTCCACTAGTATCCTATCTCAAATTCATACATTATTGTGTATATTTTATGTGTATGTGTGTGTACCTCTCTGCATATTTGTATGTATACACACACACAAAATTAAGTAAATGAGAGAAAAAGAATGTAACAAAGTAAAACAAACACAATCCTTCATATTCTCAAAATTTTCCATAAAGAAGACAAGTAAACTATATCTGCAGCTCTTCCCAGTTATTAAGCCAGTCCTGGTTGGCCAAAAATGAAGTCTCAGGATACTGTGAAGATGGAGATTTTTAAAATCAAGTATCATAATTGTCCCATTTGGGGCTGGGCTACCCACAGTCACTTACTCTTTACATTCTGACCAGTTCAGGTATCTGTGGTGGCCTGTCTGCTGGAAAAAACTTCTTTGATGAGCTTTTCATCCATTACAGACTGACACCACTAACTGGACACAGTAGGTTGTGTGTGTGTGTGTGTGTGTGTGTGTGTGTGTACATACATACATGCAAATGTACAGAGAGGTCAGAAGCTTGGAGGAGTTGGTTCTTTCTGTCCAGCATGAGTCTTGGTAAATCAGGTTTGGCAGCAAGCACCTTTACTTGCTGAACCATCTGCTGGACTTGCCCATAAGAATATTTTCATTGACTTATGTGTGTGTGTGAATGTATGTCCCATGCATGCCTGTGGAAGCCAGGAGAGGGTGTCTGATCCCTTAGAATTGGAGCTACCGGTGGTTTTGAGATGCCTTAGATGCTGAGGACCAGATGAATCTCTCGAAGAGCAGTGAGCCCTCTCCCCAGCCCCTCCCGTCATTGTATTCTTCAGGCAAACTCGATTCTTTATTTCATACAAGATCAGACTAACTAATCTGTCCAAGGACTTAAGGCTTAAAAAAACCAGGGAAATATAAAGTGTTTATTTATACTGTGATTTGAAATGCAAACTTTTCTCTTTCTGAGCTTTGGAACTAAGTGATCTTAAGTGCCATGTATTTACTCCTGAAATTTTCTTGGACTTCAGATCTTGAAATTTTGAGAAGTCTTTTCACATAAACACTTTAGTTATGTGTGGTGGCTGATGCTTAATGCTCATAGGCTATTGGACTAGCTAGAAGCTGGAAGGAATATCAGCATAAATAGAACTAACGTGCTGATGGAGAAAGAACATTTAAAGTGGTTCCTGCTTCATTAAGAGCTGGCTACCAGTACTGCAGAGAATTTAGCTCAGAGGTCTAATAGTCTGGGCAGTTCTTACAGTTCTGTTGTACCCTGTAGTATTTGAGTCAAGTTTGTGTCACGTGTTAAAGAATAATATACACATGCAAAATATGAAGATTGACATATGGTATAGCTAGAGCTGCATAACCCCTGGGTACTGAGACCTAGACACCCTGACCTTCAAGTTCCAGCCAGAGAGCTTTCTTAGGAATGAGCCAGGAACTAAATAGATTAGATTTCACAGGTCACATCTATCTTGGCTACATAAAATCTCTGCTGTGCAATCTTCCTTTACGCTTTTTTCTCTTCCCCTCCCCCTTTTTCCTTCCACCCTTCTGTCTCCCTTTGTACTTTACATTGTGAACAGTGGAGTTACCTCTACTACCTTGCCAATCCTGATTTGTAAATCTCGCCATTTCTGATGCTCTTCCGAGCGCAGGGCCTTCGTAAGGGCGGGGCATCAGAACTTCGCATCCAGCTTTGGGACAGGCCATTGAAGTTTTATCTACTTTTCATGTGAATATTCACCAAGACTGCTTTGCCTTTTACCAGATGACTTTGCAGGGTATTTTTAGAGCTCATCATAGGACTGTCTGCATATCCAGCTATATTAAACTTTGTCTTAGCTAGTGCCACCTCTCTCTGTGGCCTCTTGAGAGCTGCCTGGGTTCCTACTTGGTCCTTTACAGTGTCAGTGTCTTGTCAGCTTCATGTCAGGGAATGTTTAAAAACAGACCCGAGTCTCCCACCCAAATTACTGATGGCATTTAGAATTATAAAGCAGTAAACCACTGGGATGACCACCACCAATAACAACAACAACAACTACTACTACTCTTTTCATTAGAGAATATCAATTAAATGACTTAAAATATCATTTGATCTTTTAATTTTCAGAAAGGACTTACAGCAGCTGCCCCAGTTCATACCAACAGAGAAGATGCAGCTACCCAAACGAACCTGGGATTTATCCATGCATTTGTTGCTGCCATATCAGTCATCATAGTGTCGGAACTCGGCGACAAGACATTTTTCATAGCTGCCATCATGGCAATGCGCTATAACCGCCTGACGGTGCTGGCCGGGGCCATGCTTGCCCTGGCCTTGATGACGTGCCTGTCAGGTAAGGGTGCTTTCCCAGGGAGCAGGGGCTGGAGGGAACGCACGTGCAGGGGTAAGTCCTTCACCCAGCCACACTGGTAATAACAGATGGCTTCAGTGTACACAGTATCATTTATTCACTGGTGGATTTGTTCCTTCTTCTTATTTATTGTTTAGATCATAGGCTAGATAGATTGTTTAGATTGTGTATATGAGTGTTTTTGCCTTCATGTGTGTGGTGTGTGCCTGGTACCGGCAGAGTTCAGGAAGAGGGTGTTAGGTGGGAGTGAACCTTCAAGGAGAGGTGGGCAACTGAATCCGGGTTTCTGCAAGAGCAACAAGCACTCGTAAGCACTGGGCCATCTTAATTTCTTAATTTAATAGTTCAGTTTTTTTGTTTTTGTTTTTGTTTTTGTTTTCTCTTCAGTCCAGATAAGCTTATTTATATTTACAGTTTTATAAATGGGATTCAAGAGGCCACAGCAAATTGCATGTTTTCTTCCTGAAGGCCACTGGGTGGCAGCACTGAGAAGCCGCTTTCAATTTACTTTCACTAAGTTTTTTCTTATCCTGCTTATGTGGAATGAAGTGTTCTTTAGCCTTCTTGTTTGTGTTACTGTTTGGCTTACTGGCTTGTAGGCTCTAATTGTAAGGTGTTGGACCACAAAAAAGTCAGTTTAATACTCAAGTAATTGAGCACTCTTTAGCTGCTACATCAGAGCTACCTCAAGTGTGTCAGAACAGGCTGTCCCCTTTGAGCCACAGATGGATTTGAGACTGACTTCCCATGCCAGACCCTGCTAAGGGAATTAGCTGAGCCCTGACCTTTAGCTTCTCCTCTCTGCACATAACAGTTTCCTACGTACCTCATGGTTTCTGTTCTGTAGTGATGAGATAGTTTATCTGGAGGGCTTTGGCATTTATCTCTACCATAATGAAAGTAATTTGCTAAAATGCAAAACAAGGTCTATTTCTGACTCTGCTGCCTTTATGCTTAATTAAAGCTTGTGCTTTTATAGACACAAGTACTTCAGATATTTAGTGTAATTTGAATACTATTCACAATTTGAAAATTAGTGTATTAACATTTTATAGTCACAGCTAATTTTCTCTTCAGAAGTAATATGTCACAGAAGAGGGGGTTAAAGATTGGAAGAGCCCAAGGTCAGAGAGGACCAGAGTGAAGCAGTCTTGTGGACGTGAGGAGCACTACACTCATGAGCTCACAGCAGCTGTGCCTGTTAGCAGTGCTAGAGGAAACCAGGGCGCGGCTCATGATCCCCACCCCAAACTCAGGAGCTGTGGACAGCTGACTGCTTCTTGGGGAGGGAGCCTTCCCTCCCCAGCCCCCCGTTTTTTTTTTTTTAAAGAGTGTGGCCTCTGGTAGGTCATCCGTTTTTCCAGTGGAGGGCTATGTGCCCAGGAATATATGGTCTTATGTGCTCTCTAACTTAAAAAAAGGAAGATAGGAAGCAGGGCGTGTAGAGGGTGGGATGGACCTGAGAGCTGTCACGACGACATGAGCTCCCTCGGAATATGTGCTTTATATAAGGATACGCATTTTTATTCTTGTCATATGTTTTTAAAGAAGTAATAGTGATTGCAGGAAATAGATTTGAAACCGCTGCTCCACTCAGGACGTGCCCTCTGAACACTGTCAGGAGTGTGCTGATGGTGCTGGCCGCCTCATTACTGCAGCTCCGTCAGTTCTCACAGCGTGGTCCTTTGTCTCAGCGCTGCTGCATCTTCATCCTGTCCCTCTCCCACCTCCTGCCCTCCATGATGGCCCTTTTGGGACCTAAACATCTTTTTTTGTACTTCATTTGATGTTATCTAAAATACATAGTTTTTAAAACTTAAATTTAAGGAGTTGCAAAGATCTCATTTCTGGTATGTTGTATAAAGCAAAAACAGTTAGAGAATTTTAAACGACTCCCAGTACAGGGCTGGAGAGGAGCTCAGGGGGGAAGAGCATGTGCTGTATAAACATGAGGACCTGGGCTTTCATTCCCAGCACCCATATGGAGAGCCGGGCATAGCTGCTGCACATGTAGCCCTAGCACTGTGGCATGCAGACAGTGCTCACTGGACAACTGAAACTGTCGAGCTTCAGGCTCAGTGAGAGGCGTGCTGTCTTCCTGTGGCCGCCATGTGCACGGACCTTCATACTCACATATATACACACTAAAAATATAAGAGCATTACAATAGTAAAATCTGAGGCTGGAGAGATAGTTTAGCAGTTAATAGCACTTGCTGCCCTTGCAGAGACCCAGGTTTGGCTCCTAGCACCCACATGGTGGCTCCCAGCCATCCCTAGCTCCAGGTAAGGGCATCTATTAGGTATCCTCGTCTGATCTCCCCAAGAGTCAGGCATGCATGCAGACAGAACACTCACACCCAGTAGACATTAGATAGATAGATAGATAGATAGATAGATAGATAGACAGACAGACAGACAGACAGACAGACGGATAGACATAGATAGATAGATAGATAGATAGATAGATAGATAGATAGATAGATGGATAGATAAATGGATGGATGGATAGATGGATAGATGGATGGATGGATGGATGGACGGACAGATAGATGGACAGACAGACAGATAGATAGAGAAAATAAAATCTACCCAGTGGAATCTTAGATACCATTAGCTTCATATGTGCTGTCACTGTCGTTCCTTTGATGAGGAAACACGTAATGTCGACAGTTGGAAGTCTGTGGAAACTATATCTTCTGTACTGTTTCCTCATCGAGCTCTACTCCACTAACTGCTTGAACGCTTTGTGTAGCTCATACCAATTTATCTTCCTGTAAGAAAAATATGCATATGATGCTGGATTTTAAAAGTTGTTGAAGGTACTCTAAACACTTAAATTTATAGATTGAATTATTATGGTTATTATTAGTATATAGTTAATGTAAATACATCACAAATTTAATCATATTTTAAAGTGGGAACTTTGAACCCATTGGTTTGTGGATGGATACTTATTGCTAAAATGAAGTAAGATACAACATCACATTGATTTTTTTTTTTTTAAGTTTTTTGATGGCTGAGAAATTGTTTTTCACATAAATAAAGGAAAAAGTAAATAAATAGTAAGGAATTTTTGTTACAGTGTGTTACTCACTTCAGAACACCTGAAATGTTACAAATCATCTGATAAAAAATCACCTTGATTGATTTATGAAGTGGTAGCTAGCTCTGTAATTTTTTTGTGTTACTTTTGTTAACCATAAAGTACATCAAATAAAGTTTTCCTGAAATGTATCAAATTACTGTTTTTGTACATGGTACTTTTTTATACAGAACTTTTAAGTACCTTGATCATTACATTTAGCAGTAATGGAGAAAGCCGAATTATTAACTTGAGCGAACTGTTGCCACTAAAGTGTTTGAGTGCCAGTAAAGGTTGGTTGGTTTGTTTATTATTTTATTTACTTTTTTGACTTTTTGAGACGGGGTTGCTCTGTGTGGCTCTGGCTGTCCTGGAACTCCTGCTGGGATTAAAGGCATGTGCCACCACACCCACTTGGCTTAGGATATTTTTTTTAAAAAAGGAAACGCAAAGGGAGGGAGAAAAGCCAGGCATACCAAACACCATAGGAGTCTGCTCCCAGTGCGATGGCAGTCAGCGGAGGGGAGCACTGCATGGTCCCCCTGCCCAGGCTCCACTGCTGCAGCTCCAGCCACCGGCAGCCAGCTGTGTGTAACAGGCTTAGATGGAATGCTCCAGGGAAACAGTTCCTGAGTTTATACCACGTGACCTTAGTATGGTGAAATCACCCTCATTTCATGTCTCCTGGACACAAATTGTCCTTGTCCGGCTGGGCCCACATATGAGCCACAGCGTTGGTGCCTGCCTTGATCTTGGGATCTCTGGCAGGCTAAGGCTTGTGTGTTTGAGAACCCATTGTTACACTTACACTGCCTCTAGAAGACAAGGCCAGTGATGCAGACACGTGGGTCCATCAGGGCAGGATCCTAGAGCACAAGGCTAGTGCTGTGGGGTTGGTATGTGTGGGCCACAGGGCAGCCGTGCAGGAGGGCTGCTGCAAGTCTCCATCCTCAGTTATGTGTGGTTGGGAAGATGTTGTGTCTGAAGAGAGAAGAGTACAGTTGGGAGATTTCAAAAGCTTTTCTATGTTTTACTGCAACACTTAACATTTTTTAAAGGAAACCGGTTTCTTTTCTTTTTCTATCTTGTATGTGTGTATACACAGTGCATGTGTGTCGGTCAGTGGAGAGTGTTTCTTGGTCTTTGCCTGCCACCTGAGTCAGGGTCTTGTGCTATACCACTGTGTATGTGAGCCTAGCTGGCCCATGAACCTCTGGATTCTTCTGCCTCTGGCTCCCATTCTCTCTTGCCCCATATGAGCACAAAGATTATAGGTGTGTGCAGCTGTGTCTAGCTTTATGAGTTAATTTGAACTCAGATCCTCATGCTTGCACAGTAAATACTTTACCCGTTTTAAAAAATATTTACTTATTTATCTATAGACAGGTTATCTGTGTGTAGCCTTGGAGTCCTGGACTCACTCTGTAGACCTGGCTGGCCTCAAGCTCAGAGATCCGCCTGCCTCTGCGCCCCAGGTGCTGGGATTGCAGGCATGCACCACAGCACGGCAAGCTTCACCCATTGAGCCATCGCCCCAGACTCTCATGGAAGTAATTATAAATCCGTAAAGCGGTACAGATACAGACGATAGGGAGTAAAATGAGCACCCGTGTACCCTTCCCGCTCACGTGCACCTGCTGATACCTTCTCCACTGCTTTAGCATTTGGGTCCAATCTGTGTGAAAACTTGGAGGATGCTTATTTTTGTCTCTATAGGTAAATAATGTGTACTTATACAATATGATTTATATGTATAGATATAGACAGATAGATAAGAGTACTTTAATCTGGCATACGTTTCCTTTTTGTTCTTTGTAGCACCTGTTTCCACCTGTACAGTGACCAGGCAAGATCGCATATTTGACTTAGTTGTTCTTTTTTAAAGTCTGGTTCTTCCTCTTTTTGTGTGGAATATGTCCACGTGGCCAAACTCCACTCAGCATATTCTTGGCTAGAGGCAGCAAGGTGTCCTGCCTTCAGGGGAGTGTCGTAGAAGCACGTGCCATCCGTTCCCACCCTCGTTGTAGCTGGGCTTACCCAGTGCAGGATTTTCTTATGTCGTCTTCTATTGCAGCTAACATCCGGCCTGTGAGGCGACACGAAACACAGCACATACTTTGCTCTTCACCAAAATTTCTCCAGAGATTTAGTGTAGTTCTTGCATATTTTCCCTTGATGCTTTCAAAATGCTAACTTCCTGGTTCTGGCATCTGCTCCAGACACGACTGACCTCTGGTCTTGTAGACTCCTTCCTCCTGGCCTTATGCTCATGTGCTTTCTCCAGCTGTTTGCTGACTACATTGTCCAGACTGGCCTGTGGGATCCTGTCCAGCTGCCTGCCTTGTCCTTGCGCCAGGTTCCTGTTCTTCCTCAGCTTCTAGTGCACCCCGTGGTTACTCTGCCTCAAAAGCTCCCCAACTGCTTTTTGTTACTGGCATGTCTGAAGATAGAAAGCATGTGCCAGATTAGTGTGTCTACATACACCTATAAGGAATTTTTAGTATTATAAGATATACTAACTTTACATAGTAAAAAAGAGCAGTGTGAATTATGCTATAAGAGAAACTTGTCATGATTCTTCACCTTTTAAAGATCTTTGACAAAGCCAGGCATGGTGGCACACGCCTGTAATCTCAGGACCTGGGGAGGCAGAGGCAACCAGATCACTGTTAGTTTGAGGCCAGCCCTGTCTACAAAGCAAATCTAGGACAGCCAAGGCTACATAGAGAAACCTTGTCTCAAAAAACAAAACAAACAAACAAACAAATCTTTGACTATATGGAGTAGAGTATGGTTTTTAGTTTATAAAATCTGGAAATTCTAAGAGGTCATCATTGTCAGCCTAGCTCAAATACAGTGCCTTGCACAGATGCAAGGGAAGCAGGGCTGGGGAAGCAGTCAGCATCTTAAGAAATGTGTCTGCCAATATAATGAAGCCAGGCCTGTCTTGGAAAGCCAGTGTGGGCTTTGGCATTCTAAAGGTTCAGCTGTGGAAAGAAAGAAGCCCAAGTATTCCAGGTCCTTACATATTCAGTGTCTCATACGAATGGGCCAGTTTTCCTTCAACAATGTCAATTAGTTGTTCTTGATTTCACTGCTTCTGCGGTCTGCTGCAAAAGCACTGTTAACACTACTGGCATTTCCTTACAGTTTTGTTCGGCTATGCCACCACAGTCATCCCCAGGGTGTACACATACTATGTTTCAACTGCGCTCTTTGCCATTTTTGGCATTAGAATGCTTCGGGAAGGGTTGAAGATGAGCCCAGACGAGGGGCAGGAGGAGCTGGAAGAAGTTCAAGCAGAGCTAAAGAAGAAGGATGAGGAAGTAAGTTGTTGCTGGTGCGTGCCAACGGCGACACACCTCACAGCACGGTTTGTAGGGGTCACACCGTGTGGGGTGGGGCAGCTTAGTGAGTTTCCACTCTTACTATAGCTTGGCTCTGATTTTGGCTTACTCTGAATGTGGAGGGAGGGCAATGTTTACCGAATACAGTCAGCGCTTTAGGCTGACAACAAGTCATGTTTCTGAAGCATCTGCATATTGTTTGGTTTTGTTGAAGAATGGGAAAACTGACACTGTGTGAGGCTGGTGGCTAAAGGGCAGTTGGAGGATGGAGACTTGTACTTCTTTTGCAGAGTATACCAGACTATTAAAATGCATTAAAAAAATAAAGTAACATTACGCTGTTTTGATACGCTTCCTGGGGTTAATGGTAGTTTTTATCTGTTTCAGTTCCAACGAACCAAACTCTTAAATGGACCGGATGTTGAAGCTGGTGCAGGCACAACGATACCTCAGAAAAAGTGGTTACATTTTATTTCACCCATTTTTGTTCAAGCTCTTACATTAACGTTCTTGGCCGAATGGGGAGATCGCTCTCAACTCACTACCATTGTTCTAGCAGCTAGAGAGGTGAGTAGAATTGGATGCTTCTGGATCAGGGCCACTGTTTGACATTGTTCTCTACCAGTGAACAGTCAGGGGCTACAGGGTGACAACCCTTGCTAAAGGTTTGACACTTTCTCTTCATTTTATGACCTGATAGTAGCCTCCTAAGTTTTTTTTTTTTTCAATTGTCTCTAGTTCTTGAACCCAAATTTAATTATTCTTTTTGTCTTGTCCTTTTACTGTGTTTTGCCAAAATAAAGCCGTGGCTGGTGCCTTTGTTGCTCAGCTTCCTTCTCATGACTTCTTTGTGTGTCTGTTGGGGATATAAATTAGTATATCACATGCCTTTAACCCAGTACTGGGGAGCCCTGGAAATGATGATGATCTTGAATTCAGGGTCAGCCTGGGATATGTACTAAGACTAACATTAAAACAAACAAATTTTAAAAAATAGCAAAATTTGTATAACGGGGGTGGGGGGTGGGAGGAATTTATTCCCTCACTAAATTTCTGAGCAGCTCTTTGATTACTCAGTTTTCAACATCACTTTAATGGCTCAGAGAAAATTTCCAAGTACCTTTATCTGTTGAGTCCTCTCACTGACCCAAGGAGAGTTACTTTTAAAATGCAGAGAGAACAAATAGGATCTGAGGATATCAGAGTGCTCACAGGCTCATCTTGCAGCTGTTCCGTACCTTGGTTTTATAGAGCATTTCTGTGCTACCTCAGCGCAGCTTGAGGTGGAAGTCACCTCCATCCCTTGCAGAACAGATAGGAACCTGAGATGCAGAGAGCTGGGGTGCCTGGAGTAGGGACAAGCTTGACGTCTGTGTCTGGAACCTATTGGGGGCCTGGGAGGGGGTGGTTAACTGTCATTTCCTGCATGGTCTTGATCTTAATTCTGTATCATTTACACTATTGCACACTGAGACATTTACATCCTTGGAGATGTCTGTCACAAAGGATCAAGTTCCTTAACATAGTCCCACAACTTAAAATAGAAAGTATTTCAGGTCAGGGCTGAGATCATAGGGAAAGATTTTATCAGAGAACCCTAAAAATGCTTTAGAGTTAAAAAAAAAAAGGGAACTCCCCATTTGATTCTCATAAAACAAACTTTAAAAATTCTCCTTAATGGCTACATCTTGTCTTCATTTCTAGTCTTCCATCAACTATTAATATTCCAGAATTGAGCCTTAAAAATGAGGTTGTGGTAGAAGAGGTTCTGCCAGGATCAGCGGGAGGCCCTGCCCCGCAGTTCCCACTGTAGATTCCTGGCTGCAGGAGGAGAGCAGTGCACTGGGCTGCTCAGCACTCAGTGTTAGCGCCCTTCTGTGTCACCTACCCTGAGCAGTGCTAAAGCTCTCTCCAGGTGTCTGCTTTTGTTCCTTTAACCTTATTCTTTGTATGAACCATGCTGCTTTGCTTTTGAAGGTTCCATTAATATAGGTTAATAGCATCTCTTTTCAGTCTTTGTTAAAAATCACTTTATTTAACCCACTGATTTTCTTTTCTCTAGTACCACTTTATTTTCAGATGAATACAGGATCAGTCTGTGGTATATGCTCAGGCTCAGACTGTATATACACTGCCTTTTCACAGCAGCTGGCTGCTGCTCTGCTGCCCAACTTTCTTCACCACAACCAACCTGGTGCACTCCTGGACCCAGCATCCCACCCTCCTTTATAACATAAATCTTTGCCTTTCACTTTTTGCATTATTCCCTCCATGGTGTCTTTGGGGGGAATGAAACCCCTGTATTCTACTCTTACCTTCCCAAAGTTCAGAGAGCATTCATTATTGTGGTTGCTTGAGAGGACAGACCTACGTCCAATTGCTGACCTCACAGGGTAGGACTGTTGATCTGTTATCAACTGGCACTCTTATGTTGACTAGATTAGGGTAAAAGACCCAACTTATGAGTAGGGAGGAGCCATTCCTGGTCTAGGACCCTCAGCTGTACAACAGTGAGCTGAACACAGGCATTCCTCACTGATTGCTTCCTGACTGGATGCAAGCGACCAGCTGCCGCAAGCTCCCGCCTTCATGGCTCGGCTGCATGATGAGCTAAAATAAACCCACACCCTTTATCCCAGCACCAAGACATCAGGGATGTTCCGCTGTTGAGGCCAACTGCTGCTCTTGGTCCTGTTGATTACATCATGGTTGACTTGTCTGTACTTTCTCCTATGAATGCTCTCTGGAGTGATGCTATTCACCATCAAATCTGACCTTTCCTAAAGGCAATTTTCTTTCTGTACTTCAGGCTAGTCTGAAACTTGCTTCATCTAACCAAAGCTAGCCTTGAATTTCAGGCACTCCTCCTGCCTAGGCTGTGCTGCGCCTGGCTTTCAAGTGAATACACGTCACTTCTAATTAGCTACTACCTGTACATAATTCACTCCTCTGCTCCTTTTAAAAGAAAGTGTGAGTCTGTATATACCATGTGTATGTGCGTGCTTGCAGAAGCCAGAAGGAGGTATTGAATTCCCTAGAAACAGTTACAGGCAGAGATGAGCCACCTGACATGGGTGCTGGAAAAGAATTCTGATCCTCAAGATGACAAGTACATATCACGTCAGCGTTACCGTGTCTGTTCAGCTGTTGGGTTGTTAGACCTGCCTTCATAGTATCCCCCGTGCCTTCCCATTCATCTGCTTTTCTCTTGCCATCGTCTCCTACCTGGATCCCGTCAGCACTATTTCTGACCAGGGTTCATTTCTCCTTGGTCTTATTCCCATCTATTTAATTGTCCCCATTAGCCTTTAGAAGCAGAAATCCATTTGTGTTAAAACCAGCAAGTATTTCAAAACAAAGGCTAATTCAGAGTTCCCAAGGGTTTCTTGTAGCTAGGCTCAGAATCTTGGCCTCTGGCACAGTTAAGTGGCAACGTACAGCCCCACAACTCCCTCCCTGCCATACTCTGTAAGAGGCCTTCAGGACGCCTTGACTCTCTGTAGAAACACTACAGCGCTCTGTTGTTCTTCCTCCACAAAAGGCATGTGCGGTTCTTACCTCCTCTTCTGGGTTTCTAGAAACCCTTCCAGTGTATTCTGGTATTATTTATTCCTTTCCTTAAGCTAAAAGTGCAAGGGTTAAGGTTAATCTCAGGAAGCACAAGGATACTGTTCCATGTAGGAGTTAAACATTCAGGCCATCTAGCCTTATACTGCGCAGATTTCTTGAAGCAGCCATTTCCTGTTTCATGGTTTTCAGCAGTGCTTCTAGTGTTTTGTGGTTCAGAACCCATATCCAGTTCTGTTCAATACTGACCTTTTTTTGAGTTAACAAGTTAACACTTGTTCCATCTCCTTCCAGGACCCCTGTGGTGTAGCAGTGGGTGGAACAGTGGGGCACTGCTTATGCACTGGATTGGCAGTAATTGGAGGAAGGATGATAGCACAGAAGATCTCTGTCAGAACCGGTAAGGTCTCATTCCTTTCATTAAAATGCACACGTCATCTGGTATATGCTTGAAAATCAGAGCAATCAAGAGTGCAAGCTCTGGTCATCTCTTCCAGAGGCCATGTGGGCTCTGTGCTTCCCACCCAATCCTGGGCGCCCATTACCCCTTCTGCCCACTGACTTTTTTCCCCAGGTGAACACATTACATGGCCAAATTTGTTTTCTGAATCATCAAAAAAACCTGATGGAAGTATGTGAATTTGGGCCTGAAGTGTTTGATAAGCAGACCCTTTGTAAGACTTGAAACACTGAAAGGGAACTGGGGTCTGAGCTTGTGGGCATCGATGGTCAGGCTTGCAGCAGCACTTTCACGTGCTATGCCGTCTCACTTCACTCTATACACACAAGTGTTTAAAAAGCTGGGTGTGGTGGTGCTCACCTTTGATCCCAGCACTCGGGAGGCAGAGGCAGGTGGATCGCTGTGAGTTCCAGGCCAGCCTCATCTGAAATAGAGTTCTAGGACAGACAGAGAAAACCTGTCTACACCTCCCCCCCCCCAAAAAAAAAGACTAGTTACTACAGTCCAACTGCTGCTTACCAACACTTAGTTTAACTTAACTCTAAGCAGTGCCCGCACTGCCATTGTTTTCAAGAGCAGTTAGTGAGATTGGAAAAATAGGGAAACTTGGTTTTGCTTGTGGACAAATAGGAAAACTTGGTTTTGCTTGTAGAGTGTCACAGTGGAAGAAATGTTGCCTCACTCATCTTCTCTCTCTTTTTTTTCCAGTGACAATCATAGGAGGCATCGTATTTTTGGCGTTTGCATTTTCTGCTCTATTTATAAGTCCAGATTCTGGTTTTTAAAAAGCTGTTCATCTGTATTCAGCCTAAGATATGCAACTCGTCTCTCTGTACATAGTGTACGTTACAACTAAAAGTAATGGAAAATACTGTATTTTGTAGCATTAATTGTTTGACACATTATTATGTCCAAAAGAGATAATCATTGATTTGATTTGTAAAATTTTTTAAAAAGAAAGTCTCAAGTGTGGGTTTTCTCTAGCCTGATTATGTTGACACTTCAGCCTCCACTTCTGTTTGAGATGTGTGTCCATAGCAGTGGGACTGACCATTTGAGTTTTCTTGTAGCATGACCCCTTTATAAATACATTTTCTCCTTGGTTACTGGGGTGTTTATATATATACCTTAAACATTTCCTTGGGGGAAAAGAATGAATTATTTCTACTTTTAAAAACGTACTTCTGAGCCAGTTCAGTAATCAGTAGTTTTATCTTGTCCTTTGGGAATTAGGATTAAAGAGAAATAAGATATTGTTGTATCAATTACAAACAATAAGAGTTGTTGGCTAGGTCTGTTCTCCCTCTTATATATTTTTTTAATTGGGTAGGACACCCAATATAAAAACAGTCAATATTTGACAACATGGACTTAACCAAATTAAAAGAGAATACTATGAATGTATTCGTATTTTTTCTATATTGAATAAACAATGTAACAGATACAATGTCAATAAAAGTGGTATGACTAGTACTTGTTTTTCCTTGTGTTATACAAAATACTTTGTAATTACAATTATTCTTATTACACTTATTTCCTACATGAAGGAACTAATACATGAAGTTTTGTGCAGAGCAGTCATCTTTTATGCCAAGGCTGTTTCCTCTGATCACAGCAACCTCAGTGTATTCTGACTACACAGTGCACCCAGACAGCAAAGGCTGTTTTCTCTCAACCTGTGTTCTAGCACATAACATGGTAGCACTGCCATTAATAATAGTCTTATTAGATGTGAAGACCAGGTCCTCTCTAGAAATGTCCTGGCATTCCTGTGTGGCGCATGATAATAACAGTGCCAATTTACTGAGTGATGACAAGTGTACACAGTGGAATCTAACTTGAAGAATCCAGTTAGGTCTTGTAATGCTCTTGTGGAAACTGTTGAAGTTTACATTTTAGTTGTTAGATCTTCCAAGTATTACTAGGCAGTAATAAGTATTGATGAAGTTCTTCTGCAAGCTTTTAAGTTTTCCAACTCCATAAGAAATGTAGTGTTAGAAGTCAGAAAAACAATTTCCATGGGGTAACACAAAACACTTTGAAGAAATTCTAAGCCATGCCCCAACACTGTTCCTTGTAAACTGGATAGACACTCTGTAACTAGAAAGCAGCTGGCAGCCTCAGAACCTGATGAACCTCACAGTTTGAGCAGCCTAGCTCCAGCACTGGGTGAGGATGTGAGGACTAAGTGCAACTGTTTGAGGAAGCATTCTTGTAGTCGCAGGACACTTAGAGAAAGTGGAAATTAAAACATAAGCTACAAGGTAAATACTTCCAACACAATTAGGCCCCACTGTTGAATAAAGAAAGATATGTCACTGCTTGATAGATTTTAAAACATTTAATAGTCTTTCTATAAATCCAGGTGTGACTCTTATACATTATGTGCCACATAAAGCAGGTGATACTGAGAAGCAGCACTGAGGTATTCTTTATTTTTAAAATAGAAGGAAACAAAGTCTGGATCTAATTATTTTTACATTTATAAAAAAAAAAAAAAACGAAAAAGAAAAGAAAACAAAACAAAACAAAAAACCCAACACTGCTACTGCTTGGCTCTTTCGTAGTTTTGGGTTCTGAATACATTACAAGAGTCTAAGGAAAAGAGCATTATGATAGCATGAAGATTTTATGTTAAAGCTGTGCACATCCTACAGCAAGAGACCTGAGTGAAGGCATGCTGGTAACACATCATTTCTCAAAAGGATAATCGGGCTCAATTAAAATGGCAATATCGCACTGAATAGAAGAGTCCACATTTTATTCAATCTATTTCCAAATGTAGCTTATGGAAACTAGGGAACCTAATATAGCACCATTGAAACCATTCCTTACCCATCATGTTTCTGGTTCTGGCAAAAGGGTAATACCTGAAAGAATGCCAGTCTCATTTTCATGATTTGAAATTATTTCAATTAAAGTTTGCTTGGGGAGAGGGAGCATTATCTGAAGATCAGGAGCCATATGCATCCCTCCCTGTGGATCTGGAAGGGATGAGCTACATTCTTATTTTTATTTAAACCCAGAACCAAGCAGTAAGGACAACAATGTCGAGAGAAGAGCAACACAAGAACACAGGAGAATCTGGTGCATATCTTTATGATTACTAGCTGATTTAACAAAGTTTACAAAGATAAAACATACATGTGTATGTGTGCGTGTGCATGTTTCCCACTAACTGGCTTTAACACAGCACTAATCTGTCTTTGGGCTTCAATCTTCAGGGTGACTATGAAAGTGCTATACTGGAGCTTCCCCTAACTTTAAGCCACAATAAATTAGATTTCAAAATAATTTTAGGATGGTTTAAGTAAATTATTCTGGCTGACACATCTATTAATAAGAGGCTTTTTGAAGGCAGTGTCTTTGCCTGAAGGATGACATCAACTTAACAACTTTTCCTATATTTCAGCTTTGGGGTACTCTTAATAAACGTGAGCCAGTACAGTCCAACTCAAACAAAATATTTGAATGTCATTTCTTAAAGTGATGTCACAGTTTGTTTTTCTCATATTTAAAAGCATACATCTAAAAATGGTTTATTTTCAATTATTTACCCCTCAGAGTTAAATACCTTTTAAGTAATTAAATCCAATTGTGCCTGACAGTGTTTAAATCACTGTTCTCCAAGGGATCCCCCTGTGTGCTAGACCCTGCCTACGGGAGCCCACAGCTACAGTGAATGCTAATGGGGAACCCTGTCTCAGTTTGTGGGAGCAGGAAGGCCCCGCACACAGCTGGGCTTCCCGTGGTCAAGCACCACTTGATTGGACAGTGCTGGCTATGGAGGATCTAAAGACAGCCAATGTTTCCGAGAGTTTTCAGTGTGCACGCGTTGTCCACCTGTATGTAAGGACTTCATTTTCTGCATAGAGTGGTGACAACCATTGAAAGATAGCATTTTGCTAGCATGTCCCCAAGTGGGCACAAACAGAGACAACATGTGCCCTTGGTTCTGTCATACTGGCCTTTGACTGTGTTGGAGAAATAACTGTATAAAAAGTGCCCGTGAAACAAGGCAACAAGTGACACTAAGAAAGGGTGCAGTACTGTGAAGCAGGGCTGGACGGAGTTAGCGCTCAACAGTGTTTTCCTAAAGGGAGTTCAGAGCAGGAGGGAGGTGCAGGGAGGTCCGATTAACCCTCCATCCTGATGTTCAGTTATTGTCAGGGGAGAGTCACTGCAGGGCAGGGTAGCGACTGCCCCGAGAGCCAGTTCTCCAAGGACAAGATAATGATGTAATAATTTAACCACAGGAGACCAAATCACTAAGTAGGTAATGCAGAGATACAAATAAATACACAGCCATTTTATTTAAGAAACCCAGAGAACTGCTTTGGAACAAGTGTTTCTTCCAGTCACTGCTAAGTCCTATAAAATACTATTGTGATTGTCACTTAGTTCAGCACCTCAGTGTTTGCTGGTGGTGTTGATAGGATCTTAATAGTTTCCACAAACTATATACAGCTACAAACTATTTCACTAGGGCACCTTCCTGGGAAAACCCAGGCAGCACAGAAAATATTGTTAAGTACTCTAATCTTTCAAAGTAGCATTTCAGAAAAACAAGGAATGTAGTGTAGGATAAAAAATATGCAAAACAGTCACATGGAAAAAAAGAATTTTAATTTTTAAATATATAAGTTTGCTTAATTTCTGGTGAGCTGTTCAACACTGTTTTAAATATCCTGAATTAGTAACGATACCAACAATTTACCTCCGGTGTTTCCACAGGAGACATTAATATAAGACCAAATTATAGTTTTCTTCAACCAAAGCAGTCTTTCTCAGTCCTTTTTGTGCAAAAATATTACAAGAGCAACTCAAATGGGAACGCTGAAATGACATGCCAACATTTCAGGGCACATTTAAAACACTCAATAATTCTTGAAATTACTGTATCCTAAAATATTACTACCAACCGTTTATAGATTAGCTCTGTATATCTACTCAGACAGATGCATATTCCTAGACCTCTGAAAATAAACAGGCTCATTGGTCTCTTTTGGTGTCCACACAATAGGCAAGATAGGTTTACAATAGTGTTTAAATCAAACTACACACCTACAATCTCCTGACTCCACCACATTCAAAACAAGTCAGTTTATTTGGCTACCTTGAAATCACTCCCACAAACCTGCTACGGTTCACTGGATCTAAACATTTCTCAGAAATGTGTCATTTATAATCTCACCTAAGTGATGATTAGGGGATCCTTTAAAAATGGTTAATGCCTAAGATACAAACTTTATCTAAATGAATAGTTGCAATAAAGTGCTTATTACCTTTCAAAATGATGCTTTAGACTGTGGTATGCTGTTCTAAGTGTGTGCTAGTCCTCCCGTAAAGGATCCCCAGGCGTGAGAGTCTGATCTCACCTGTCTCAGAAAGCAGCAGCACTATCTTTTGGTAGGTAGGCTGATGATAGGCACGTTACCCATGCGGATGAGGCTGTACTAGGGCTAGGGCAAAAGGGGAGGGGGTTAGAAAAGTGGGCGGCGTGTGGAGGGCTCCTACTACACTCACAATTATATACAAATATATTAAATATGCTATAAAAATAGTCAACTCTTTTCCTTTGCATTTACTTCAGAAGCTCCTCTTAGAAGAGTGTTCATTCATCCAGACACACCTAAAAGGTCTTTCTCTCCAATTACTACGAAAATGGCAGATGCCTTTGTGCTGTTTCTTCACCACTGAAAAGTTCCAGTCAGTTTACTCCTGGCTGTATGCCCTCAGCAATATTAATATCCAGTGTTTATACCTCCCAGTGTGGACTCGTGCTAAGAACAGGACCACAGGTACTGGAGAGGTGATAGGCTTGAATGAGCTTTACACAAATGTATACCAACAAACCTTTAATCATTAAAGACACAGAAAAAAAGAAGTACTAAAAACTTGCCTCAATAAAGTGGAAACATTTTAAACACAGTAATATCCAAGTGAAAATATTCTACCTGTGTAGACTACTTTAAGGGTCCTTTCTAAGGCTTGAACAAGGCTCATCTCCCTCACATGATGCCCGTATACTGGACTGCTTCAGTGCTCCAAACTAACTTCAAGAAGACTGCTTTAAGGCAACGACCAACTACACATAGAACTCAAACACTAGTTTGCACAGAGTTTTCTATCACAAACTATTCAAAAGCATTGGCATTCTTTTGTTACTAGTACATCCCTAAGCCATGTCTAGTGACAGAAGAGCACAGCACTCTAAGGCTACCCTCAGTTTAGGACAGAGCTTGGGGAAGAGCCTTAGTGCTCACTTGCAGGCGACCTCACCTACCACATGTGCTGTCCTCCCATAGTTTCTACTCTTAAGGAGAAAAGAGGAGTCCTGCAGTGGCCAGGCTCTGGTTTGGCGCCAGCCTCCAGAGCAGCGCTGTGCTTCCTGCTCTCATCCTGTGTGGGCAGCAACCCGAGTCACCCATCAGAGGCAGTCCAGACAAGGTTCCTGCAGGGCAACTACAACCTATGTGACCTTCACCCTAACAATTTCTTAACTAAAAACACTGTCCAGAATCAAACTTTTTAAAGAAAAATGAATCCCCAGGAAATAGAGCAGGGGATACTAAGGGTTCTAAGAAGCTGAGAAGTGTTTTCTATTTGGTATCTTTCCATGATTTAAGATTTGGGGTTTCAGTCAACAACTTTGGCTACAGAATGAAGGCCAAGCAACACACGAACCTTCATCAGAATGCTGAAGTCTTGTAGGGAGCAGACAGAGACAGTTTGCCATCCAAAGAAACCAAGACTTAAGGAGCTATGAGGCAGCGAGTGCTGACAAGTGCTGCCCAGCATGACTCTCCATATGGACAGCAAAGTTGGCAGCTAGGAGCTCTTTTATCAACTGCTACTTTCAAGGAGGAAGGATGAACTGTGAGGAGTAACAGGAATTACATACATAATTAGTGTGTTGTATCCTGTTAGCTAAATTCTTATTACTAGGTATTGCCAAAAAATAAACGAGGCACAACTCAGATGACATGGAATGGCGTAAGATCAGGAAGGCAATTTGGAAGGGGACAAAAGCAATGTGGGTGCTCCATTTCACCATGTGTGTACAAGCTTGCTATACATGGATTCTCACAACTATTCCTGGTATTTGTGGGAATGTCAGCTAGAACTCCGTGATATGTTAGTTACTGACTGGTATCTAGCCACACTTCTTTTGCAGAAGGGTAGGTACCAATTTTCTTTGGTTGTTTTCTTTTTCGCCACTAACTTTCTAACTTAACTGCAGTCAGGTAAACAGGAAAACAAAGACACACTGAAGGATGAGAGCAACGGGAGGACAGAGACCCGAGCGAGGCCTGAGCCCCCTGAGCCCTTATCTAGCAATTCTGCATTAGGTTATTTTCACTGCTGAAAACCTTTGCTTGGCAACCTCACACCTGTTACTCACTTTCTTCTAAGGTCAAGTCTAGTCTGTCTCACTTGTCCTCCCTTTTCTTGGTAATGTTTATCTTCTATATTCTACTTACCTTTTGTTCTATAACTGCAAATTTCATTATTAGTACCATAAAGTCTTCAAAATGCTTTTTAAAATGTATATAATTCTGTTGGAGTTTATGACCTGTAGAGTATGATATTGCCAAATGAAATCTTAATTCATGTTTAGAAAGCATGTGAGTTACAATATTCTAGTGTTGCGATGAAGGTTAAAGACAGTTTGTACCCTTTCTCTGATCAAGTATTTACTGGTAATTCTTAAAGGACTACTTAGCTTTAAAGGAAGATACTAATTTTGAAACAATTTTGGGGTTACATGAACAACTATGATACTGCTAGGGCAGTCCAGGAGACACAGCAGTCTTCATGGGAACGTGAGAATGACACTGAGACCCACATGCTGCTAAAAATGTACTAAGGTTTCAAAACTGCTACTGAAACCAGACAATGAGTTCAAGATGGTGAGTTATCACCTGATTAAAATCAAGGCACTATGGGTTCCCCCCCCCCTCAAATAACCCTGAATCATTTCTGACTAAAAGAAGCATTGAAATTTTTAAGGATAATAAAAAGATTCCAACAAACCCTAAAAGTTAAAATTCCCACCATTGAGAATGTTAAAAAGTGCCTAAAATGTTTTGTGTGCAAATTTTACTCTTATAACTGAAACATTCTTGAAATCACTTTCAGGCTTGTTGAAAACCATTTACATAAATATTCCAACTATGAAATATATCAAAATATGTGATCAAACTCTCAAGCAACCATCTAAAATAAAGCAGTGCAATTCTATTTTCAAACATAATTGAAAAATAATGAAATAAGGGATATTTCTGAGTAAATGGAAATGTAGCAATAATTAAACCTGAAAGCACTCCATTCCCAGCAGCACGCTGACCCTCACTAACAAACTGTGACATCATAGCAAAAGCACGAACAGAAGACTGGCACCATGGGAAAAGTGGCCAGAACACTGCTGTGTTGTAAACAAAATGAAAACAAGAGGCTGCTATCAGTTTGTACATGGTGTCAAAATCTAATGAAATGTACTTGTTCCTGTGAGGGACAGACAGTGCTTTCATGCCACATACACCAAGTTTGTTTTCTCTCCTTCATCCAGACATACACACATCTATATAGAATCTGTACACAGAGAACTCAAACTTGCGCAAAATTCTGAAATTAAGGGCCATTCCATCATTATCTGAACAAGGAGAGGAGTTCGGGACGAGGACTACTAACTACTGGACTATCTTCATGGCATCTAAGCAAACCCTGGCAGTGGTGCGACCTCTGTAACATCTGATACCAGGCACAGAACACCAACACTGTTAGTGCTTTTCTCATTCCGTGAAGGTCACGATTGATAGTTGAGCTTGCTAGCATTTGGCAATATACTCTTTCTCCATCAAAAAATATCTGGTCAAAGAAACTGTCAGAATTGGCTGTGTCCCTCTAATCATCTCCCGCTGGCTGGTATTTAATGTACGTCTGTAGCACGGGGCAGCATTTCCCTACCGACTAATCCAGGAACTGGAACACTCAAGACTAATCTCACGAAACTGCTGAACTTCAAACCGTATGCCATCCGAGCATCTCCTTCTGGCCATCGCCTTCCTCTGTAGTGCCAGAGAGGAAGTGTGTGTGCTACTGTGGCTGGACCTTGGAGGGGTCCGTCAGGCTGTCAGTCCTGTGCCGACCAGGCTGGTGCTGCTGGTGCTGTGAAGGAGGGAAGGTGCTCTGTTGCAGTGGAAAGGCAGCGGAGAGGATGAGCTGTGTGGACGGGTTCCCATGCAGCAACCTAGACGTCTAAAAACACAGAGGATTATGCACCACGGCCTCATGCCTTCGCCCTGTCAGTTCACCCTGTCCACCGTCCATAGCAACAACTTTTCTCATCTTATATGCTAATCTAAAAACTATTCTTGGAAAACAGAAGCCTTGCCCTCTTTCTGAAAGCATAACAAAATACAATTTTTCAAAGGAAATCTTGCTGGGAATTTCATGGCGTAAAACACAATTTGTCTTGAGACAAACCACATATTTTTACTTTATTTCCTACAGTACCAAATTTTCAGCAGTAAAACTGGAGCAAGCTGTGTCTATAATATATGAATATTCTCTGGTCAGACCATGCACACAGGCCTGCTTGTTGGTAAAGAATCAAATCAGGGTTGAGAAAATTGCTTCGTCCTTGTAATCCCAGTATAGGTGAAGTGAAGATAGGGTCCTTGCGGTTCACTGGCCTGCCAGCCTCACCTAGTAAGTGAACCCCAGGTCCCATGAGACCGTTTCAAAACAAAACAAAATAAAACAACCCCCCCCCCAAAACAAGGTAGACTGAGGAACACCATCTGGGGTTGACTACTGGCCTCCATACATTTGCACTTGCACACACACGTGCGTATGTGCCCTATGTGCCCCCTGCCCCCACCACACAATAAGCGCAGGCTTGAGCTATTCTACTTGCAGATGTGTGACTCAGCTGACCACTTCTCCCAGCCTCAGCCTTTTCATTTAGTGAAAGTGAATGAGTACTATGCTGAGTTTGTACAAACATTAAAGAAAAAGGAGGGCACAGCTGGAGGCTGCAGTTCTGTGTGGCTATATGAGGTAACGGAATAAAGCAACAAAAACAAAGCGCCACCCCCGTCCCCAATGATTTGCCATCACTAGTCCACACTGTGATTTCACTTCCCACATCTGATCTTAAGTCTTACTTTTATGAGTCTGTTTCTTTCACATTTTAACTTCTGCCTGTTTGCTACTCCATAATTCTGATACACAAAGAGGGACTAGCTGAGAGAATGAGAAAATTTTCAAGTAAAGTACACACTTGATGCAACACTTCTGAACTTAAACTGAGGCTAAAGTGGGTGACTGATATTTGCAACTATGTATAGAGAACACATGCACACAAACACAGGAGTCTTACACCGTAAGATAAGAAAACATGTCATGGACTTTGACAATTTTTCTTCTTGACTTGTTACTAGAACAAGTCATTGTTTTCATGTTTTTTAAAAAAATTATTTTTATTCTATGTGCATTGGTCTAAGGGTGTCAGATCCCTTGTAACTGGAGTTACAGACAGTTGTAAGCTGCCATGTGGGGACTGGGAATTGAACCCAGGTCCTTTGAGAGAGCAGACGGTGCTCTTAACTATTGAGCCACCTCTCCAGCGCCCCATGTTTTTAATTTCTGTAAAGATTTATTTATGTCTGTATATGAGTGTTCTATTTGAATGTATGCCTTCATGACAGAAGAGGATATCAGATCCCATGATAGATGGTTGTGAGCCATCATGTAGTTGCTGGGAATTGAACTCAGGACCTTTGGAGAGCAACTAGTAGTCTTAACCACTGAGCCATCTCTCTTGCCCTAGAACAAGTCACTGTAAGACAAAAGGGATTTATAGCATTTGCTTCCCTGACTATGACACAAATACATTTTCAAAGAGGTCCATTAGAAAAGCCAAAGTATGTATTTACTACCTGTATAAATACATATAAAAAACATTACCTATCTAATATGCCTATCTAGTGATGGCTCTGTTTGGGGGATGCATGTCTGTGCTGGGGATAAGGAAGAAGAGAATGTTCACTGTATTAAGAGTAATTTTTAAACACTTATCTACTGTGTTTGTATGTGCACAGGCCAGGGTTCACATACGGAGAACCAGGAACAACCTGCAGGACTTAGTTCTCTCTTCCCACCGTGTGGGGTCTGCAGACTGACCTCAGGACATCAGGCTTGGCAGAGAACACCTTCACTGACTTAAGCATCTCCCTGGCCCCAGATGTCCACTCTTTAAGAGCCTGTCCTCTTTGATAGATTTAGAACTGAGACCTTAAGGCAAATCACATCTTTTAAGCCTCTGTCTAATTCTCATAGGATTGTAGCTATATATACCAATATTTATTATATTCACCTAAGTAATAGTCTAAGACTGGTTTTATTATTTGTAATAACAGCTAACCCAGTTATTAATTGTAAAAGTTCAGACTTAAGCCCTATGAATCCTGTGGGTATGGCTTGGTCATATTTCTGTAATGAGGCTGTTTCAGAATTCCTCATTGTCAAAATAAGAATCTATCTAGCTCAGATGGACTCGAGTGGAGAAGCCACCAGATTCACCAACTCTCAGTCTGGAAACCAGCTCTGCTGGTTCTTTGCTGAGGATCCCTACCCTGAGGATCTTCTGGATCCTATGGAGAGGCAGACTCTATGATTCATCTACATGAGATCTGTGTGGGTTTTGTCATTAATGTCCTATTACATTTGCCAATATCATGGTTATCAATGACAGCTAGCTTTTTACTTTTCAGTACATTCCTTTTTTAAAAGGCATAAAGTATGAGCTATTATTACCGCCGATGTACCACTGAGGTCTGACATGTGCATGTGGTGCAGCAATGACCAGTTGAGGGCACCCTGACTTTAGAGCCTAAGTTCTAATGATAACCTACACTGCTCCTACACTGTAGTTCTCCTCTGACGTTAACGTTTAACAAGAAAACTCTAATAAGCTGGCATGGTGGTGGGTGCCTGCAATGCAGCGTGTCAGGGGCAGAGGCAAGAGCATCTGTGGGTTCCAGGCCGGGCAACAACACCAGGTAACAAAACAAAAGCACAATCTGAGGAAACTTAGTGTGATGAGTCAGGTAACCCTGGGCTGAGGAGGAGAAGCTTTGTGATGCTCCTACCCAATGAAGAGCATAGTTTGATGGTATCTAAGAAAGAAGAAATGGGGCTTTTTATTATATTTTGGAAATACTGGCCTGGGAGAGGAAGTAGGTAACCATGGGCAGGAAGAAGGCCTCCTACTCTACCTAGAAGTACAGAGAACTAAGTGTGGCTAGGCGAGACTTTTAAAAACTTTCCAAGACTGATGGGGAGACCTGGTGGCACTCAGAGGAAGGATAGCAGGCTACCAAGAAGAGACTTGACACCCTATGAGCATATACAGGGGGAGCATATACAGGGGAGAGCATATACAGTTTCTCAACGTTTTCTAACTCATGGAACAAGCTGCACACTTCTGAGATGCGTTTGGGCAACTTCGTCTGAAACGGGTTTTTTGCCTAAAGAGACTTGCACTAGAACGCACTAGTTTTGCCTATGTGCCCAGTAGTACAGATTCTGAGTACGTAAGTGTGTTTGATGAAATCAACATTTCTCTTGCTTCCCTGTGAGTAGGGAAGCTCAGGTTTCGTCACAGTAGCTCCTCAGTCACAGTCATAGGGGAGGGGAGTAAGGGGAAAATGGGAGGGAGGGAGAAATGGGAGGATACAAGGGATGGGATAACCATAGAGATGTAATATGAATAAATTAATAAAAAAAAACATAAAAAAAACTTTCCAAGACTGAAGAAGAAAAGATGAACCAGCCAATCACAATGTTTTCATTTTTATGGATATTTAAATCCTATAATAAGCTTTTATAGGTGTTCCAGATCCACTAAAAAACCATTCATTTAACATCTAATCTGGTTATAAAACAGCCAAGGCAGCTTCCTCAAGGGGAGTTACCTGTAAGAACTGCTGTGGAGGTTGGGTCATCTGAGCCTGAGATGGTTGCTGAACTGAAGGAAGCTGCTGTTCCTGGGAACCCTGCTGCTGCTGCTGCTGCTGCTGCTGCTGTTGCTGCTGCTGCTGCTGCTGCTGTTGCTGCTGCTGCTGCTGTTGTTGCTGCTGCTGTTGTTGTTGCTGCTGCTGTTGCTGTTGAGTTACCGACAATGTCTGTGCCTGCTGCTGTTGTGTGGCAAAGGTAGGATAGGCAGTCACCACCTGGCCCATGAGCATGGTACTTGGTACCATGACGGCCCCACAAGCTACAGGAGCAGTTACTAATTTGGTCACAAGTTGCTGACCTTGAGAAAATCTGTGAGAGAAAACAAAATGGAGTCAAAAGGATGATGCATAACTCAAGTCAGCTGAATATTTATCTCAGATAATAACCAATGAAATGGTTCATTTATTCTATAAAAGCCTATGTTCCTAGTTTCTGTTTTCAGAGATTCTCCTTGAAGGCTAGGGGTATAGCTTAGTGGTAGAGTGTTTGCACCGCAGATTGGAAACAATCTCCAGCACCAAAAGTAATTTTAATTTTAATTTTAGTTTTGGCAACCCAAGTACCCACTGACAGAATGGCTAAGCAAAGTGCTATACACACTTGGCCTTAAAAAGGATCTGATGTGTGAAATACAGATGAAGCCTGAGAAAATTAAGGGAAACAAACTTGTTAGAAAAAAACAAATACTGGGTAATAAATTGATATGATGTACCTTCAGGCAGTCAAGGTTATATAAACAGGAAAGAGAATGGAAGTTGCCAAAAGCAACAGGCAGGAAAGTTAGACACTGTCTAAAGAGTTTGAATTTGGAAAGGTGAAAAGTGTTCTGAAGATGGTTGGGGTGACTGATGATGTCATGTGGATCAGACACGTGGATGTTGTCTCAAGGCCACTAAACAGCACGCTTTAAGTGATTAACACGGAAATTTTTGCTATATAAAGGGGAGGGGAATAAGGGGAAAATAGGAGGGAGGGAAGAATGGGAGGATACAAGGGATGGGATAACCATTGTGATGTAACAAGAATAAATAAATTAATAATAGTAATAAAAAGAAAGCACAAAAAAAATTAATTAAAAAAAAAGAAAAGTTTAAGTTTGTAAAAATGAACTTTTTATAAAACAGCAAAGTACATAGGAGTTAAATATGGTGAACATGGCTCACTTATTACACTAGCACATAATTTGTGAGCAAATTAAAACTACCACAAAATAATGCTCTATAATTTTACATCTATAAGAAAACTTATACTCAAGGAAAAATGACATTTTTAAGGATAAGTTGAAGTGACATTTATCAACCCAGCATATTACTTCTTCTGTCAGAATTTACTGATTTTTCTTCTCTGCCTTTTCCTTTCAACTTTGGTGACAGAATTACTTGTGTGTGCCTTTCCTGTGAGATGAAGTTCAGTCCTAACACTGTGAACGCAAGGGAATAGACATGACTACACAGACACACAGACACACACAGAGAGAGAGAGAGAGAGAGAGAGAGAGAGAGAGAGAGAGAAGTCTGGTACAGATATGTGTTTTATTATTAACACAGTCCACATGTCAAAAACAATTACCATTTATTTATTATTTCTACAGTGCCAAGGACTGAACAGTGAGCTACTTGCACTCTACCACTGAGTCACACACACCTCTAGTCCATTAAAAAATGTATGCTGAATTTATGGCAGATCTTAAAATTTAAATTTTGTAGTACATACTTCAGGACCAAATGCTTGGGTGTAAAAGAAAAGAAAATAATAAAAAATTTCTACATAAATCAAGTTCAAAGAAACAACAATCGCAGTTTGCTTAGTCACAGATGTGCTAAGTGTCAGTTTCTCTGCCACAGTATATAAAGCCCCATGACACAGCAATAAATGCATAAACAATACTCTAACCATCTCTGGCACCAAACACACTCTTTAATGTCTACTGGCTTACCTCGCACGGACACATAGCTGGTTCTCTGCTCTAACGCCTCTCTGAACCCTCGGCCATGTTTCTTTATAATATAGGCCAACAAGCTCTTCTGCACAACTTTTCCTGACCACACTTTTCATTTGCTTTCTCCTACCCATAAAGCTCATTTGCTCCCCTATAAAGTCCAGCAGATATTTATCATGCCTACTATTCATGAGCTGGTTATCCTTTTATTTTTATTAATCTAGCATTCCCTGTGGGGGGGGGAGCCTTTAAATTTCCTTTGAAATTGTCCATTCCCTCCCCCCTAAAAGATATTTACAAATGGTTGATAGACTACATCCTCCAAAAGTCATGTCAGCATTCTAGTTTAGTGTCTTTCTTCTTTGACTTTAAAATCATCTTCTGGCTGGGAAGGTACATGATAGCAGTGTGTGGTAGGCCTAGCATACAGAAGGCTCTGGGTCCAACCACCAGCAAACTCAAACAAAAATCAACCCTCAGAGAGCATTCCTTTGGCACATTCTTAACTTTCCTAAACTATAACTACTATGCTATGGTTGGACTTTTAAGCTGAGGAAGATGAGCTCCAAGGAACAACAGGTCTCTGCTCTCGCTGCCTGTAAAACCTTGCAGCTTCCTTGGTCTGAATATTATTATCTTTAAAAAAATCATACTGTTCAATAAAAAAGCAAAATATGTACGCAAGCATCATACTTGTAGTGAAGGAATTAAAAACATAAAACTATTTCATATCAGTACTTAAGACCACAGAGACAGTATAATTAAAACCAGATCCCTGTGAACTGTATTTATCCAGCTAGTCACACTTCTTACTCAATACACAGCTGCCTGCTTGTCTTCAATGGTTGCATTACTTTAGGCATTTAAGCTTTGAAGCCACATTAGCCATCTCCTCTGCTGTGCACTTGGTCAATCTGACACTTAGGGAAATAAAGGAAGATACTAATACATATTTAACAACTTCTGAGTAGAAAGATGAGCTATCCTACTGTTACTCTTTTAGCACCTTTATGAAGAAGACCTGAGGAGTACTTACTGAGCCTGTTAAAGCCTGTGTGACAGTTACCACTACCTGACAGCCCAGCTAAAGCCCTGTGTGACAGTATGCTACAGTGTGGTTTTCTACCTGACAGCCCAGCTAAAGCCCTGTGTGACAGTATGCTACAGTGTGGTTCTCTACCTGACAGCCCAGTTTCAGATGAAAAATAAAATTTGATGTTATTCTATAAAGTCTTTATAATAGATATGATATTTATTTGAAATTTTTAAAAAACTAAAATTGTATGGTAAAAAAAAGAAAATTACTGGTTTTGGGAAAAAAGACAATACTAAGGACTGAACTGAGTGAGGGCCCTGCCCATGCTAGGCAAGTTCTCTATTCCTGGGTTATCTAACTAGCCCATATATATTCATTTTTATGATTTTTACTGTGTTTGCTGCATACATGCAGGCATGGAGGAGACCAGAAGAGGTCATGAGCCCCCATGCAGCTAGAGTTAAGGTGGCTGTGACCTGCTGGGGATGGGTGCTGGGAACCACACTCATCTTCCTGGAAGAGTAGCAAGTCCTCTTGAGTGCTGAGACATTCCTCCAGACCACAGAGGTTTCTTTTCAGTCAATCAATTTACAACTCTGAAAATAATAAACGACATATGACAACTACCTTATCTGTCTGTCCTGAGTGAACGTGGTTACTGTGGCACTCTGGGTACTGTTCTGTGGCATACTAGATGGAATCTGGACCATGCTCCCAGCAGCAGGCTGAGAAATCACCATTGTGTTGTACAGTGGTGCTGTGAGAGTGCTTGGCGTCTGATTGGGAAGAGATGTTTGCTGGCTGTGTCCACTCATTACATTCTGTTGACTCTGCTACAAAAGAAGATTTTACAGACATTACCTAACAATTATAGAATGCTTATACTATTAGCCATTTAACAATGGTGACAGAGCAGCAAAGGCCTGGCAAAATGTAAGTACTCTAGGAGAAACCTAGACTGACTTGTAGTAACCGACAGTCTGGATCCTTCAATGGAAGGTAAGCTGGCCCTTTAAAAGAACAGCAGTTGTCTGTTAAAAGCAAGTCAGTGATAGTCACACACTTGTCTGTTTTTCAAATAAAGTAACAGATGTACACTAATTGACTGCCAGAACTCTACAGAACCATTAAACCACTCCTGCTTCCCCAGCAGTCCATCAGTAGGTTTGTTACTCAGCCTCTTTTGCAAATCAAAGCCTTTTCAACATACATAAAGTCTGCAAGATATAAGAACCTGGTATAATCATTAAACTAGGTCCTTAAACAAATCACAAAATGATTAAATACTAAAAATATTTAACAGAACCATTTTCTACAAAATATTTTAATGAACACTATGAATATTTTACACTCTAAATTTTATTAAAATTTAAAAGCTGGTGCAACTAAGCTTTTTTAAATAGATATTTTAGTGGATTACCTGAGTTGATGTACTCTGTAAAGTCTGTTGTTGTATCATGTGCTGGTTGGTGCTGATATGTCCAGGGTTCATCCCACTTTGGATCTGGTTAGCAGGGACAACTTGGCCTTGCATATTTACAGGTGTAAGTTGATGGATATTAGAATTTCCAGAGGAAAGTTGAACAGAACCAAAATTCAATCCGGGGTTTGATTGTTGCAAAAACATCTTTGAAAATAAAGATTGCATTTCAATGAACTTCTTTGGCAGCAGAAGGCTCAGCAGGCACAAGTGCTCCAGTGCCTGCGCCACAAGCCTGATGGCCTGAGTCAGTCCCTTCAGTCCATGGTGGAAGGAAAGACCAGACTCCAAAGAAGTATCTTTTGACCTCCAGACATACTCTGTGGCACATATATGCTCTCACACACACAGACACATAGACACACAGAGACACACACACTGATTTTTAATTACATATTTCTGGGGGTGCTGGGAATCAAACTTAGGGCCTCAAGCATTTTAGGGTAAACTCTCTACCAGTGAGCTACATTCCAAGCTTAAATAAGCTTTATAGGTTAAAAAAAAAAAAAAAAAAAAAAGACCAAGGAGAACACTAAACGAAATCAAGCAGAATATAATAGTCAAATAATCAGTCATGAGGACATTTTGTGTGAAAAATGATTATAGCAATAATAACAATATAGTATGAGGCTACACACTTTCACTCACACACAACAACTGTGTTACTCAGAGCACCTCACAGGGCTGCTGCTGACAGCCTTGGACCATCCATCACTGAAGTCACTAACTGTATACAAAAGCAGTGTTCTCCTAGTTTCGCTTCAGCAAACCTCAGTCCCCTAGACTGTCCTGTTAGCTTAGTATTAAGTATCTTAGTCAGGTAATAGGAGTCATATTTATTGGTATTTTATTTAAACTATTATAAACTCTCTACCTCAAAGGTTCTATAATATATAGCTTTCATATTATGGATTTGAACTTATTAGAATTTAGAGATTATTAGCTTAAAAAATAATGATGCTGACAGAAATGAACTGGGAAAAATATCCTCCTTGCATCTGACTCTTATGAAAATCAAAATGTGAACGAGGTTCTCTGTGCTCAGAATAACTGACCTGCAGCCCTTGACCATGGACCATCTGAAGTTGTTCTTGAATTTTCCTTAGTTCTTCTTGTTGCCGATGAATATTTGCCTCGATCATCCGTGTCCGCTGCTCCAGTTGGTCTTTTAGATGCTGCATGGCTCCTAACTGAGCTGAAAACTGAAACTGAAGCAGTACATGTAAAGAAAGTATAGCATATTTTAGAATTCCCTGGTTCCTAATAGCTGTGCAATGTGAAAAGTAAGCAGTGCCATGAATCAAGAACGTTAGCTTCCAAGCTCCCGTCTGTACTCTGCTTTGTGGAGCTGGACCTCAGCATCACAGGATGCTGGGGCAAATGCCACTGGAGGAAGCTGCAAAGGAAGGCGCTTGTCTTTTGGGTGCTGGTGTTGGTCCTTCTTCAGGTGCCAGTGGGTAGCTTCCCCTGAATTTCATCCAGAAAGCTTCAGTATGTCAGCAGACATACTGCCTTCTGGCCTCTCAGTTGGCCTTTCTACCCAATGATGAGGTCCATATAAGCCCCTGTGGTGCAGGGTGAAGCATTTAGGAGGCTGCGTCAGTGTGTCCCTCCCCGCTGCTCTCCCCTGACTCGTTAGTGGTGGTTCTCGTGTCTCCTCCCCCTCCCTCCTCCTCTTCTTCTTTTTCCTCCTCCTCCTCTTCTTCTTTTAAAGTTACAATTTACTACCTGGAAAGAGGCACATGCCATAGAATGTGTGTGCCAGTTGTCCAACTGACAACTTGGAAGAGTCAGTTTTCTCTTTTGGGGTACAGAACTCAGGCTGCCAGGCTTACAGCAGGGGCCTTTCCTTACCCACTTCTCCATCTGCCTTGCCCTCCTATTCTTTTATTTTTTTTAGAGATTCTTCTTTTACTTACTAGCTAACACATTTTTACATTACTCCTGCTTGAATTCCAGTATGCTTTTGATTTATCTTGAATGATGACAAGAACAAGCTACAGTTAGACGACATGAGTGCTTCCAAGTGTGGCGGTACACACCTTTAATTCTTAACATTTGGGAGGCAGAGGCAGTTAAGTCCCTATGAGGTTGAAACCAAAAAGTTCTAGGCCAGCCAGAGCTACGCAGTGATTCTTCGCCTTCAAAAAATAAAAATAAAATAAAGCAAAGCAGGAAGGAAGGAAGAAAGGGAGGGAGGGAGGGAAGAAGAGAGGAGGGAGGGAAGGAGGGAAAAGAAGAGGGAAAGGACAACCTGAGCTCACACTGTAGCTCAACAACTTAGTACAACAAGCTCTTCAGTTGCTCACTTCACGTCCACATTTTACCATATGAGAATGTACCCCGCACCTGGATGAATCCATAGCAAATTCTGTCATCTCTAGAGTCCCCTCTGTGTGTACATCAGCAGAATTATCCAAAGTTAGGCAGGAGGATCACAAGTTCAAGACCTACCTGGGATACAGAGTGAGTTCGCGGTTAGCCTGGGCAACACTGTAAGGCCCTGTCTTAAAATAAAAAGTGAAAAGAAAGGGCTCGAGGGCTCAGATACAGAGAGCATCAGTCTAGAATGGTCAGGCTCCCAAGTTCGGTTCCCAGTGCTCTCCTTCCTCCCACATTTCAGTCACACATCTTCGTGACAAATAACCAATATTTCATTCTGATGTTATTGAAAAATATGTATAATATTTTTCAACTGACCAGTTTAAACCATAGTGTTTTAAAGGCTAAGGAATTCTAAGAAATTATGAATGAGTGCACACATGAATGAAAATGGTCACTCTACATTCAAGGTTTTCAATCTTCTGGTTTCTACGTGCAATTAATAAGCAATTAACTAGACACACCCGATGACTCACTACTCATTTAATTATTTCCATGAATATTGTATACTATATAATACCAGAGCATTTCACTTTATGGGAAATCTATCTTCAAAGTTTCCTGCAGTGAACTGCGGCTAGAAGTAAGAAATATCCATCTTACCCTTTCATATTCTATCTCCAAAAAATATGAGTTTGTGCTAAAGACACTGAAGACTACTTTTATTTTCTTGAAAGGATGGATACACACACACACACACACACACACACACACACACACACACACACACACACACATATATCCTTGGCTGGACTAGAACTCTCTTTCATAACACCAGGTTGGTTTCAAACTTTTGGTAATCCTCCTGCCTCTGCCTCCCAGGTATTGCACCATCATGCCTGACTTCTGCATGAAACACTGACTTTTGAAGATGGCAATGACAAACTGATACTATGTATTAAATTCTGCTAGGCTTGAGAGACATTACAAATTTAGTACTTCAACTTCCTTTTTAACATGCTTTTTAAACATGTTATATAGTCATACATATTTTTATTGTAACTAAGTTACTTTTTTCCTACAGGTAAATGTCATGTTGTCACATTGAAAGCATTTCTACTAAAAACAAACCAAAAAATAGAAGCAAGCACAGAATACAAGATAACAGGAACAAAACTTAGTTTTACTTAGTGAATGAAAACATGAAACCAAATGCTTAGTAGTATTTTTGACATAGTATATATTACTTATATATTTCATGAAAACACCTCTATAAAGATGTTAACAATGATTAACTGATAACCTGAAATTAAAGAACAAACAAAATTAAAAGTGTATCTTTCAATTCTTCAAAATAAAGAAGATCTGAAGATTCAATTTAATATTTAATAATATAGTACTGTTGGGCTGGAGAGATGGCTCAGTGGTTAAGAGCGCTGCCTGCTCTTCTAGAGGTCCTGAGTTCAATTCCCAGCAACCACATGGTGGCTCACAACCATCTATAATGTGACCTGATGCCCTCTTCTGCAGATAAAGCACTCATATACAATAAATAAATAAATTTTTAAAAATTAAAAAAAATATATACTGTTATAGAGCTCATAACAGGATTTAGTGCCAAATAAAATAGTCAGAAGATTTCCCACTGTGTTTATTACTATTCAGTAGAGTTCTCAATGTTTCTGAATTGTTGGATTAGCTATAAATCAGAAGAAGCTACTCAGTAGTGCACTGGGGATTCCTTTTCTCTTGCTAATTGCAGCACTCATGCCTCCTCTGCACTCAGGCCATCTCACATTTCTAATCATCTTTCCTTTACTTTTGTTGTTTGTTGTTTTTCTTTTCTTTCTTTTGAGGCACTGTACTCATGTAGTTCAGGCTGACTGTAAATTTACTATGTAGCTAAGGATAAACTTGAACTCCTTTTTTTCCTACTTCCATCCCCCACATTAGGATGCAGGCATATACCACCACATTTGCCTTCTTCCACTTATTTAAGCTGCATTAAGGAACCGAGTCATATGTGTAAACTAAATAAACATGGCATTTAGTTTTATGTTATTCTTTCTAGATCAAGCAGCTTGTTAATACAGACATCACAAATGCTGTCAGCATCTCTGATACATATATCTCAATATATACACAGAACTCAATAAATATCCCATATGCAAATAAATGAATTAATATGTAAATATAATCACTCAAGTCTTCCAATACCCATAGGAAGAACAAAATGAACTAAGCATATTTCATGTTTAACATTATCATACTTGTAGACTGTTGTTATATGTAAGATGCTAAGCACAGTGAGCACTAAGATTCTCTGTTGTATAATACCATCATGAATCTTCTAAGATACATGTGCCCATGATGCTGTCTAGTGAAAGTCCAGTGATACCCCAAAACACTGTAAATAACAAAAATGTCCCTACATATTGTAAATACTTTTAATTAATATTCAGTACATTTATAACTATATGTATTTATATATACATACGTATAAAACTGCTTTAGCGTAAATGCAATTATCATTTGTAAATGCTCAACCAAAACAAACAAAAATACCTGTGACATGCCTTGTGGAATTGGTAAATTTGTAGCTTGAGACATCACTGGCTGTGTTAATGATGGACCAACAGACTGGGAATTTATGGACTAGAAGCAAAACAGAAAATGAAAATGAAGTGATGCCCATATTCACCTGAGTTCTTCCACCACAACAAATACAATGTGCACATCACCCAATGACAACCTTGTCCTTTGTTGAGTATGAAGTATGCTGCGCCTTCTACTCTTTTATCTTTTCTGTGGCGCACAGCACAGGCCCTTGGATGTGCACTCCACTGAAAGGTGAGTGGACTGAACTGAAGGCAACTGGAACTGTATTAAGACTGTATTAGATCTTTTTCACAATTAAAAACAAAAATCTAGAGGTTTACCTGAAATATGGGAAAGATTTTGAGTGTTCTTTATCAGCAAAAATTCTGATCCTTAAAGAAAGTGCACTTAGACATCTGTGACCACCTCAGTGAACTCCTGAAGGGGCTATGACGTTAAGTCAAGAGCTCACCTGACTGCTGAAGGATGACCTCCGCGGTGCCATCTTTTCATGAGCTGGCAACTGCTGTCTGGGAGGAGTGCTAGTATCAGTAGGGATCTTTGTCGGAGTTGCTGAAGTTAGTCAACAGAGAACTGAATTAGTACCTATGTCAGTTTTGAATGGTAATCTCAAAATATACTCAATGAATAGAAACAGCTGCTAGTTTCCTGTTATTAGATAAAAGTGAAAACCATGCCTATAAGAATTTTAATTTCTTCCTTTTTAAGAACAAAGAAAACATGCAAAATAGAAAAACTTTAACAATAGTTCCTCCCATCACGCTCAACACCCTGAAAAAACAGGCTTCAGTCTCCCTGCAGATATAAACATCCACGCACAGAGCCCTTCCATCAAATAACATAGTATTCACTGAGCGTGTAGGCACATTCTTCTGTGAAACTCAAATCCACTCCACATTACTTCCAATACTTAGCATAACACATACTTGAGAACACTGCTGTAGTATTACTTAGAAAATAACGCCAAGGAAAGAAGCCTGCGCATGCTCATTGCAGGCACAATGGAGGAAGCGTTTTCTACCATATGCTGTAGATGCAGAGCACCCACTATAATTTAAAATCAGTTACGCAAGTCTTCATAAAGTGAAGACTAGGGCTGGACTCTAGCCACTAAAGTAATGGCTCAGTGGCTGATAGCATATGTTACTGCAGAAGACCAGGGCTCTGTTCCCATCACCCATGTGGTGGCTGACAACCACCCATAACTCCAGATCCAGGGATCTGATAACCTCATTTGACTTGCACGGAGACCAGGCATAACAGTGACACATGCAGACTAAGCACTCATACAGCCTTAATTATCTGCCTTTATAACAAAATACAATAGTTTTTCTCTTGTTATAACCTGAAAGTTAGGTGGAACATCACCACCTACATATTATCACTTGATGGCCTTAACTCTTTTCTAAAGACAAATAATTTGCTTCTTACTGAAAGCCTCTACTTCAAAACTAAAAACACTAGAATTGGAAGACACACTTGACAAAAGTACTGATGTCAGCAACACAAATAATTTAGAAGAATTGTTTGAAGCGCGCTTGTTTTCAGGTGAAAGCACCTACAGGAAGGGTCTGAGACTGCTGTGTGAGATGACTTTCTTGAGCTTCTAGAGGAGGCAGAAGGAGTTGGGCTGTGTTCAAACCTTTCCAGTGCTTCCTTGAGACTGACTGTATTTATACGATTGTCAGATCCAGAATCTTGGCTCTAAGGAGACAAGAGAAAAAGAAATATTTTCTTATTGCTCAAAGCAGAGGTCCAAGACAGTTTTATCAGGGGCTGGAGAGACAGCTAGTGTACAAAAGCACTTGCCATGTAAGCATGGGGACCTGAACTTGAATACCCAGAGCCCACCCAAAGCTGGGCACAGCGGAATACCTCGGTGATGCCAGCACTCTCGTGGTTAAGATGGAGACAGGGACGGGTGACAGTCCCAAAATACAAGGCACAACTAGACTGGTGTGCACAGCAAAAAACCAAGAGACTGTTTAACCTAAGGCACTGTGAGGAATGACATTCTGTTCTCACACACACAAAATGAAAATTAAAAAAAAAAATCACATCATATGTAGTTTTTGTTTAAAATAAGTTTAAAAGTGTGCATATATGTGTGTGTGTGCGCGTGCGTGCGCGCGTGCTAAGTAAGAAAAAAATCTCATTTTAATACTGCTAAAGTTTGGCTTCATTCTCTATTTAGAAAAATAGCAGGACTCAGATTATGCTAAAAAATTAACTCAAAATGGGCCGAAAATATAATGATATTATGACCTAAAACTGTAAGATCCTTTAAGAAAACATAATGAAATAGATTTACCAGTAAATTGGAACTCACAAAATTAAAAAACATATATGCATCAAGAAATACTACCAACAGAATAAAAATAATTCCTAAGAGAGGAGGTATTTATACATAATTATCTGATCAGTACTTAAGATCTAGAATATAGAACTCCTTAGAATTCAGCAATGACAACTCAATTATTAAAAATGGAAACAGAACACATCATGTGTGATGAGAGACACTTGTGTTTGTTGCTCAGACAAGGTCTCACACTACAGGCCACAAACCTGTGACAATCTTCCTGCCTCAGTTTCCTAAAAACGAAGATTACAGGAGTGAGCAACTGTACCTAGAGCTGGTATACACCTTTAAACAGCATTTTCAAAGGCTAATAAGAGATCATCTGATCTCAGCTGGGCAACACAGCAAGATGCCCTGTCCAAAAACAAACAAAATTCCCAAACAAAAAGAGACCATCTTGGACATGGTGCACAGCCCTGTAGTTGAAATACTTGGGATGGAGAGGCAGGACGATGAGAAGTTCCAAACCCTCCTTGGCTACATAAGCAGTCCACGGCCAGCCTGGGCTGTATAAGACTCTCCTTCCAAAACATAAACCAAAACAAAAACCCAAACCAACCAAACACACAGAAGCCAAGAACAACCACCACCACCACCAACAACAACAAAAACCCAAAGACAAACAAACAGAATAGATAATTGAATGAATAGATAAAGAAAAAAGGGGGGACATACATACATCTCCAAAGAGGACATAAAACAATCACCAGATAAATTGCTCAAACTTACTCATCAGTGATCATCAAAACCAATCATGCTCTCTCATGCCTTATTAGAAAGACGAGAATCCAAAAGCCCAAGCCAGACACTTGGGTGGTGGATCTCTGTGAGTTTGAGGCTAGCCTAATCTATATAGTGGGTTCCTGGCCAGTCAGGGCTACACACACATACACATACACACACACATCCCTCTACCCCCCCAACCCCCACCCACCCACACGCTGTTTCAGAGCGTACATAAACGCCAGTATGTGTAAATGCCAACTATTTGATCTCAAAGTTGTCGTTCTGGGATGGAGGGCATGTCACCTAACGCCTTTCCTCTTCCTTCGTTACTCACAGCTCTTCCCAGCCTGCATGTGAGTCCACTTCTCACTGCTTCTCAGCCTCTCAGCCCTTCTACCCACCTTCAACGTCCGTAAGAAGTGACTCTGCACTTTCTACCTTAGCACTTACTAGTTCTTTACTCACCTGCTCTAAACACCAGACCTCACCAGCTTCCTATAGGTCCCATCAGAAGTGGGAGTTTCCTGCCTTCTTAAGACGCTGGGACCACAGCTCCATAGGATAAAGAAGCCTTTCTATTAACTCGGCCACACTTTCCTGCCTTCCATCCTTAAGCTCAGGGGTGTGGAACACTCATGCTATGTCACATGGTTTCTTGTGGTCATGTATTAATCTTGTGGTGACACTCTAACTTCTGGCTCAGTGTTCCTCCATAATTTGTAATCCCAATCACCTCTGCTCAAGCCCGGACCATGAGTTCTTTTCCTCGGTGTCCCCTTCAAAACCCCCCACTAGTCTTCAGCCACTAATTCCTGGTCATACTTCACAGCCAGTGACCTCAGTCCAAGCAGCCTCATTTTTGATCAAAACCTGCCACATTTTCTACTCATGCCCATTAGCACCCTAACTCCAACAATCTCCTGTCTAATTAAGTTTTATTTAGCAAGACCTTCAATTCCTTTTTAGAAGCAAATGAAATTTTAAAATGGTAAATTCAAAATAAAAATTATAAATTGCAATAAAATATCTCTCACAAATTATTAAGAAATGAGATATTTTAAAAAGAGACTGTAAGAAACATACTTTGTCAGCAGCTGCCTCAGGAAGAGACTCTTCAATGCCAAGTTCTCGCCGTCTTTCAGCCCTAACTTCTGCATAACTACAAATGAAAGAATCAAATTTTAATGTTGCCATTTATTCAAAATACTGCAAAGATGCAACCAATTGGTGTTTGTTATGTATCTTACTTGACCATCTGTAATTCTGTACAATTTTCTATGTGCTAAGCAAACCTAATACCTATTTGCGGTGTACTGCCTAAATTCAATCTGTATGCTGTAGGGACCTACAGGTGGTCTGTAGGAGCAAAGCATACAAACTAAGAGGCACTAAGTGCAGGAAGGATGCTGGCACCGCTGCCCCGGCTTTTGCTTTGCATGCATTACACTGGCACTTGAACGCTGGTACAGCTTTTGCTACATAATGCAATACTCACGTCAGGCCTCAGGTACCTATGCACTACCTTTATCATATTCCTAACTCGTAAGTTAAGCTTAACATTAAAAAATACTAAGTATTAAAACTGGGGAAAGATCACTACCTTTCACTAACAAATCATATATGAAACTATATTTGGCTATTATTACACCTTAGAAATTTTCTAAAAGAATTATTACCTTACTACAGTGTGAGTGCAAACAATGAACTCTGGCCTTGAGTTCCACTGATGGTAAGTGATATAATAATGAGTTTGAAGCCAAATCCACTGCTGTCCTTTGGTCAGGAACCTATAATAACATGATTTGCCTTTTCCATACTGCATTACTAAAAAGAAAAGAAACAAGTATTTTTTTCCTTTGATCTGTACTTAACTATGAAGAATCTAGAATTTAAAAACAAAAGTCATTTACATTTAACTCTTTATATAGACATAATTATTTTCTGGCTTTCAGAAATATGTATCAACTACAAGATTTAAAAAAAAAAAAAAAAGATTGAAGGTTCTCCCACATAACAAGAAGTCCTAGATCCCAAGACTACTATCAGTTACTATGGATCTTACACATTTTCATTCACAATGAATTCCATACACTGAAAGACTCATAATGTTAACTTGTACTTGCCTAGATGTATAACTTAGGAAACAGCAGTTAATAATCATACTGTTTTTCCCAAAGGTACTGTCACATATGGTATGTCTGAGGTATTTCATTTTAATGCTTTAACAAACTAAAATCAGAATAACATCACGGTTTGAAATAATTGTTAAGTAAAATTTCCCAAACTAGTTAAAATGTTAGGTTCTAAAGTCTTTTAACTGATGTTAAGCAAAAATTGAGTTATGTGATTAAATTGATTTGGGAAAATTTATTTAATTCTTTAATATACTATAAAGATTTTCCTTTTTATCTAAAAACAAGGTCAAGTATAAACTTGTTCTTTCTGTATATATTAATAAAAATAGTTCTAAATCTTTCTCTCTCTCTCTCACACACACACACACACAACAGAGTATCTACTTGTGTGTTTTAAAATAGTTCTCAATGGAAAGAGTAAGATCTACTTACAGTGCTCATGACATTTTGCCAGATTTTCTAGGTCATCCACATGATAGTAATCATAGCCTGATGTTCCCAACACTTCAAATGGCAAATAGCCTATTATAGGTGGTGCCCTAAATTATATAATGATAATAAAACAATCAGTATTACAACTTTTCCAAAAGTGATACTACAGCCAGAAACTAATTTGGGGAGTGGGGTTTTTTTTTTTCAAAAATAGATAATGAATTTCAAAATCCTGATTAGACAATTTGTACTTGAAAGTCCATACATGTCCAGAATTACATGACTATCAACTTTTTGTTATTTTTGGGAAATGTAAAAGTCATGTTACCTGTGATCTAGAAATAGAAACTTCCATTCTAAACTGTGTCTAGACGTAAACTCTTCATTGGGTTCTTCAACAGTACACATTTCCTACAAACAAATTAACAAGTATAATTTAGAAGTAATTTTCTGTGTCCTTGAAAATATTAAATGTTGTTAACATAAGTCATTAAATAATTTTCATCTAGACAAATCTTAATACATTTTAGCTTTTAAACACAAGTTTAAAATACTTAACTTAGTATTTTACTAATATTAAACACAAGTGTGACAGGCTAGAGATACAAAGTGCTAGTCTAGAGTTTGCGAAGTCCTCAGTTTGATCCCCAACAATTTTTACAATCACTTGAGACAACAGATAAAATACAGCAATTAACAGATGCCAGCCTCAGATCAATTATTAAAGTCCAGTGCATTCTTACTCACTCACACCCCTAAGATCCTACTTCTAAATCTGGATCTTTCTTCTGATTTACATTTCTCATTTCTCAGTGTCTAGAAATGGCCAGAGACAGCCAACTGCTTTACTCTTTATATACAGTTCACAATTTTCCATTTTATCAATGGTCTCACTTCTGTACAGTGACAGAGTCTAGAATCAACACACTGTCCCATAATCTAAATGGCCAAACTGTGTTTTCTTTTAATAGAGATTTGTTTTTATTTATGTATACGTATGTGTATCTCTCTGTGTGTATGTCACATGTATGCCTGTGAAGGACAGATGAGGGCACTGGATCTGAGAACCAAACTGTAGTTCTAAGAGTAGTGCTCTGAACCACTGAGCCATCTCTCCAGCTCCTAAGTACTTATTACAATTTTACCTTCTAGGTATTTTAAAATCCACTCCCTCTCACTTGCCTTCTGTGACCCTCACTAACGCACCTCACTGCAACAGCATCTCATAAGTCTTCCCATCCTTCAATCTGTCTTCTATTTGGAGGTCAGTCGTTACCATTACCTTAGTAATACCCAAATATGAGTATATAATTTCTCTGCATAAAATTTGCCTATGGTTTCTTAGAGTGAACTCTTTCCATGGAAAAAAACAACAGACAGAAGAAATTTCCTGCCTGACCTCTGCGTACGTCTCTGATATTAGTTCTAATATACTGACTATTCCTCCTTTCACATACATGAAACCTAGCTTCTGTTGTACAAAGTAACGTTGGATCGTCTTCCTCTGCATCCTAACATGATCTTCTGTAACAGTTAAAAACTGGGGCTTTGAAAGGAAAATAGCTGCGATCAGGTCACACTTATTAGATGAGACTTTGGCAAGTAACTTCCCCACACCTGAGTTTCCTCCAACATAAAATACTATGATGGCGTTTGTCTCGCAGTGTAAGAATGAAATGAGACACAGCATGTACCTGCCCTCCAGCTAACAGGCAGAGCTAGTCTAGCTGAAGACCTCTGTACCTCAGTACTTCCTCTTACATTATGGTGTCACTCTGGCTTCATTCTTGTCTCTAAGGGCTGAAATATTACACTTTTCTACATGCCTTCACCTGCTTATGGGATGCAAGAAATAAAAATGGATAATTGATAATTTAAAATTCAAAGAGCAGGGTTGGAGTGACGGCTCAGCAGTTAAGGATGCTGGCTGCTCTCTCAGAGGACTCTCATTCAACTTTCAGCACTTTCATGGTAACTCACAACTGTGTGTAACTCCAGTTTCAGGGCATTCGATGCCCTCTGTGGCCTCCCTGGGCACCAGGCATGCACGTGGTACACAATCATATTATGCAGACAAAACACCCATATACATTTGAAAAATTAATTAAAAAAAATCAAAAAGCAAATTATATCCAATAAAGTCATTCTTTTAAAAGTGTCTAGATTTTTATTTTTCTGGACTTTCTTCTTTAAGGATGATAGTGAATGACACACACTAAATTCTGTACAAAAGCAAGGAAATGGCAATACACTACCATGGGATACCTGCAAAGAAACACTAAAAAGGAGTTACATACTTAACGAGTGCTTATATCCTTCACTGTGGTAAAATAAAAGACTCATTTATGCCTAATTAATAACTCATTGGCCACTACTACTTCAATGTTGGTAGAAGTTCAGCCTTCTGAAGACAACAAAAATCCCACAAGAACTCTCATATTATGAAATAATATGCATATTCATTGCACTTAGAGCAACTAAAATCAGAAACATACCTTGATGAACTGAGGTGTAGCTAGCCTGACAGTAGCTACAAAACAAACTCTATCTTCATAAGAAGGCCTATGTGTGCGCTGTATAGTTCCTTCAAAGCCATTGTGCACTGCAGTGGACACTAAAACAGCAAGGAGACATGCATCATTGGTTAAGCTGGTAACAGACAGTCGTTCCTGATATTTAAGTGTCTAAAATACACTATAAAAGAAGCCTTTTAAACTTACCACTGTTTAACGATTTAAAATTTCCTATAAATCTCACATACTCATAGGTGGATGGCTCCTGTGGGTCTATTGTTCCTCGAAGCATGTGACAACAGAATTCTAACTGATTTTTTGCTGAAATAAGTGATAAAAAGTTGGGTAAGTTCACAGTCATTTTCTCCACCACAAGTGTCGCATGGCACTCATGTACCTGCAGGAGAGGACTGCAGCCAGCACAGGCAACAGCTACTCCTCTGCTCTCCTGTCCGACTTTCAATCAACGTCACAAAAACATTTTGTTCTCCATTTAAAGCTAATGGCCACCCTTTCTTTTTTGTTACTGTGTCACTTTTTGGTAGGTCTCATCCAGTAACACGCTCTAGAATTTGTAATCCCTTGCTTCAGGCTCCCAAGTGTTAAAATTAAAGGCTTAGTGTTTCTCCCTCTACCTTAGAGAGTCTCTTTCATCTTCTCTAAGACCAGGGCATGCCACTTGCTATTTATCCCTTTAGCAACTGCAAGTTTTCTTTGGTTCCTGACTTCCTACAGTTTTGCATCTAATCAGGTCTCCCATGATTTCAACAGTGTTTTTCATGCTAACCTATTTGTAAACTCAGAGAACTCACTCCATTTTCAACGCGCTCTGGTTCCATGTATTCACTTCTCTAACTTCCTCAAGAGCAGCAATCCTTCCAAATATTCCTGACACTCATGCTGTCAGCCTCAAGCGGATTTCCTCATTCCTTCCGCCCGGCCCGTCTAAAAACTTGGTCTTGCACATTCCCAGCATGAGCTTGCCTTCCTACTTTACTGCACTCTGCTGGCTGGCTGACACTAGACACTTACACAGAGACTTTTTGGGCTTAATCCTTTAAAACCCTTTCTACACTCACTGATGCTGGGTGGCTCCTTAACTCCTATATCCTTCTCACCCACTAGACATTTATGTACGACAGTCTCTCGTATCCCAAGTGTAACGCCCTCTCTTCTTTTCCTCACTACATTAAACTCATGGTCCTCCAAATCTGGCTTTATCACGAACTCAACAGGTCCAAATTCTATTTATTATTTTTTCAAAACCTTTTCAGATTTAGTCATACTGGATCTACTACCAACCTCTCAGTCATGGTTTTCCTTCACCCTGACTTCTATTGTGAGTTATACACTTCCCCTTTTTTGTCCCTAGTGTGGTTTGTTTGTTTCTTTCTTTTTCAAAATTCTCTACCTTGATTTTTCCCCTTCCAACTACAAACCACCCAAATGGTCTTCACTGGTTTTCTTTGTGTAAAGAATAAACATTAAGCAGTACAGGATGAATACTAAGTCCTTGATAACTCTGCCTCAGCTCCTTCACAAACATCCCATTGTTTGTACCAACTTCATCATCATCACAGCTAAAACAGCCTACTAATAGCCTAGGCCAAGTAGCTTGCATTTTAACTCACTGACCTTTTCCTTCCTGAGGAGGGAACTCTGCGGTACACCAACTCTTTCAGAGGCCATCAGCAAGCCACTGAGCTAAGACAGCTCTGATCTTGAAAGCAGGAGGTCTATCTTCTGAGCAGAGTGCTTTTTATACAGTTTTCTGGGCAGCTCTGCTCCTCTGAAGGCCCCTGAAACCAGTTCCTGCTCCTTATCCTGTTGGCGTCTCTGAACACCAACGTTCTACCTCTCCTTTCCCTATGCATTTGCCTCAACTAACACCATTTATTCTGTGGCATCAAATACTGCTTAAAGCCACATAATTGATTTCTGTATTAAGTCCAGCCCAAATCTTTCTTCTAAGTACCAGATCAGAATGGTCTAAGGACTAGTGTAATGCAAATCTGACTATAAACAATTATATACAAGCTCCCAGTCAGTTTCCACTTCCAATCCCTTCTGATAGAATATCCATTCTTAACATGGCTATACATATGCACATGTGTATGTATACAAGTTCATGCATCTTAGATCTTAACATTACAGAATCTAAAGAAACAAATGGAAGGAATCTTTTAAGTTGATTAAAAACTAATAGCTAATGGTCACACAAATACAATGATATACTAAGTTTAGATGCCCATACATTTCTTTTGTTTGTTTTGTAGTTTGGTGGTACTGAGCTCAGGGTCATGTGTATTCTAAGCAAGCACTTCACCACTGAGTTATATCCCTTCATCAACAATTCTTGCTTTTCCTCAGGGCAACTATATGGTTGGTACATCAACTGTCCACACAAAGGGCCACAGGTGCTCAAGTGCTGCCGCGGGAGCTCTAGAAACTGTAGGAGGAGGGCAGCCTGGAGGAAGCAGGCCACGGCAGGGCATCGCATGAGCTCTTCTTTCCTTTCTCTGTTTTCCCAGCTGTCATGCTGTGAGCATCTGTGCTCCACCAAGTTCTCCCCAGCATGTTAGACATGCTAAACAATGAACTCAAAGAAGTATGTCCCCTGTCACAGTGGCTGGTATGTAAGAGTCCGTGTGAAGGGCACCAGCACACCAAGAGTGAAGGCAGTGAGAGTTCCACTCAATCTACAGAACGACTCACCACACCAGAATATACTGTGCTGCTTGATGGCAGGGACTAGCAAAGACTATTTCAGTAAATAGCAAGATTTCATTTAAAAATTAAAAACATGTGACCAATTTCCATCTTTATATACTACAGTTTTGTGGCATCATTGTGATCAGTTACAACAAGATGAGACTTCACTATACACTGGAATAGATCTGGTATTTTTTATTTGTGTATATACATATATCTTTTAAAAGCACTTAAGAGAGTTCATAAAACGCAGCTACTTGACTTTCTTTAAGCATGTCATGGTCTTCATAAGCTTACAGAGGTAAAGGAGGGAATCTGCTGAGGAGGACCTACTTACATTTTAAGTACTCGGGGGTTAATGAGTCACTTTCCAGCAGATGAGTAGAGAGTATCTTATAAACCTCTGAATGTTCTCCCTCTGGGATAAAATTAAATATACTTTGATCCACAAGATCAGACTGAAAAATAAAAAATTAAAAAGTTATCTAACAGCACTTTGAGAGGCATTTATCTCTAACACATCTAATAGCTATTAAATAACAAAGTACATATGAATAATCTCCAATTATATATAAAAACCAATAATGTCAAGCTATAAACTCCGTATTAAAAAAAACCAAAAAACAAAAAACAACCGACCCTGAGAAGACCAATGTGCCAGAGTCATCAGACCTATGACTGCCGTGGTCCTGCGCGGCGGCTACACTATTCAAAACCTTAGTTTCACCAACTTGAACCGAACCGAGAAATTTTAGAGAATTATTGGTTCTAAGACACATGCCTGCACTTTACTTAAGCACCTGTTAAATGGGATGTCATTCATGAGTATACAGGAACAGTGACAAGCTAGATGAAAAGGAGGTCTGACACTACTATACTGCCATAGTCTAGCATGTCCTTTCACTGTTATTTTGCCTTTTCTGGCATTTATTCTTTATCGCATTGCCAAAAGCCTTGCCTAAAATGGACAGCCAGGGCATAACACATTCTAATTCTTTCTTGCTAATATGCAACTTTATTTTATTTATTTATTATGTATACAGTGCTCTGCCTGCATGTACACTTGCAGGCCAGAAGAGGGCATCCGATCCCATTATAGATGGTTGTGAGCCACCATGTGGTTGCTGGGAATTGAACTCAGGACCTCTGGAAGAACAGTCAGTGTTCTTAACCTCTGAGCCATCTCTCCGGCCCATAATAAGCAACTTTAATCATTATCCAATAACCAAACAGCAGTCTGACAAATGCCAGGAAAGCTACAACAGGTGACGGCTGTGGACTCAAGGAGGAGCATGACAGCTCCTCTCATTAAGTACCAATGATAGAGAAACCTCGGCAACTTCACCTTTCCTACGGAGTCCAGCCCATCCTATTGGATTTCTTACTTCCCAAACTACTCTAATTCTAGAAATAGCTATTGATAGCTCAAGGACCCATAGGAAGTAGAAGTAGATCAAGCTGTGATTGCAAAGCAGTTGCACTTTCATTTTGTTTATATTTTATACATCTGTAAAGATTGTACCTATCAGCTCCACTGCATAAAAGAAAATTTTTAAAAAAGCAAATCATGGGAGAAAGGGTGCTCCCCATAGATGTACATGACTTCTGGCTTTTCTCTAGAGATCAAAGTCTTCTATACTTGATGAAGTGCAATAGCTTTGGTGAACTCCACATCTTTATCTCACATTTTTCAAAGAACAATTCAAACTACTTCCGTCAAGAAAGCATGCCTGGTACTAGAACCCTAGCAGAGTATCCCTAGCTAGTGAGACCATGGCTCTTACAGAAGAACCTCCTTCAGCCCCAGTACTAGACCAGCGTAATTCCTAATGCATTCTAAACATTATCCTTATATACCCACAAAAGTGTAGCTCTAACTCCTCACCAAAGAAAGTGTCTCTTTACAGCAGCAGAGACCACTACAGAAAACAACTGTCACGTGCAGAGAACAATTCATTGTGGTGAGCCCAACCCCAGTGGACACACCTACAACACAGTCCCTACACCTAAGGCTCAGGAACCATCTCAGTAGAAGGGCCTGAAAGACTAAGAACCAGAGTCAGTGTGAAATTATCTCCTAGAAATGACAAGAAAGCTACATCAATGACACCTCAACATTACGGCTGCCTGCACAAGACCTGTACAATGAACACCAACAGAGATGCTAATATGAAAGGAGGAAATCCCAAAGAACCTACCTCAAAAAGTGAACTATAAGCTACCAATGGCTGCAAAGAGAGTGAGAACTAGTCTTTCACAGGGGTGAGCCCATTGGCTGGTATTCAGTACAAATGGCTAGCCCTAAAATCCTATACACACAAGCAACATTAAAGTGAACTATCAAGTTGTATTTGCATATTTATATGTAAGTATATGTCCCTGTGTGCAACAATAATAAAGAAAAGGAAGTCATGAATTTGAGATGGCCTGACTGGGACATGGGAGGGATTAAAAGGAGAAAGGGGAGGCAGAAATGATGTATTTACCTTTTAAGTAAAAGTTTAAAAAATTTAAATCACTTCCTTCAAAACAGTATACCGTTAACACCTAAAACCACAAATACAAATAAATTCCTTTAGAACTCATAGCTCATATTTATGTCCAAAAAGGGGCATCTGTTCTTTTAATGTCAATGTCTTGTTGCCCATAATGAACAAAAAAGGTCCTATCTGTTATACCTTTATATTCTTCCCTGCCAATCAAGGTACATTAAACTCTGTGCCTTACATACAACAGTCAGAAAATGATTTGGCACCAAGCATTCATTTGATAATAGCTTAAGAGGTAACCACACTAAAACCACATCTGTATTTTAATGAGGAGCTCTTCTGGAACTGAAAAACCACTAAAAGAATAGTGGAAATTTCAGGCATGAATAGCAAGATGCTAGAAAACTGCCTTTCACTGACAACGTATAAAATGTACACACTGATCATAGTAGTCTTGATAAAAAAGAAGAATTTGAAATAGAAACTGTTAACTGATAATTAGTTTTGTTTGTTCTTAACCAACAACTTTTTCTAGTATTATTTCACTGCGTCAGCTGCTTCCTACTCAGAGGTAAGACTATAAGCTAAGGGCCGAGAGTACCACAGGCAGCGCTTCCCCACCGCCTCACACACAGCTGCCAATGGCCCATCAACCACTATTCTTATGCTCCCTTAATCACCTGAGTACTTAAGTTGCCATAAAGTCTGGCACAGGAAATACCCACATCATGTACACTTAGTAAACACATGCACCACAGCCAATTCGTTTACAAAATACAACGCAAACAGAAGAAAAGAAAATGTAAGCTCTCTGGATTCTGTCACCCCCTCAATTATTTTCATGAGAAAGAGATACCTGCTGCCTTTCTCTGTAAATCTAAAAATGGTTCTAAAATATAAAATTGGAAAAAAAACACGAGGGAATCGAAAAGTGAGGTTTGTATTGAGGGATTATTATTAAAGATCAAATACTTGGTATCAATTAGCCCTGTCAGGCTGTCCATTTCAAAATGTGATTAAACTATTCCACACAAAAAGATCCACCAGCTGTGGATCAGAGATAGTTCATGGGTTAGGAGCACTGGCTATTCCTCTAGAAGACCCAGGTTCAATTCCAGCACCCACATGACAGCTGACAACCACCTATAACTCAGGTGCCAGGGGATCTGATGCCCTCTTCTCAAATTAGGAAGTGTTTTTTAAGTTCTATTTATTATTTATTTAATGGTTATGTGCATGCGCCTAAGTATACATATGAGCACTATGTGCACTGCCAGATCCCCTGGAACTGTGAGCTGCCTGACGCAAATGTTGGGAAACCTGGGTCCTCTGCAGGAACAGCAAGTGCTCTTAACTAACCATCTCTCAAGGCCCCTGGCAACATTTTAAAAGGAGTCATTAAGATGGCCAACTACTTAATTCATTTTTATTCACTCATTAAATAATTACGGAGTGGTTCTAAAACACCAGCCAGTATTCTTATGAATAAAGAGATAAGAATTCCTGGCGTTAGCATTGTACAACTATACTAGCTAGAAAACAAAACAAAACAACAAAAATAATGTGGTTAAAAGCATAGTAACTATACTCATTTTCCGTTAACCCTCTCTTAATCTTATAGAAGGACTAATTACTTGGGTTTTCTTGTTCTCTTGTTATAATGCATAAAACAAAACAAAACAACAAAAATAATGTAGTTAAAAGCATAGTAACTACACTCATTTTCCGTTAACCCTATCTTAATCTTATAGAAGGACTAATTACTTGGGTTTTCTTGTTCTCTTGTTATAATGCATAAAACAAAACAAAACAACAAAAATAATGTGGTTAAAAGCATAGTAACTACACTCATTTTCCGTTAACCCTATCTTAATCTTATAGAAGGACTAATTACTTGGGTTTTCTTGTTCTCTTGTTATAATGCATTTTACTGCTGCTGTGACTGAAGAGCTGGGGAGGGAACACAGGGCTATGTGCATGCTAGGCAAGCGCTCTACCAATTAAGCTACACCCCACGCTCCAGCACCCACTGGATCTCATCTTCTCTCCGCACATGCCAATGAGCTTATGTGCTACTGCAGTCTGGAGCTTCACTGTCCAATCATTCTTTAGATTTGGGCTTTATCTGAACTTTTCAGAAGAGGAAAGTCCATAAAGTCAAGCCACTTCTAGAAACTGGTACTTGGTGCTAAAGAGACGTCTCAACCGTTACTGCTTACTGTGCTTACTGCTGCTCTTCCAGAGTCCAGATCTGAGTTCAGTTCCCTGCACCCACATCAGGCAGCTCACAACCACTGTAACTCCAGCTCCAGGGATCTGACACCCTCTTCTGCCTCTGTGGCACCCACAGGCCAATGGTATATAAGCACAAAGACATACATACACATCAATCAAAGTTAATAAAAATTAAAAAGAAGCGAATACCATGTTTACTAATTGCCTATCAGTAAAAAATTGTCCTTGTACGAAGTGCAGAGCCCATTCTTCATAGAAGGTACTAAGTAGCCCAGAAACCAGAGAGAAAGAAATATTTTGTTTTTTAAATATTTTAAAATATTTTAAAAAAATTTTTAAAGAAATCTTTACAGAATGGTTTACTTTGCACTGTTGTAAATTTTCAAACAATGAAAAATTCAAGAGTAATTTTAAAATATTACAATTTTTGTATCACAAGCCCATCTTATAAAACACATTATATAAAAATTTCAAATACATTTCAAAAACCTTTAATTGTAGGTAACATTTAACCTAGTGTTCAATATAGAATGAATATTCAATAACACAGGTTGCGTAAAAAAGCAAACACAATTAAGGTATTCATCATGTCAATCAAAATTATTCAATGTACTTCTAATTCTTCTCTTCTTCCCCCCGGTTTCTGGAGAAGCAGGAAAGCCCTCAGTGAGTGAAACCCTAGTCAATGTGTATTTTGACACGGACACAACCTGTAGGGACTCCAGGAGCAACGGCCACGGGGAATTGGCAAATCTGCTATTCTCAAGAGGGATGGCAAAGCTTTCCTATGGAGTCTGAGGCTGAGTGTTTATAAAGGATCGATCCACGTGTACAATAACTAGCACCATCAGCTCCCTCGTCCTGAATGTCTACAGCCTGAGGCTGATGTTCTACTGAGATAGCTGACCACTCCCACTGCACTGTTCCGAGGTTCCAAGTCATGGAGGTAGAGTATAGCAGAGCCCCACAGGATCCCGTACTCACTGCACATGTTTGTGTCTCTTCTTTCTTTAGTCACACACTGCTGCTCCTAGTTAGGGCTCTAGCACATGCTACATACCACTGCGCTACATCTCCAGCCCAGCGCTCCTTTTGATGACATGTTTTAGAATGGATGCCCATTGTTACACTACCAGTCCACCTCACGCTACACATAGTTCTACAGCTACTATTTTTAGTCTTTGTAAGTCACTCTTTGGAGAAAATTATTTATGGGTTCTCCTAACAGCAATAAGTATCTCAGCAGACATCTGGTTAGGAGGTTTCATTGCTGTTGTTTTGGTATTTTGGCACGATGCTTTCATCACGCTAAAAGGAAACACTGCAAAACTAGCACTGGGATGCAAGGGGAGAAGAGCAGAGGCTAAAGCACTAGGTGCTATGGCTGAGGCCTAGGGCGGCTTGAGAGAAGAGCAATGCTAACACAAAGACACACCTGGAGCCTGTATTCCAATTCTTCAACCACTGCTCATATCACCCTCAATGTCTGCTTCCTACTAATTTCTAATATTTAACATAGACATTAAGTAAGAGATTACAGGATTTCCATACTTACTGGTAAATGTTCAAGTAATGAAGTTACACTCTCAGATACATATATTATACTTCCATCTGTCATGATCGCTAAAAAAAAACCATCAAGAGCCTGAAATTAAACATAATGATCAGTTAAGTGTAACAAAAAAGCATTTTACTTAAGTGTCATTAAGCTAAATGACAAAAGACATTGTTAAACTATTTGAGTATAATCAAAATGGCAGCTATTTTGCTTTCAGTACCTTAATATACTAATTTTTGTGCATCTTTAGATGTTTCAGAGGGGAAAAAATTACTCTGGCTACCTATGAAGCTGGTTTCTAAAGGTAAGACATCGTGTTCTGCCTTTACAGCTGCACATACGTCCTGTATGACGCACTCTCTACAGCTTACCTGGAGACCTCCAACACAGACAAGCGTGAGCTTGAAGGGTAGAGACAGAACGGGAGGAACAGAGTGCTGGCCTAAGAAGGAACGGAGCCCTGCCCTGAGCTGAGGCTGAACCATGTGAGGCCCAAACTCTTGGTACAGCTGTTTCTATACGCCAAGGGAAGCATTACGTTTACGTAGGCTGTGTTCCAATACTAGGAGTCTGGAAGAAATATATAAAACAGAGAACTGAATCAAGAAAACCTGCCTTGGGATAATCAGAAAAGTAAGGATATTGAATGAAATTAGTAGCAATAAGAAAAGAGGATTAACCATGTGCTAAGAGATACAAACATCTTCAGGAGAGATGTTAGAGAAAAATACAGAGGACGCAATGTGCTTTCGTTTGGTCACCACAGGCACAGGAGTGACAGCTCAAGAGCTGGACCCTCCAATCAACAAGCCAAAGGGACGCTCGGAAGAGCTACTGAAACAGGAACACAAAGAGTAAGAAGAGAGCCAGAGAAGCGACAAGGCAGGAAAAGCTGTGGAAGAGCGCTTGGCAGGGAGGAGGGATGGTACCGTGGCACCAGATAGGACAAGAAACAAGAGAATGAGCAAATTTGGTGATTTTCAAAGAGCGATGCCAACAGGAAGGCAGGTCAGTGACAATGAACTCAGAACGTGCGGACAGGGAGGGGCTAGCATAACTCCTTCCTAACCTGACAGGAAAACAAGACAGGAACAAGAGTTACTTTAAAGGGCTCATGTACCAAAAGAACACAGCAAAGATGACAAGGGCTTAAGGAGAAAGATCACATGGGGAAGTTGAAAGTAATTTATTTAGGTAAGTAGCTCTCTCAAAGGGTCACCACTGCTGCTAAGAACTGTGTGTATCGCAGTCATCCCTGTGCTTGGGCACAGATGATTACACAGTGCAAATGAAAAGGATGACACTTGCAGGGGAGGAACAGGAGGGAAAGCAACCGCTCCATGCTGGGCTTTATTTCTGTTGTTTTGGTGTATGTCTGTATGTGAGGGGGAGGGAGAGGCTGGTCGGTCTTGAAACAGGTTCTGTGTCTCACACTGGCCTTGAAATCAGGCGAGCCACCATGTCCAGCTCCAATTTATTACTATTACAGCTGTTTACAGTGCTAGGGAATAACTGCAGGGCTTCAAACCTGCAAACAGGCAAATGTCTTATTACAAAGTTATATCCCTAGTCTCTAACTGTTGAATGTCTAGTGAAAGTCAGCATTCCTCACCTAGTCTCTCCTATTAAGGTAGACATAGGGTCCAAGAGAAAACTTATTTTAAAGCCAACTCTTTCAGTATAATCCCCATTATGATTTAATCAGTAATTATTTGACTGCTACTGTGAAGAGTCACACTGGTGTACAGGAAGGGGAAAATATAACTATGCTTTCTCATGTGAATACTGTCAATTTTGAAAGGAAATATTTTTTCACTGTGATGGTGTATCCTTGCTGCTAACTCACTGCTAGGAGCCACAGGGCATCTCTCTTCTCTAAGACAGTGACTGAAATGGAAACGAAAACGCTGTAGTATTTAGCCCCACGTCTAGAGGAAAAGCCTGCTCCTTCCTCTTGTATAGGAAAGCATCACAGCTTGCAAGCCAGGAGGTCTTCAAGTAGAGGAACAGAACTTCCTTGAGAAGGGTGAGTAGAGAAATGTGGCAGAGCAGACCCCGCGCCACGACGGACAGCTGTGAACTGTCCCTGCCTTCCTACTGTGTGAATAAAGGAAACTGTTTGTTACTTTGAACACCCTGTCTTTCTCCTTGGTAACAGTGATTATTTAGTCTGGCAGAGTAGAAGGTCAGTTCTAGAGAAGGGGGCAGAAGCTCACTGCGGATCTTTAGTAAAGACATGGAGTGTGAGGAAGACATCAGCTGCCAAGGGGAAGGAAGCGTATAACTAGAGGTGACTTAAACAAGATGACTGCTGTCCTGCCATGCGTACTCCCATCGCTCCAGCAAATCACTCCTCAGACAATAGAGATAAGAGTGCAAGAGGGCACAGTTGCGCTGCAAGGACAGAGGGAGGCGACACAAGTGAGGATTAAGACCTCGCCTCTAGCTATGACATTAGTTAGCTTATTGAGGTAAACAAGCTTGGACTTCTCTGCGATAGTCAGTAACGAACAAGATGAGCTAAATGATCTAAGCTCCTGTAACAACAGCACTAACATACTAAGTAGATGGTCTAAGCTCCCATCCCAGCCATGCTAACATATTAAGATAAAGCCCGCATCAGAGATTTAGCTGAAAATGTCCAGGGCCTGCTTCCTCATCTACCATCTAACCAACACGATTACCTAAGAATAACACAACACAGTCCTGCCAGTCAGTGTCTAACTTGATCCCCGCGCCCTCAAGTACCCAGAGTATTTTATGAACAAATCCAGTTCTAAGTTATGATTACAATTTTCATATTCAATCAGAAAACAGAAGACTTGAAGCATGTAAAATCATATGTGTGCAAACATTTGGATTAAGGATATAAAATATACACCTATATACATATCTTTCATCTTGGCCTAATGTTAAAAAAATACATTTACTCAGTACATACAAAAACTTTACAATATTTGGACTACCAAGGCAGCTCAATGGGTAAAGTGCTTGCTGCCACGCCTGGCGGCTTGAACCCACATGGTGAAAGGAGAAAACCAATCCCACAAGCTGTCCTCTGCCCTCCACACATGTGCTGGGGCAAGAAATTAAAAGCATTCTTTACATATCAAAAGTAAACATTGTTCAGTTATGTGAACTTAAAATCTGAGGACATTCATCAAAGAATTAACGTACATTTTCAAACTTTGGTTACACTTTCTGTTCTTACAGTGCATCACCAGAAGCTTTGGTTTCCCTTTCTTTACTATGTATCTGCGTATACATGTAATACATGGGCCTTGGCAATTAATACAAAAGCTTCCTATTATAAAAAAACCTGAAGATAACAGTTTCCTATTTAACCTAGCAGTAAAACAGGAGCATGAACAATATAAATAAAATACATATTTTTAATCTGCAAGAAACGTTTGATGCCAATGAAGAAAAGTAAGTAGTTTATAATGAACACAGAAAATCTTACTGAATGAACAATTGTACTGGGATTATAAAATAAAGATGAATTTTCTTTCTTATTATGGAGACTGGCTTGTGTGTATCCTTTCACAAACATACATTTAAAGAGATACCTGTACACAATGTCAAACTTCTTTTAAGAGGAAAAAAACTAGCGAAATTACGACTGTTCCTTAAGTTGTATGTCAACTATACATTGATTTAATGAGCTAGTTGCTCATTTCAGAGCTAGTGCATGAAATGGTGGCTGGGACACGGCATCCTTGCAATACAGTCCAGGAGAGCCACTGCCTAGACTATGTGACATAGGCAAGCTTTCTGACTCTGCCCCTGGATTTCCCTTTCTCAAACACCTTCTTAAAGAGGTTATGAGAATTCCATGAGCTAACAGGAAAAAAGTATTTATCCTTCAGTTTTAAAGTATAAGTTTAAATGCTTACATAGATCTAGACTCTTAACAAATTTTAATAATTTCAAATGAACATACAGACAAAATTCACTATTTGTTACACCCCAGAATACAAACAAATAAACAAAAAGCACTCTTCTGATGAAAATGTCTTATCTTCCTTCAGACCCTAGTAAATGTAAAACATACATCTATAATCTTTACCTAACAGTTTCACTTCTTATATCTACTCATTTCTCCACATGCTGCCCAGGCTACCCACAACACCCCTGGCCTGGCCCAAATCACTCTCCCTTGCCCTCTTCAGTCCAGGATTAGTACATTTACAATTTTTAAAAAATCATTGTTATCTACAAAGCAAAGCACCTGTTTGCTATTGTGAGTTTTCGTGAAACTGATACTGAATTCTGACTAGTTTCTGTGCAATAAATGGTAACTACCCAGGAAAAGACAAAAAAAGTAAAAAAGTACAGCCAAAAGTTTGTGCATAATATATTTGACTGGGAGATGTTACATTCCACACACAAGCAAAAACTGCTCTGAATTATTTTAAAAGCAATTCTGTCACAGAAGAACATCGCTTACTTCCTTTTAAAAGTTTCTACTTACAGAATAATTACCTTTCAATACATATTTTCATTTCAAAACAACATCAATTACTACCATTTGTATTCATTTTAGGCAGCAGTCCAGTAGGATGCTGCTAAACACTAAACGCTGTGTCATACAAATTTTATATTGAAACCTAACTTCCTATTTTCCTGTATTGGGGGAAAGTCAGTAGGAGGTGATTGTGATGAAGCCTCCAAAATGAAATTAGTGTCCCCATAAGAGTTCCTGAGAGCCCAGACATAGAAGAAGACCATCTCTGAACTAGACTCAAGCACTCTCACTGCATACCAAGCCCACTGGGGCCTCCTTGCTGGGCTCCCTGCTTCCAGGATTATGAGAAGTATCTGTTGTTCACAAGCTCTACAATCTATGTTATTATTACACAGTAGCTAGGCTGGAGTAGAGCAGACACAACTGATAACAGTGTTTGATGTGATAACACGTGCTATGCTTTGTTAAGAGTGTAGTGGCAGTCTCAGGCTGAAGACTCAGCAACCATATCTCCGAATTATATGAAAGCACCTCAAATTTTCAAATAACAAAAATAGGAAAACTTGGTATTATTGTACCACATGGTATTAGCTGCTTACAATACTCTGATCAATTGTAATTACACACAAACAGAGCTTATTACGTTAGACTGAATTAAGACTTATTAACACTGCTAAAACTATACTAAAATTAATCACTGTTAAAATTTTAGAAAAATAAACTTTCAAAAATTAAATCTGGACATACCTCTAACATTAATTGTGTAAACTCTTCATTACTAAGGAATGTAGGTTTCCAGTCCTGTCGAATTTCACTAGCATCTGACTGTGCAGTGATTTCTGTGAACAGATTGATACATTAGTGGCATACTCTAACCACCGGGAGAGCACAAACCCTACAAAGCCACCTCTTCTTCCTACTCAGTGACAACCAGGTTCTGAAAATATGAAATGTTATCTTCTAGAACTTGGCCTGGATAATAACAATTTCTTTGGGGTTTTTGTTGCGGGAAGAAGGGAGGGCTTTGATATATTCTATGGTTGTTGATAGGCCTAAGTTGGCTTTTAGCTTGACATAATTAGCAAATAAAAACAAGCAGTTTACAACAAGATTATTCCAAACCTTGAGAAGAAACTTTTTACCTTGCTTTTCCCTTGCCATTCAAATAGTACTATCTAGAGTACAGATAAAAAAAATCAGCTCAGTCCACGGGAGGACCAAGAGAGCCAATTAACCAGGGTCTTGGGGGAGACGACTGTAGAGACTGGAGAGCCTATCAGGGACCATGCATGAACTGGACCTGGGCCCCCTGCACAGATGTAGCAGCTTGGTTGTCATGTGGGTACCCTAGTGGGGCTGGCTGATGTTCGGAGTAGCCTTCCCCTGCTGAGGCTGCCTTGCTGGGCCACAGAGGAAGGGGATGCCCTCAGTCCTGATGGGACTTGCTATGCTGGGGTAGGTGGATGGGTGGGGTTCCCCTTTTCTGGGAAGTAGGGGAGTGGGGATGGGGAAAACAGGGGGGAAGGTGAACCAGGGTGAGAGGAAGGGGGAGGGGAAGAGAGGGAGAGAGGGGAGAGGGAGGGAGAGAGAGAGAGAGCGAGAGAGTGTGTGCACGCACGCATGCAAGAACTCAAATGCAAGTTGCCAATGGGGACAGCAAGTCTGTTTTCAACAAAAAAGGCCCCTTTTTTGTCAGGCAAAAAGAGTCCTCCCAATTTTAGCTCCTATGTGTTAGTTAATCTAGAAGACTAAATTAAGATTTGGGGCAGAAACGTCTCAGTAATATTATTTATAGTGACTTTGGTCAGTGTCTTCTTTCTTAACGTTCCTAATGATATGGAGTTTGCCAAAGCCTCCAGGGTCACATTAGAATTTCGTTTTGCTACAGCGAATAGATTTAGTTATAATAATGTTATCATGAACAGTGACATCTGAACTATTTGCTTAACAATGTTTTTTCTTTTCTTTTTAAAACAGGGTCTTACTATGTATCTCAAGCTGCCTTCAAACTTATGGTCCTCTTGCCTCAGCTTCTAAGTGCTAGGATTATAGATGAGCACCACCACACCTCAACACTGTTTTTCCACTTTAAATGTAGACACATATAGCCACCAGACAAGTTAAAGATCAGTATGGCAGGCTGGACTCAACTACTTTGTAGTGAAAAGTTTGGATTACATTATTTTAATGTTTTGTTACCAGAAGTTAAATGTATCATATTTATATACCAAATCTAGTATCTTATAACATATTACAACAGGTAACTAAAAAAGTATAGATAGTAATTCTGTGAAATACAGTTATGCTCTTCAAAGTGCTGTCAATTATATATAAAATTATATCTACAAATTCATTAATATTTAGTTAATATAGGTTTATTTAAAAGTTTCTCTGGAATTTACCACAAATTTCATTTTTTTGGGACAAATATACATTCAATTTTGGGGCCAAATCCTAGTTAATGCCAAAATTAATATTCTATTGCCAGGTGGTGGAAATGTATACATTTCATCTTATTTCATTCAAGGATCACTTACTGAGCTCCTACAATGTTTAAGGAACTGATTTCATTGACCATGCTTTGTAAATAAAGGGAGCTTGAGACAGTGAGGACACTAGCTATAAAGACGCTCACTGTAAGTGGCTCACACATTTACACAAGAATCAGCAGACAAGAATGTGGGGTGTGTGATATGATGCCAAGGTAAATGAAAACACTCCCAAAGCATTTCCATGTGTGAGTCAGGGAATATAATCAAATGGTGTAAAAATAGAAAAAGCCAGTTTAGGAGAAACTGACTTGACAAAATGAGTATCATTTTAGAGGAACTGAGTTTGGAGACATGGAAAGTGGTATTTCTAAGTTAACTAGAAACACAAGGATGAAAATTTTGCATCTGAAAATAAAGATCCATTAGTAGCTTCATACAGATACACAGCAGCTATAGTTATACAAGGAGTTATCCACAGGAAAGAGGGCTGAGAAAGTAAGAACATAAGTCCCAAGAACTATCCCATTTAGAGAGCAGAAAAGGGAAGAGGAGACTGCCAGACAGGAAGGGGAAGCAGCAACAGACTATGGAAGCCAGGGGAGAAGAACGCCAGTAGAGGGCAGATCATGGCCACCAGTTCTAACTCTAGAGTGAAGAAGAAGAAAAGGCTTCTGCTGTACTGGAGATGGGTGGGTAATATCAGTAATGAAATTAATGAAAACATTTCAGAGAGTAGTGGCGCACAGACCAGTCTAGCAGTGAATTACAAAGGGCGGTGAGGAGAGCCGGACTAGAGGCAGCAGTTAGCACCTGCCTCCCTAAGACCTGCACTTCACTTCATCTGAAAGGCGTACATCCCTGTCCAGTTCTTACAGCTTAGTCTCTCCCCTACCAGGAGTAGTGGCTCACCCTTCAATCCCAGTACTTGGGAGCAGAGGCAGGAGGATCGCTATGAATTTGAGGCCAGCCTGGTCTACAAAGTGAGTCTAGGACAGGTAAGGTTACAGAGAAACCCTGTCTTGAAAAACCAAAAGCCAAAAAAGTTTCTTTATTGACTTATTTAGTCAGGGTTAGTTTCTTCAATTAACAAATCTTTTTAGGCGCAGTGTTTATTTCTAGATATACACTGAAACGAGCTTTTAAATGAACCTGGAACAACCTTCCGTGACCCGACTCTGAGATGCACCTGCAGCCTCCCACACACAGGGCTCAGCTACAGACACGCCTTCCTGCTGCTCTGGTTCTGCATGGTATCTCCTTTGTGTAAAACACTGTCTCACTTACTTGTCCTAAAAGACTCAGGATAAAAAAAATTTTTTTTTTACCTATTTGTACACCTTAAAACATCATTTCCTTTATGATAAAAGATCAGGACAAAATGTGCTCTCAAGCTTACAGTTTACACACACAGTTTATTTGTATTTTAATTGTGTTTACACATCCATCGACCCTGGCTTAAGCTGAGAGCCAACAAAGTTGTCCTAACTTCATAAGAACACAAATACAGGACCCACTAAATGTTTGTTGAATGAAAGAAGAAAACACACTAGGGATCTTTTTTTTCCCCTCTCTTAACCATCATATAAATCATTATGTTTTGAGGGGGAGGCACACTTTACAAAGTCAGTACTTTACCTTTATGTTTTCGTAAAAAGTCAATGCTCTTCTGCAGAACAGTGGACTTGTCCATCTTCCTTGCATTACCAGGCAGCATGGAGCCCAGCTCCTTAATGAGAACATTGAACTGATCTCTACGCTTCTTTTCTGACTTGTTTCTAGACACTCTATAAAAAAATAAAATACATAGTTTTAAACAATCCATTTAATTACACAAATAGTTTCATACAGTGTTTAACTTGGAAAAGTCATAATTTATTAAGCTTACTTTTCAAAGGTCAGAGGATAACTTGTAACCTGCATCCTGCCAGTCTAAGCTTTTCTACTTCACTACTGTGTCTACTACATGGAGGTCTTACACATTTATTTACTGTTTTCTACTTCACAGCACTACCTTTTGGCTTTGTCCTTGTCATCTTCTTCCACCAATCCATCAAAAATACTACTGTCATCTCTACAGAAGAAAACAAGTGAAAGCACTAAGTAAGAGGAACACATAAGCATCACCACCAACAAAACGACAGGTGTACCAACTCAGACTGACCTGCTCCTTAGGTGAGCAAATAAATGCAGGCTCAGGAAGCATTAGCTTATTTTCTAATAAGGTTTAATTACAGTTAGTTATATTTTAATTTCACATGTGAGTTTTAAAGGCAGTTATACTCAGCTAAACAAGACTTTATTTAATTTAAATCTTATTTCAAAATTTTCACAACTACTGAAAAATCTATCTAAAGCCAGTATGAAATTATGTCACTGAATTAAATTACTCAATTGGAATCATATTAACCATTATTCTAAAAGTGAATTTTAAGAACATACCTGTCAACAATTGAGCTCATTTTACTACAGCTTATGGTAAACAACATAACACATTATGCTTTCGTCTTGTGGTAGACATTTGTACTTCTCCTTGGGAGAAAAGAAAAAAGAAATAGTTATTAGTTTTCTAAAACAATTCTACAAAGTTATCTTGAGAATATTATAGGTTACTCTGAAGACTTCAAACGAAGCTGATACATTATTTTCAAGCAAATATTTTGGGCCTTTTTCCTCTAAAAGTAATATAGAAAAACTCATTCATGTATTTCTATAGAGTAATACACTGTCATTTTTAATATTCAGCATATACTTCGCTATATAACTATAAACTGGGCCACGTTAATACAATATAATAAATATTTGATAAGAGTCTATTTTCTGCTAAATAACATGGTAGTCCAAAGCTCAGATGAAAAGGCAAAAATCTGATTTTCTTGATACATACCACTTACCAAATTTAAATCAAGTAAACAATTTAAATAATTCTATAACCCCTAAGGAAATATACGGGCACTGACTCTGACATGAACTCCGGTGCCCCCTATTTGACCACTTCCCCTTGGTGGGGAGGCCTGGTGGCACTCAGAGGAAGGAGAAGCAAGTTGTCTGGATGAGACCTGATAGGTTATGATCATATGGTGGGGGAGGAGGTTCCCTTCTGTCACAGGCCTAGGGGAGGGGAATAGGGTGAAAGAGAGAGGGAGGGGGAACAGGAAGATACAAGTGAGGGGATAACAATCAGGATATAATATGAATAATAAAGCTTAATAAAAATAAAAATAAATGTAAAAATTAAATTAAATTTTAAAAAAGAAAGAAACAGAAGCAACATCAAGTGTCCCAACCAAAATAAGCCCAGGGCCAGATGGTTTGAGTGCAGAATTTTACCAGACTTTCAAAGAAGAGCTAATACCAATACTCCTCAAATTATTCCATAAAATAGAGATAGAGGAACACTGCCAAAATCATTTTATGAGGCCACAGTCACCCTGACACCTAAACCACACAAAGACTCAACCAAGAAAGAGAATTGCACACCAGTCTCCCTTATGAACACTGATGCAAATATACTCAATAAAATACTCATAAACCAAATCCAAGAACACATAAAAAACATAATCCACCATGCTCAAATAGGCTTCATCCCAGGGATGCAGGGATAGTTCAACATGCAAAAAAAATCCATCAATATAATCCACCATATAAACAAACTGAAAGAAAAATACATGATCATCTCATTAGATGCTAGAAACGCCTTTGATGAAATCCAACATCCCTTTAAAAGTCCTATCAGGGACATGGCTATCAGGACCAGGGATATAAGGCCTGTACCTAAACACAATAAAGGCAATCTACAGGAAGCCAATAGCCAACATCAAATTGAACAGAGAGAAACTTAAAACAATTTCACTAACATCAGGGACAAAACAAGGCTGCTTACTCTCTCTGTGTCTACTCAATATAGTACCTGAAGTTCTAGCTAGAGCAATAAGACAATTAAAGGAGATCAAAGGAATACAAAGTGAAACAAAAAGGGCAAAGTATTGCTAATTGCAGATAATAATATACATATGTGACAGCAAAAATTCTACCAGGGAACTCCTACAGCTGATAAACACCTTCAGGAAAGTGGCTGGATACAAACTTAACTCAAAAAATCAATAGCCTTCCTATATACAAATGATATATGGGCTGAGAAAGAAATTAGGGAAACAACACCCTTCACAATAGCCACAAATAATATAAAAGGTCTCAGTGTAACTCTAACCAAGCAAATGAAAAATCTGTATGAAAAGAAATTCAAGTCTTTGAAGAAAGAAGTTGAAGAAGATACCAAAAGATGGAAAGACCACCCATGTTCATGGATTGGTAGGATTAATATAGTAATAATAACCATCCTATAAAAGCAATCTACAGGTTCAATGTAATTCCCATCAAAATTCCAACACAGTTCTTTTTTTATTTTATTTTATGTATTTATTTATTTTATTAATTTATTCTTGTTACATCTCTATGGTTATCCCATCCCTTGTATCCTCCCATTCTCCCCTCCCTCCCATTTTCCCCTTATTCCCCTCCCCTATGACTGTTCCTGAGAGGGATTACCTCCCCATGTATATGCTCATAGGGTATCAAGTCTCTTCTCGGTGACCTCCTGTCCTTCCTCTGAGTGCCACTAAGTCTCCCCCTCCAGGGGACATAGTCGAATGTGAGGCACCAGAGTACATGAGAAAGTCATATCCCTCTCTCCACTCAAGTGTGGAGACTGTCCTGTCCATGGGCTAGATCTGGGTAGGGGCCAACACAGTTCTTTACATACTTTAGAGAAACAACTCTCAACTTCATACGGAAAACCAAACAACCCAGAATAGCTGAAACAATCCTGTACTGTAAAAGAACTTCTGAAGGTATCACCATCCCTGATTTCAAGCTACCCCACAGAGTAATAGTAATAAAAAAATGTACAGAATTGGCATAAAAAACAGACAGATTGATCAATAGAATCAAGCTAAAGATTCAGAAGTAAATCGACACACCTATGGACACCTGTTGACAAAGAATCTAAAACCATACAATAAAAAAAAAAAAGAAAAGAAAAGAAAGAAAGCATTTTCAACCAACAGTGCTTGACTAACTAACTGGATGTCTGCATGTAGAAGAACACAAATAGGTCCGTATCGATCACCCTGTACAAAATTCACGTCCAAGTGGCTCAAAGACCTCAACATAACACTAAATATACTAAATCTAATAGATGAGAAAGTGGGGAATAGACTTGAACACATTGACACAGGAGACAACTTCCTGAACAGAATAACAACAGCTCAGGCACTAACATCAATATATAACAAATAGGACCCCATGAAACTGAAAAGCCTCTGTAAGGAAAGGCACTGTCCATAGAACAAAATGGCAGTCTACAGATTGGGAAAAGATCTTCACCAACCCTATATCTGACAGAGAGCTGATATCCAAAATACATAAAGAAGTTAAGAAACTAGACACCAACAGACTAAATAACCCAAGTAAAAAATGGGGCACAGAAGGGGAAATAAAATAGATATCTGAAGAAGATGGAGGGAGGGAATTGGGTGGGAGAGGGGTGGGGAGGGGAACAGAGATGTGGGGTAGATCAGGTGTGGGGAGGGGGAAGGAGGGGGGAGGACTAGGAGAGAGGGTAGAAATCAGTGAGGGGGCCATCTCTGGAATGGGGGAGGCTCCAGGGAGGCTATGGCAGGTGACCCTAGCAGCAGGGGCTATGGAGCCTGAAGCTGCCACCTCCTGTAGGCAGGTAGAACTTCCAGTGGAGGGAGGAGGACTCCAATTCACCCATAAAACCTTAAACCCAAAATGTGTCCTGCCTACAACTACGACCTCTTAACACCCGTCAGAGTGGCTAAGATCAAAACTTAAGTGACAGCACATGTTGGCAAGGCTGTGAAGAAAGGGGAACACTCCTCCATTGCTGGTAGGAGTGCAAACTTGTACAACCACTTTGGAAATCAATTTGGCAGTTTCTCAGAAATTTGGGAATAGTTTTAGCCCAAGATTCAGTTATACAGTTCCTGGGCATATCCCCAAAAGAGGCCCCACCATATAACAAGGACATTTGCTCAGTTTTGTTCATAGCAGCTTCACTCGTGTAATAGCCAGAACTCGGAAACAACCTAGATATCACTCGACTGAAGAAAGGATAAAGAGAACGTGGTACATTTATATGGTGGACTATTACTCAGCTATTAAAACCAATAACATCATGAAGACTATCCTGAGTGAGATGACCTGGAGCCAGAAAGATAAACATGGTATGTTCTAATTTATAAATGGATATTAGCCATGAAACACAGGATAACCATGCTATAATACACAGACCCAAAGAAGCTAAGTAACAAGGATGGCCCAAGGGCGCACACTTGAATCTCTCTGAGAAGGGAAATATAATAGGCATCAGGGGGTGGAGGGAGGGAGGAAACTGGATAGGGGAAGAGGTGGGAGGGGGAACAGGACGGATCAAGGGGTAGGGGTAGTAGGGAGAGAGAACACTGGAATGGGGGGCAATCTTCGGGACAAGCTGGAAACCTAGGACGATGGGAACCCCCAGGAATCTAGGAGGGTGACCCTAGCTAAGACTCGTAGCAATGAGGGCTATGGAATCTGAAATGGCCATCTCCTGTAAGCAGGAAAGACTTCCAAGGGAGAGACTGGGACACTAACCCAGGCACAAAGCCTTACACCCACAATTTCTCCTGCCAACAATACATTCAGGGTAAAGATGAAGCAGAAACTGCGGGGGTGGCCAAACAACGACTGGTCTGGCTTGAGACCTATGCCGTGAAAGACAGCCCAACCCTGACCCTACTGATATTCTGCTATACTTATAGACAGGCACCTAGCATAACTGTCATCTGAGAGGCTTCACCCAGCAACTAATGGAAACACATGCATAGACTCACAGCCAAACATTAGGCAGAGCTTAGGGAACTCTATGGAAGACAGAGAGGAAGGACTGAAGGAGCCAGAGGGGTCCAGGACAGCACAAGAAAACACACAAAACCGACGAACCATGGGGTCCACACAGATTGAACCACCAAGCAGAAAGCACACATGGAACAGACCTAGGCCCTCTGCCCATGTGGGACTCCTCACGTGAGGCGCAGGAGCTATACCTGACTCTTGCCTGCCTCGGGATCCCTTTCCTCTAGCTGAGCTGCCTGGCTAACCACAACAGGAGAAGCAGCATCTAGTCCTCCTACAGCTTGATATGCCAAGGTGGGTTAATATCCAAGCTTCCTCTTTTCTGAGGAGAAATGGAGACCCTGAGAAGGTGGGAGGTAAAATGAGAGGGAGGGACTGAGAAGAGAAGGGGGTGTAAAATAAATTAATTAATTAAAAAGAAACAAAGCCTGTAACGAACAAGGAGACAGATATCTGGGAAACTATAAACTATACAATGAAGGCTATACTGTCCAGTGGCATCATCTAGAAAAGAAGCAATCAAGTGTGTCTGTGAGAATTACAAAGGGGAAGCCTGAAGCAATGAGTCTTGAAACAGATGAAGATGACTGAAACCATGGTGCAAAGGCAGGAAGCATCCTCCCCATCACAGAAGGACTCCTCTCCTGGCTGACTCAGAACCCACACTTGCATAAGATGCTCACTGATTTCTATGACTACGAGGTCTGAGCAGCAATGCGCTAGATAACACAGAGACAGAGGCTGAGAGGATTCTAAGCAGCAGAGGAACAGTAACTGCACAGGCCACGAAATAGAGCAACACTCTATTTAGAAAAGCAAGGGCTTATTTTCTTCACAGGCATGTTATAGTTTAGTGTTTTAATTTTTTAGCACATAAAGGGACCACAGGAATGTCAAAGAGAAGGCAAATCAAGCAGAGGAAATAAATGTCATAAAATGTTTCATACCACTTCTACAGTTAAGTAATTAAAATGTACTGCTTTCTGAGTCATAAGCCTAAAATTCCTTCACAAAGCAATTTTACCAAGCTATGAGTTAAATATTGAATAACAAATGACCTTATTTATAAACAACCTAAGCTTTGAGGTTTAAGAAGTTTTATATTGTTTCCTATATTTAGAATTTAGAAAATAATATACATTAACATACAACTCTATTACTAAAAGTATTTTACCAGGAGATTCTAAGAAACTCTATCACTGTTTTCATATGTACCTTCCTAAGAGGAGGAGAAACTTGAAAATGACATTGCATTGCCTATGTAGGCTAACAAAATGGGTCTTGGGATTAAGAATTCTTATGAGATAATGACAAAACCATTATCATGACAGACCACTGTGACTAAGTGCCTGGGTTAATATCGTAACAGGGAACACACAGTTCCATAACCTTCATGTTTACCTAACTCAGCCTTTTAGATGAGGAGGAAGAGCAATGGTGGTACAGACTTTGGTTCTGTCACTAGAGTAAAAAGAACAGTGGGAAAGGTACCAGGGCCTACAGCTGTGCCTTACGTGTCACCATCATGCTTAACTGTCCAAAAGAAGAAGAACGGATAAACAAGGGGTGGGGATAAACCTGTCTAGGAAGACACCGCTGACAATGTAGGAAATGAATGAATCAAAGTGGCTTAAGACTGACTATTAAGCTATTTTCTACTACCATCAACAATAATTTTCAAAAAAAAAATTGCTGCTTAGCTCATGACTCCACTCAGAGCCATGCATGCAACTTATGACAACACTTGCTCACAGGGCAGCTCAAGACCTTTATTCCTCTTTTCCAGCCAATTGGTAGATTTCTGGAAGGGAAAGGTGTAGGTCAGATTTCTCCAGGGCAAAACTTTTCAAGAGTGTCAAACTAACAATGTGGTAATAGACACACACACAAAGTACCCAATAACCCAGGTTTTCAATCCAAAATGACAAGCTGTGTCACACTTGCTCATCAGAAAGGTTCCATTTTAGACATGTCCCTCCCTAAGCTCAAGAGAAATTCTAAGTATATAGCCTACTCATATGGAATAAAGTTTATTTATTTTTATAAAGTATTAATATAAATAGGCCAGAGTGATAGGCAGTGTGCCTTTAAAGGGATCAGCTGCAATTACTTAAAGGCACAGCTCACCAGTTCACTAAAATGCAAAAGCATCAAGTTAAGCTAGGAATTAAATGTTCCTTTACATAAGCTGCTTGAACTCCAAGTCACAGACTTAGCAGGTGAGTGTATATCACATTACTATGCCATGATGACAGGGTACTGAGGCACAAGCACTGGTGTGTAAACACTACTTTAAAACCAGCATTAAATGCAAACTTACCAGAGAACGGGCAGACAGCATTAAACCAAGAAATTCTATGAACAGTTTAGATGTGGCAAGAACAGAAGTAGCTCTTCTTCAACGCCAGCACACATCCTTCACATAAGAAGGGTGCCGTGTTAAAATCAACTGTGCAGTGTGTTATTAATGGCGTCATACTACTGTCTTTTTAAATCCTAGCTGCTGTCGTCCATTGTGGGCTTTCTTTTCCAATTGCTGCTCGATACATTAGCACTGTTCATCAATTAGTACTTCTTGGCTTTAAAAGACCAATAAAATAAAATAAAACCCACTTCTCTTGGCCCACCAAACCTTCTCTAGCTACTGCCAAGTTTTCCTTCTTTCCCCAGGAAAACTACAATGTCCTTACTGCCACTCTTTTATTTTAAGGTTTAGTTTTCCACATGTAAGAGCACGTATGGAGTTTACAGTCAAGTGATTTGAGGAACCTTACCATAACATCAGAAGCCCTCCATGTTCTGACTCATTCTCCACTTGCAGTAATAAACTCTGCTACTGTGAACATTTTTGATTACTTTTGATTCTTTTGTTTTCAGATACAGTGCCTAGATAGTTATAATTTACTATGTATTTATCAATGTATTTAAATTAGCCTTTTTGGATCTCAAAAAAACGTCTAGATTTTTAGGCATGTTTTAGTTAACTCTACTAAGAGAATGTAACTGTTTTGGGAGAGCAGGGGTATTTTTTAAAATAGCTTTTAAAAAAATTATTTAAATAATTTATTTAGATTACATCTCAATTGTCATCCCCTCACTTGTATCTTCTTGTTCCCTCCTCCCTCTCTCTTTCACCCTGTTCCCCTCCCCTAGGCCCGTGACAGAAGGGGCCTCCCCCTCCACCATATGACCACAACCTATCAGGTCTCATCCAGACAGCTTGCCTCCCCTTCCTCTGAGTGCCACCAGGCCTCCCCACCAAAGGAAGTGGTCAAATAGGGGGCACCAGAGTTCATGTTAGAGTCAGTCTCCACTCTCCACTGTGGAGAGTGCACTGTCCATTTCTAGGTTCACTGTATCCATTGTCCTTGGCTGGTGCAGTAGTTTGGGCAGATCCCCCTCCCCCCCTCCGTCCAGATCTGCCAGCATTGATGGTCTTCAAGCAGGGGGATTTTTAAACCTTCAATTAATTCGTTCATTTTTATGTGCATGGGCCTTCTGCCTTGTATATTTATGCACCACATAAGTTAAGTGCCCACAAGGCCAAAGAGAGCATAAAATCTCTTGCGACTGGGGTTACAGGTCAAGCCATCAGCCAATGCTGAATATTAAATCTGGATTCTCTGGAAGAGCAGCCAATGATCTAACTTGCTTTCCTGGCTGGTTTTTGTTTTTGTTTTTTTTGTTACTTAAACAGGAGCTACAGTTATCTAGGAAGAGGGAACCATAACTGAGAAAATGCTACTATTAGATTGGCCTGTATGTAAGCGTATAGGTGTACTTTAAATGTGGGATGGCCCAGCCGATGCCACCCGTGGGCAGGCGGCCCTGGAGTGTGTAAGAGAGCAGTCTGAGCAAGCCATGAGGAGCAAACCAGTAAGCAGCATCCCTCCATGGCCTCTGCATCAGCTCCTGCCTTCAGGCCCCTGTCTTGATTTCCCTTAATGAGTGGCTTAAGAGTTCTATGCTGAAATAAATCCTTTCCTGTCCAAGTTGCTTTTGGTCATGTTTTTAATCACAGCAATAGATACCCAAGGCAATTGCTGAGCAATCTTTCCAACCCTGAGGATGTATTTTCTTTTTCTTTTTTACATTATAAACACTCACCCTCTCCCAACTTTCCAATACTAAAATTCTAAGTTTTTATAACTGTAAATACAACTCAAAGTTAAGCCTCAGCCTTTTATCATATTACATTTGACTTCCCCAGAGCTAGTAGCTATGGCAGTTTGAAAGAGAATGTCTGCCACAAGCACATGTAATAGTTGGTCCCCAGTTAGTACAAATATTTGAGAAGATGAGGAGGTGTGGCCTTGGAGGAGGGTGTGTCATAGGAGTCAAGTCAAGATTTGTGTCTTAAAGAGCTTCCTGCCATGCTCAATGTGCTGTCTCAGGCTGTGGTTTGAGATATGAGCTCTCAGGTATTCCTGCAGCCATTATGGACTCCCAATTCTCCTGAATTATAAACACTGTAACAAGTTACCTTGGTCATGTGTTTTACCACAGCATGAGAAAAGCAACTGATAGCTGTTCTTTTCTTTGTAGTTTACCTAGTTTTGCACATACTTTGTTTGTCCATACTACAAACTCATAAATATCTAAATATACCTTCTGTATCTTCTTATACATGATACATCCTACTACTTTCCAATGGCTTCCCCTAGAACTCTCTAATCTTTTCCCATGATGTCTACTTGTTATTTATACCTGCAAACAGCACTGTCATCTTGGGACTGGGTTCACGACCATCCTGATGATTCCCTAGATCCCTAGTTAAGCTGCATATCTTGGGTACTCTGTCAGGGTGACTAAAAGCTGACTAACATATCATGACTTCATCGTTTTTATTTACTTGATTTTTGCTTGCCAAAAGAGAATTATCAAAAGTTCAACACCACTTATTATTAATCCTCTGTATGTGACTGACTTCTTTCATCATGGCAGCAATCTCTCTGTTCTAAAATTTAATGGTAATGTATCCTATTTTCCATTTATTTTTCTAGCTATATCAGTCATTCTGGAGGCTGTAACGTATGCCCTCTCATTCAAGCAAGGATTCTTAAACCATTCACTATTTATTGTTTTCCTCCTTTGTTTCCTTGACTAAAAATTTTATTATCTGAATATGGAGGATACTAGACAGTTTTATCTAATTTTTACTTTTCTCTCTACTTTCAACACATTACTTTTATTTTCAACCCTTCCATTTAGCTCTTACTTATTTTATACTTGCTAAAGAACAGTAAGACATGAATATCAGGAGCAATTGCAGAAGTCTTTGCCCTTTTCTGGGGGGGGTATTTTTCCCACCCTTTATCCCCACCAGTTTACCCCTAACACTAGACAGCAGAGAAACAAGGATAGCGGGGAGAAAGAACTTAGGAAAATCCCTGAATCTAATGTCTTTCCTTTTGTTCTTTGACCACAGCTACTTGTAAACTGCAACCAATCTCCCTAAACAACCAACAACCACCTACCTCTCCTCTAGGGGCCCTAGCATTTATAGGGCCCCAAATCATAGCTGCTGCAGAAAGTCTGAAGCAGCCCCATATTCCCATACCTGGGATTAAAACAAAACCATATTCTTGTATTTCTGTGTTTCTTAAAGAAACCAAAATTCTAAGATTGTCACTACAGTTTCAGAGTCAGAAAGAAAAATCTCGTCAGTATATTTGCAACAAATTACTGTTTTAGCACCACCATCACTTTCATTTCCAGATATAAAAAGGTGGCTTCAATTCATGACAATTTCAGAGGCTCTCTGATGACAGAAGTTTCTCAGACCTCCCACTGCTAGCTTAAAAAACTTACTACACTTTCTTCTGCTTTTCAAGGTGCAAAATTTTGTTGCTATTATTTTTTCTCCTATTCTTTGTCTCCTTTTCTCCTTTCTGTCCTTGTGAAGAAGTTATATTATTTGTAAAACTTATTTTTTATTTAGCTGTGACTAGTTAATCTTGGGCAACCTTCCTAAAACTATAACACTTTAATACAGTCCCTTACATATGATGATCCCCACCCATAAAATTATTTCAATACTACCCTTAATTGTAATTTTGCTTCTGTTATGAATCATAATGTAAATATCTGATATGGAGGATGGTCTTAGGCGACCCCTGTAATTGGCTGAGAGCATCTGACCTAAAAGATTAATGACGCACGCCTTTGGAGTACCTACAGGGTAGTGCCAGAGTCACATGTATCCTAAGGGCTCTGACATAATGAACAGATTAGTCCTTTGCTGGACACATATATTAAGGTATTATTGGAAGGTGGTAAAGGTTAGAAGGTGAGGCCTAGTGACAGAAGTAGGTCACTGGTGGCCAGATCCTAGGCTGTATATCGTTCTGGCCTCTTCCTGTATCTTGCTCCTTCCTCTGCTTCCTGTTCCTAATGATCAACCTCACAATGATCCCAAAAACCAAAAGCAAATAACCATGGTCTACTAAAACCAGAATCCAAAATTGTTGTTGAGAAGTCTGTCTTTAGGAAGCTTGTGTGAGGCACTCCATCAGTCACGAGGGAGCTAATACACTGGCTATAGGGGATTTCAGGAACGAGACCCAGCCATGGTGTTTGCCCTCTGAGCCTAGGTGTCCTCCTCCTCTCTCATCACTCTTAAGTTCGCACTCATAAACTCCACTAAGACTGCTCATTTCTAACCATGAATACTGCCCTGCTATGCAAGGCCTGCTTCCCTGATTCTCTAGATGATTCCTTGGTGCATGTGATGTACGTAACCACTTCTGTACTGATGTAATGATCTCCTTTCTTGGCAACATCTCCCAGCTTATCTACTCATTTTAGTGACCGTTGCTTCTCCTATAATAAATCTTCGTCTGTACTAGGGCTGAATACATGCCCTAGGTAAGTGACTACAAACTTTTAAGCCCTTCTTGAAGCCAACAGCTCCTCAGTCTATTGTCTTAGTCCAGATTCCCAACTGCAGAGCCTTAAATGCAGACTGCCTTATCACACGGCCCAGGCTAGCCTCACGTTGTGGATCCTCTATCTCTGCCTCCCAAAAAGGCATCTGCCCTTTTGACATGTCTATAGTCTGTATGGTTGTATGTAGTATATGTATGTTAGATATACACACATGTACCTGCAGGTATGTGCATGTGTGTAAACCAGAGATTGACAATCGATGTCTTCTTCTATTTTTCTCGATCTATCTTTTTGAAACAGAAGCCCTGAATGCACCTGAAGCTCACCAATTTAGCTAATCAGGCCAGGGAGTTCTGGGGACCCATCTGCCTCTGCCCCTTGGTGCTGGGATTATAGGCTCACAATGCCACAACCTCTTTTTCTTGCAGGAGCTAGGGATGTGAACTCAGGCTGGTCCTTACGTTTACAATAGCAAGCACTGCCCAGTGAGACATCTCTCCAGCCACTGTATTCTACAGGTTTTCAAGGTGTCCAAAATACAGTACAGTTTAATCAGAGCACCTGACTTCCTTTTAGCCATCTGTTTTACTCTGCGTTTTCTTTTGCAAGCTGATCTTCATGAATGCTTTATACTGCACAGGACACACTCCAGCCACTTTATACTCTGCTCTTCAAACTTCCCAGTCATTTCTGTGTCAATGAAGCTTCTTTTCTCTTTCAGAGGCACACATGGCTTAGGGCCATCAGAGGCACACATGGCTTAG